>CM033274.1:16995134-17532900 GCA_019343175.1 Oedothorax gibbosus | reverse complement strand
GCAGCAGCAGATGGCAAGTGGATGCCAACTGCTGATTTTGTTAGGAAATTATTTGTAAAGATTCACAAAAACTTATGGCAGCATTTGCAGCGAAAAAAGAAATGAAAGCGTGAAAACTTACTTTCAAAGTATGTAGAGAAAAATGAAGGGGCAATACTATATTAATAAATATGTATCTTGAATTCTTTGTATTTGTATTACTGTTGAATAAAAATTAGAAAAATGAATTTAGGTAGCATTTTCATTGAAGTTTAAAGTAGTTCCCTTCTTAGTTCAGAATACTATATATAAAATCTTATTTTCTATAATTTAAAAAAACATGAATGCTATGTTTTATTATTGAAAAAAAAACTATTTCAGGACACTTTCTTTCCTGAAAAAAATGCTACTTTAATAGTTAATAAGTTTACTTTTTAGTATAATTTTTTTTACCAATTAATTTTAAAAATAGTAATAAGTAATATTAATTGAAAGCAAAACAACTTCTAGTGGGGCGAGTTCTTTTCTGAAATTAAGTAAACCGAGTAAAAAAAAAAGCTTAGCGAAGTTTTCTTTTCTGATTTCCACTATTGTCCGTCAAAGTCACCACCAGCCACAATCCCACATGCGGTAGAATTCTGAATAGAAACCCCTATTCAAATATCGCCAAACGAAACGGTTTTCAAAACTCGCCAAGCAATGCGACGTCACTCCAAAGTAGGATTCTCATTGGTACGTTTTTTTTACCCTATGTGGGATTATCGTATGCGTGAGGTCTGAGTGCCGTGTGTCGTTCCCACCATGCGAAGTAGGAGGAGTGGAACAAGTTGAGGTGTCTTCCTACTTCGTTGTGATGGTGCGCTAGCGTCCGGCGAGTGTCGAGGCGGCGGCAGTGACGTGCCGCCAACCGCTGCACACTCCCCCCGCAGTGTAACGTTACACGAATGTGACATAACGCCAAGGAGTGTGGATCGCTCGGAGTCGTGGCCAGCCATGGATGTTAGGGTGGCTGCTCAGCTGTTGTAGTAGTGGCCAGCAATGGATGCTCGGGTGGTTTCTCCTTCGGGTCGGGTTGGATGACTGGTGCTTGACATTCAGTGAACGTCGGCGTCGCTCGGGGTGTGGCTCAGCTGTTGACGGGGCTTGACAAGGGCTCGTCGCTCGGTGGGCGTCTTCTACGGAAAAAATTCCGGTGGCTTCGTCGTCGGTTTCCGTCAGACCAGTCGTAGTCGGTTTGTGAGCCGGTTCGTGGGAGATTCTCGGAAGTCCTGTTGAGGCCGGGGTGCATCTCATGATGGGCGTGTTGACCTAGCAGAACAGTGGGAAAATCTCTGCCCACCCCTCAGTCATACGGCCAAATCGAGCGTTTGGTGTTTGTTTGTTTTTGAAAAGGGCCTTATGCCTAAGTGTTGAAAAAAAACAGAGTTTGTTCGCAGTGCGCCTAAAAGTTTGCTTTGCAGCCAAAGGTCGTTGGTCCGAAGAGTTACTGTGTGTCGCTGTGCGTTGTTGCTACGTGTGCGAGCAGTGTGGGTTGCATTAGCAGCGAGTGTGCGCGTCGTGGCATCGCTGTGCGTTGTTACTACGTGCGAGTAACGTGTGTTGCATTAGCAGCGAGAGTGCGACCGTGTTACGCGTCTTGTTGTGGCAGGAGTCGTGATTGACTATGGTGCGCCGTCGGGAAACACAGGAGTCCCGGAGTGAAAGACCATGGCGGCAAGGAGCAGTGTTTGAGGGTGCATGCGTTGTTGGGTGCGGTGCGGCATGCGTTTGGATGTTGTGGGGCATGCGTTTGAATGCGGTGTGGCATGCGAGTGTTTGTTTGCGAATAGCCTCGTGATTGTCGTTTTCAAGCGGGCTACGAATGCTGCGTGAGAGACAACCAAAATTTCGAAAAGAAAATTATTACTCTGCAATAATTGGTTGTAATCATCGAGACGAATTGTCGTTGTGTCGTGGCCGAAATGGAAAATTGAATTTTAATGTTCACACATTTCCTAAGATCGACGCGTGTCGGCATGTTGGAAAAATCCGCGAATGTTGACATTCAAAACAGTGTTTTAAAAATAAGATTTTTGCGGGGAAGAAAAAAAGTATAGCAATGCTTAAGGCAAATAGCGGAGCATTAAAACTTTGGAAAAACGTCAGCAGTTAGGCCAAATTTTGCGGGACGTACGAAAAACGTGCCAATTAGAATGAAGCGTGGGCCGGTAGGCCTAACACTGTGCGCGGCGTACGAAAAAGTTATGACTGAGAGAAGGGGATGGACAAGGAGACATACCCAGTTGGCTGCATGTTGCAGGATCGGAGTGGCCGTTGCACCAGCTGGCTTGCGTAGTAGGGCAGCGATCGGCAGGTGGGCCGTTGGTTCCGGGCAGCGATCGGCAGGTGGGCCGTTGGTTCCGGGCAGCGATCGGCAGGTGGGCCGTTGGTTCCGGGCAGCGATTCGGCAGCGTGGGCCGTTGGTTCTGGGCAGCGATCGGCAGGTGGGCCGTTGATTCCGGGCAGCGATCGGTAGGGGCCGTTGATTCCGGGCAGCGATCGCGTCTCCAGTGTACCGACGGGAAGGGGAATCGTCCGTCGGTGGCTTGCGCTCCTTGCGTCGCTATCGCCTAACGACGCGGAGATTGTTGTTGAAGGTTGCATAGAATCGTCCGTGGTCGCCAGTGCGGAGGTACGTGTGTTAGCTGTGTTGGTGCACGTACCTCCACGTTGAAGAAGTGAAATCCAAATACATCTCTCAATCATTTAATGGAATCTTTAAGGTTAATATTTACAGGTAATGGAACATGCAAGTTCCGCTGATTACATTTGATAGTTTTACAGTAGACATGATATTAATTAAGTTATGGTCCAGAGTCTAGTCGCTCCTCGCGCAGCGCGCGGGAAGGGAGCGGAGCGTGATCAGTCCTCGAAGGTCGGTGAGCGTCTGAGTGCCGTGTGTCGTTCCCACCATGCGAAGTAGGAGGAGTGGAACAAGTTGAGGTGTCTTCCTACTTCTGTTGTGATGGTGCGCTAGCGTCCGGCGAGTGTCGAGGCGGCGGCAGTGACGTGTCGCCAACCGCTGCAATTGTTTAGATAGGTATATTTATAGTAATTTATTCCTAAAAGCCTATACTTTGATTAGAGTAAATTATTCTATAAGCTCCAAATCAAAGACATCCAGACGCATGCGTTTGAAAAAAAACCTACGATTTGGCGAAAAGACCGGCCGCTATTGCATCGCTTGGCGGTTGCCAAATTTTGTTGCCTTTGTGGCGTTTAGCGTCGTCGTGAGGACATAGCCATAGGAAGCCATTTTTATTAGAATTAAATCACCATTGCTATTCGCAACAATTGCTCGAGAAACTTTAATTCTTTTAGACAATAAATTAAAATATATTTATTTTTCCGACATCGATCAGTTTGAAAAGACGTCATATATATTTCACTATGAGATTCTTTGTATGTTGATAGAAATGTTTTAATTCTATTTAAAAGCGAGGACTATTACATTTATTCTTTGAAATAGAAATTAATTTTTGCAAACTATAAGTAATAATTATTTAATTTTCGAAATAAATAAAACTAGCTCAATTTAGCATGTAAATGTTTAATGTAGAATTAATGCTGTGTTTGGCGCCTTTTTACCTGTTAAATACAACTGTTGTGTGGAAGCGGGTTAAGTGCATAGATATCATAGTTAAAGTCAGGGCCGGATTTTGATTTTATGCGCCCCATGGCCCGTGGTTTTTTTGTCGCCCCCTCTTCACACCATCGTAAAGGAGGAAGAAATTAGACCTCAGAAAGGTCTTTGTGAAGATAATTTGTATTTTATTCTAATTCATCGTGAAGTAAAATGAATTAAATAAAATAATGAGAGAATCAACTGTTTCTAAATTTTGGTATATAACTAGCTATAAATAAATAGGACAGCGAGTTATTAAAATTAGTTTAAACCATTTAATACTCATTGTAAACTTACAGATATATATACACTACATTTTACTCAAGTTAAACTGATATTAATATACAAGACTTAAATTTTCTTCTAATAAATCATAAATTTATACGAAATTGGTTTAAAAAAAGACATTTATACGAAATTGAATTTACAAAAAATCCTAAGTAGTACTGTTTTCATACTCTAAAAGGAACTTTTTTAAGTGTAACTAGATTAAAAAAGAGTGGGTAACAAAAAAAAAATTACCGAAAGCCACTTGATGAAAACATAGGACTTATATTGAGTTTTATATAAGTGATGTGAGCTTCAAAGTCAGTTTCTAAAACCTTCCTCTTCCTTTGTTTCGAGCGAATGTGTCTATGATATCATCATAAGGCACCTCGTGAGTCAGCTTTCCCTCGATGTTAAGCAGGGATAATGACGTCAATCTATCATGGCTGGTTGAAGCTCGTAAGTAGTTTTTTACACGACGAAGGGTCGAGAAGGACCTTTCTCCTGTACAGTTTGTTGCTGGTGCACTAAGGAGTTAAGGACCATTCCTAAGCAATGTTTCTGTTTGGGTAAATTTCAACTGCATCAAACTGATGCAAAACATTGATAATGCCCGTCAAAGTAATGCTTCTTTTTTCTTTGGGAGTATTTTGCACCGAAAACGGCCTCAAATGTAAACACTCGTCAACAAAAACTGGCTCTAGATCTTCGGGGTACATTCTCAATAGTTCCCCTGTGCCTGTTTGACGATTTCTGAGGCTTCTAGTCCTTTAAAGAACTTCAAAATATCCGAACTTATTGTATAGTTGATCCACACCATTACAAACTTTCCACATGGATGATAGAGTTTTTGAAGGGAAAAAAAAGAAAACAATTAGTCGCTTTTTTTAGTTTATTTATATGGGAAAGACTGCACGTTTCATCGAGAAAAACTGTCAATGCGTATTTCCAAATCCTCTAATTCGTGGTAAAACTTCAAGGTGATGGAATGGTAGGCATTCGATCTGGATTTAGGTTGAATAGAGATGTTAACTTGTAAATTTGAAGTAAATATTTTACTATAAAAGAGTTAAAACTGCGATATAGCACGTTTGGTATGAAATTGAACCAAGAGTGCTACTAAATCTTTTAAATTCACCGGATATCGTGTTTTTTAATTTATCATATCAAAAATAAATACAATTCAAGTAATAAACATGAGAAATTAAGCCATTAAACGTGCATTAAAATGATTTTCTCTAAATTTATGAGACAGATTTTTTGGGTACTTTTTACCATTAATCAAATAAAATTTATTTTGTTGTTTTCTTTGTGACTCATGATATTTTAATTAGTTATACTAGCTTGAGCCTTACTACCACAAAATTTTTCAACACAACCTTTTCAGTGAAATTTTGTGATTAAAAGGTCTTTAGGTCTTTTGTCTAAACTTTTGAGACGGACTATAAAACACCAGCCTTTTTGACTACCTTTCCCAGGACCCTAATGAGTGTAATAGTGATTTTCGATTCTGACTTTATTATTGACTTGTCTAAAATTTGAAAGTTCTTGCCACTCACACATACCTCACTAAAGGCACGTTCACATGTGCAAAGAATTGGTGGCAAATGCCGGCATCGCGGAAGCGACGTCGTAGCGTTAACATCACATCATGGTTACTACACGATGCTGCTCTTTTCGCCGTTTTAGGCAATTATATTTAAAAAAACAATTTTTCTATTAAAAATTAGAAATGCTTACAAATAAGATTAGCTTTAGATCCGCAGAATTAACTTCATAATTACAATGATAACCAAAAAATTTAATGAACTATATTTTTGTTTAAATTGAGTTGAAAGATTTTTTTTTAGTTTTAACCAAAAATTCTGAAAATAAGGGATTAATAATAAAATAAACTCCTGCCAGGCATCTTAAGAATAAATATTTTCAAAGGAATGATTAAATGTGTAGCAATATGAAAACACAATATAATGAAAAATTAACAAAACCTTAGTAAATAAAAGCATACTCGCTTTATATGCTTCTAAACTTGTATAATACCTGCAATAGGGTATTGACTGCATGCCAATCTTAATATATTTAAATTATAGTTGAAAGTCAAAAATAACAAATGCATATATTTTTTTTGCGAAATAAATCTTTAAATAATTAAAAAAATCAGTTTAAAAAGGCATTTTTTTCACGTGATCATCACGTGATCACAAACACAAACGGTTTGGCTGACGTCATTAGTAACTATAACAAACCGGCGTGATGTTTTTGTTTTCTGATTAAACTTGATTTAATCTAATTTACTCTTGAAATAATAAATATTGAGATAATGTAAGGCTTTTTACAGAAGCGGATATTTCAAATTTGCCTAAAATAGATTCCAAAGTGGTGTTTCAAAGTTTGTTTATAGTCACTAGTGACATCACAGATACCACGTGACAGCCAGGAAGCGTTTTCGGGAGTGATTTTTCGTCCTAATTTTAAAATTCATTTTTCTGCCTTTTTATGGGGTATTTGAAAAAAAGAAAAAATACGGGTCTAATATTTTTGGCATAAGAATATTTTAAGCCAATAAAAATTTTTTAGTCAAGTACCCTATTGTTTGCATTTGATAACCGAGTAACCTGACGCCAAATATTCCGCTGATCAACAAACCGCAATGCGTACAGAGGTCACGAGGTGGCATAAAATCATTACTATACCTACAAGGCAGGTACGTTTTCGTTACCGCAATTTTCCCTAGAGAGGGATTTTTTTCCCTGAAAGCCGGCATTTGGCCTGCATGATAACGGGCCCTAATATGTATGGCACATAAAAGAAGTTTTACGAACACCAACCTGGATAACCTTAAACTGGCGATAGTAGCTTAAAGTACAAAATAGTTAGACGTTTTCAACCAAACCAAATCGCGTTCTAGATGAGAAGCCATTAATGAAGAAAAACTAATTTTCTCAATCTTAAACCTGGCATTATGCCATTTGTTGTTGGTTTTCAATTTGTTGTTTCGGTTTTGTCATTTATTGGTGTTATTGTAGCACAATACTTAAATATGTGATAATCTTTGTAGTTTTGCAGCGAAATTTTGTCATAGTTCCATTATTTATGCATATAAACAGCATGATTGATAATAAATTTTCTGTAATGAAGTTCATATCAAGACACAAGATACTTTTTGGTTGCCTTATAATTGCTTGGATTATAGGCATGATATTCACAGGTTTACTTTTAACTTTTAATAGACTAATTATCAATAAGTTAAATGTTATAGATTAAATATTATAACATACTTATGTGTTTTAAATGCTTCTGTTACCACTTTAAATAAGATTTAGCACAATCAAGTTTTGGAAAAGCACATATTCCTTAAGAATTTAACTAACTCTGACGACTAGAAATAGATTAATATCATTTGATAGTTAATGTATAATATTCGAAACAAATTTTTGGTGTAATTTAATTAACAAATTTATGAATGTTTAACCCTCATTTGAGTTGGAAACTCTGCAGTTATGCCACAGCAGCTACTGTTACTAAATAATTTTAATTAGGTATGCTGTAATCTAGTATACTAAAAATTTAGAAAGTACACATGATATAAAGAGACTGAATTTAGTGGAGGTTTGTTAAAGTAATGCGACCAGCAATCCCAATTTTTGAGGGACAGACCTGCTTTTTGCCTCACTTTCCCGCATGCGTCCCACCAAAACGTCTCACTTTTCTGTCCCGAAAAACTGAAAACATATGAATAAAATATACATTTTATAACTTTTTCCTAATTACAATTTTTTTTAATTAACTATTTAAAATGATAAAATAACACTTGGATACTTATTAAAGATTAGTTCTTTATATTTGATTACTTTAAGGTTTATGTTTTATTTATTAGTTAGTTCTCAGTCATTAGTTTTCTATTATTAGTTATAACATTTGTTGAGATTTGGGAGGGAGGGAGCAGTATTATATGACAAATCATTGGGGGTGGAGGTAGAAATAGAATGTCCCTTCCCACATTTCAATGAACAAAAAAGATACCCATTCAAGGTGTGGGTGTCATTAACTATATTGTATATATGTATATTTCAGTTTTGCTCATCAGCAAGAGCAACCACTCGAAGATTAAAGTCCAGAGGATGTCCCACCCACTCATACATCCTCTGCAGCACAACCGTCTGCCTCCAGCTTCAAGCTTCAAAATGGTGAAGGCCCTTCGCTATTGCAACCCACCCAATGACATTACAGAGGGCCAGGAAGGTTAGTTGTTTAGTTTAATGAAGTATTAATATTGGTGGCAAAAACAGCTACTTTTCCATTTCCTGGGCACAAGAGATAGTCATAAAAAATGTACAACCACCGCCAAAGAGAATATTTCCCATGGTAATCTTTATCTCTGTATACTGTGCTCCTTTAACAGTGTATACTGTGTTCAGGGTTCGTACGCCTCCTGAAATTCCTGAAAAACTCCTGAATTTCATTTTTTTCTTCTAAGGGCCCTTATAACTCCTGAAATTAGTGTCTCATCTCCTTAGATTCCCCCCCCCCCCTTCCTGAAAAAATTGACGACTTTACTTTATTCGGAATACTTTACTTTATTCGGAATTAGTCTACTGTGCATGCACAGTAGAAAAATAGAGTTCAAACATTGTGATGATAGTTAATGTCCCGGAATGCACTGCACAACTGTTCAGCAGATTGTTTTTCCCTTCTGTTTCGTCATTTGAAGTGCAGTGAAGTCACTAGGACTAGAGTAATACGATAAAAAACAAACATATTCAATTTTATTCCTTGTTACCTTCTGAATTTACATTGCTGCACTCCTGAAAAACTCCTTAGAAACTCCTGAATTTCACTATCATAGATAGAGTATGAACCCTAGGTGTGTTTTGTCCCCAAAAAATTCTGTTTTTCACCAAAGATTCTGTTTGGTAAGATTTGCACCAGCAACACAGAAAAGCACTCCAAAAAAATCCTTTAAACAAAATTATAAAAAAATATTTTTATAGTGTTTTTAGGTAATTGTCCTTTTTGCAGGTGCAAATCTCACCAAACAGAATCTTTGATGACAATTGCACATGCGAAATTAAAAAGTATCCTAAAACACAACACAAATAATTTTAAAAAAAATCTTATTAATGATAGGCATTTAAACCTTTGCTAAGCTTTAGGGACTATATCAGACAAGCCTATCGCAATTTTCCGTCAAGCTTTTACATCAGTATATCATAAGACTTTCTGGTTCTTGGACCATGTGATTATAGGACACTGGAAATATGGATACTTGCTATTTACTATAATATTCAAACAAATTTTAATGTGATGGAAAAGGCTGCTTTACAGAATAAGGCTTGTTTCGTTAAAAAAAAAAGACTATGAATGGCTTGCTTGCAACATCTCCTGTTTGAACTTTTTGTATTAATTTTGAAACTTGTTTTAAAAAAAATTCTCAGCAGTCCTTGTAATCATAAAGTTTGTTTTATTTCCAGCTTTCTACCCGATATTTGTTGTAGATAAGGGAACCTGGGGACCCTTGGCCATAATAGAGGCTTGGCCCACCTTTAAATTTTAGTATTTAAAACTATTTTAGCATTTTCACAATTGATGGTAGTTAAAGCTACTGTTGTCAGCGGACAGCCACCAAAGTTTCATTGAGCTTCTTATGAGCAGTGAGGAGAAGATAAAAAAAGAAAGTTTCTCATACCAAAAAGTAGACATTTTAGACATAATTTGTAAGATTTTTTCAGACAAACCAATTGAGTTCAGCTTAAGTATGTGGTATTTTATAAATACTGTTATATTAAGGTTTTATTTATGTTATAAAGTTTGTTTAATGAAGTAGGCTTCAAATCACCATGTGCCATTCTTACAAAATGGCTAGATGGGGAGGCTTGGCCCACTCAACGTAAGGCGTGTATTGTAAGGGAGGGTTGGCCACACTCTGGACCACGGCCCCCCTAAGTTAACTAGTTATGAAAATCTATAAATAATGTTTATCAAATGCACTGTTTATAGTAACGTATAATATTAACTTTATGTAGGTAGTAGATTGATTATCAATATTTGTACTTGTTTAGAATAAAACCAAAACCTCAAATAAAACTAACATGTCAGTTATGGCCAAATATCAAACTTTTACGGCGAAAACTAAATTATTACTTCAAGTATATTAATACTCCAGATTAATATAAAGATATTATCTGACTTTTTCTTTAAGGGGGGGGGGGGGGCACTGCATGAGTATCTTTAAAGGTACGCTTGTGCCGTTAAAATAAAAAGAGAATTCAAACTAAGGCAGTTATATCTTGTGCATTTTAATGTGTGTACAAACTGAATAAAATATATTTAACATAATTAAAAAAATTACTTGACATGGCCAATTTTAGAATTTTTTAATACAGATGCTATAGAAATGTATTACTCAAAATATTAATTATGGTAAACATGATTTTTAAATGATTCCAGAGTGTCGAATTATAATATAATTTTTTTTTTGTATTTAATGCTTACAAAAATAATTTGAAATATTTATTATTGTGCACTTTAAAGTTTAGCATTTTTGTATGGTGCCCAGGTGTCTATGTTTTAAAAAACAATAAATTAAAAAAAAGAAAAAAAATGCATTATTTATATTACACTATTATATCCTTTTTGCCAGTAAAATTTCCTTTAATATGTGCTACCATATGAAATGTTTAGTGTAAAAATAAAATTTACAAAGATAAAATTCTGAAAACATGGCCAAGGCTCCCCAGGTTCCCTTATATTTATTTTTAAAATGGAGATATTTTCTGAACATCTTTTATTAATGGTTTGTTAGAATGATTTGTTAGTGTGCAAAAGCATTATCCACCTTGTTACAAGATCCAGATCTAACAGGTACTAAAGAACAGGGAAAATAGAAGTAGTTCTGTGGGTCATATGTTACCAATGTAGACAACTTATCTTATTTTACCTTTGGGTAAATGGAAGCCAAAATGTAGTACAATCGGTTTTTTTCTTCTTTTTTAGTAAATACAATTATAATGTACAGCATGGTGATGTGTTTCTACTAAACTAAACTCCTCGGCGCAACAGCCCGTTAGTGGGCCAAGGCCTACTGTACCCATTCCAGCTTTCGTAACCAAGGGCTCTGGGGTGCTAGGCATATGTCCCGGTTAGGTGGTCAGCCTCACGTGGAACTCCCAGTGTTTAGTGCCCAAGCATGCTTGGTACTCATTTTGTTGACCCACTTAAGAGATGAAAGGCTGATTCAACCTCGCCCATTCCGGGACTCAAAACCCGGACCTGTGGCGTGGCAATGGGAAGCAATACCGGTGATGTTTCATTTAGATTAATTGTTCTCATAAATGCAAGCAGTAAGTAAATAATATAAAGACAATCAACAAACTCGCTGCAGTAGAGAGAGACTAACCTCCTTTTCTCCACTGTAGTTTGCATATATGTTTGGTAGTTTAATGGACCATCTTCAAACTTTTAAAACCTATTTATCTTTTCACAGCTGTATAAATAAATGAAAATAATTACAGCTCACCTTTGGCCTCATCATTTGGCAGAGTTTCTAAATTCTGAGATCCGCTATCATTAGCCGAAGGGTAGCTATTTTCCAAGATTTATGCAACATGATCCAAATACTGAAACTAAGAATACCTTTACTCTATATTTTATAAAGAAAAAAGATTATGACTATCATGTAGATCTGTGAAATGTTTATTTAAAAAAAATATTTCTTCTGTTTCTGAGCTGGAGTCATAACTTATTAAAAAAATATTTGAATTGGAGTAGAAAATACTAACTCTAAGATAATATAATTGTGATAATAGCATATTTGCATTTATTTAATTAAACTTGCTTATAACTTTTCTGACATGTCGATTTAAATTGTATTCCAAAAAGGTAAATCTCCTGCCAACAGTTCATTGGCATTTGTGGCAGTGATAATCCGCCATGGAGACCGTTCTCCCCTGAGACCCATAAGAAACCAGTCCATCATCAACTGTGGCACCACCAACAGCCCACTTCTCCAGAAATACCTGAAAACCTTAAAGCATTTGCGAGGATCGGCAAAGCACTTGGCGCCGTTCACGATTTTGCCCCTGCATCCAGCCGAAAAAGAATGCACTTCGGCACAGATGACATTACTAGGCGCTCATCAGCACTTGATGGTTGGCCACGTCCTCCAAAAGTCATATGAGGACCATGGATTCCTGGGCAAAAACTGGACAACAGGTGACATCAAACTCTTCAGTACAATATTCTCCAGGACGTTCCAGAGTGCAGTAGCGTTCCTTTTTGGGTTCCTGCCGACATTTAACATCTCAAATATTGCGATCGTTCCTTCCCCGCATGACAGGTTTTGTATGTCAGAGTATTATTGTAACAAGTGTCCCCTAGCAGATCAGTTGAGAAGTCTGGTATGGAAGAAGAGGAAGCGGCTGTTGAACTCTCATCCGGCAGTTCTCCATCTCTTGCAGCGCCTAAGTCCTATCGTCAAGAGCCAGCCTAATGACCCAGACATCCTTGACCCCTTTGAGATGTTCGATTCTTTGATGGGATACGTCTGCCATGGCTCTCACCTGCCATGCATTCCTGGTACAAATGAATGTGTGACATTTGAGCATGTCCGAAACCTGATTGCATACATTGATTGGCTGGGCAGGCAGTTTGTCAGGGACAATACCAATGCCAAAGCCGCTATGTTGAACATGCAAGGTTTCTTGAACCATCTGGTTTTTAGCATCAAAAACTACATCAATGGCAAAGACACAGCAAAGTTTATTCTGTATTCTGGTCATGACATAACCTTGGAGCCCCTTTCAGCCGCCCTTGGGATTGATGACGGAAACATGATACCTTACGCTTCTCGTATCGTGTTTGAAGTTTATAACTCCACACTCAATAACAAGCCCAAGCATGTCATGAAGGTTCTGTTCAATGGAAAAGATGTCACTAAATATACATCTTTCTGCAAATCGTTTTACAAAGATTCACTTAAGAAATCCAATTTGTTAGAGTATGGCCTTTGCCCTTTTGAAAGTTTTCAAAAGTTTGTCGAAAATTTCATCTTGACTACTGGTGCTTCTTCCTTCAAAGAAGCTTGTAATTCAGTACACGCTACTTCTTATCCTTTTGATGTCAGATATAGTTCCTATGTGGATGATAGTTATAAGCCTTAGCAAGGCAATATAACCTACTCATAAAATATTATTTATTTTGTGTAGTTATGTGTATGCTGTGTTGCTTTGTATAGTACAAATGGATCTGTGTCATATGAACTGCTTACAATGTCCTTGTTCGGTTCAAATTTCTTGTTGGCTTTTAAGTGAATTTTGATTTTGATCTGTGGCAAGTGTCAGTTTATGCTCTGCAATTTTTCTTGACACTTCTTATACAATGTCATTATTAAATTAACCAAAAAATTAACTGTAATCTGTCTTTACATTATTTTAGTCACATTACTTGTACAGTTGTAACCTGCAACAAATATTTACTTTACTGTGCATTATTGTTTCTAACATGATATTTTGAATTTTTAAAAAATGTTATTAAATAATTGCGTGAAATTCATAGCCAGTTTATTGGGTGCTGTTATTTATATGTAAGCTTTTTACAATTTTTATTGCCATTTAATTGTAACCAAAAATAATGTAACCATCATTATACATATTAACCATCATTATACACAATACAAATAGTTTTATTTGCATTTTATACTTATTTATATGTTATTTTTTGTTTACATATGTTATATTTTATTTGTTATTATTTTTTATAGACAAATTTTGGGCGCCGATTTTAATAATTATAAGTGAGAGGTTAAACATGAAAAACGTCTTCCTGCTATTATCTTTAGAATAGATTTCATATTTAATAGAAAATAAGTGTAAATCTTTTATTTCGCTTTATATAACTAAAAAATACTGTTTTAATGCGTGGTATTACAACAATTTAATTAAAACCAACTAAAAACATCCATTGCTTTTTTAATTACCAAATTTAACTGCTCTTTTTGTTAAATATATTTATTGCTGCATTACAGTCTAATACCAACATTCTACAGCTATGTATAATAAAACAAATATCTATGCAATTTTCTAATTCTTATGCCAGAATTAGAAAAATATTTCTATTTCAAATGCTTCATTTGAAGGATTTTTACAAAACATTATTAGTTTAGATACTCTCGTAGAAGATGAAAGTATTTTAACTTAGTTAACAGTTTTCTAACCTCTCATTTCTTTTAATCAAAAGAAAACTTTCCTCTAATGCCCAACAAGATTAACATATTTAAAACTAATTTTTTTAGTGTAGGTACTTTTAATTCAAAAGTTGGGTGTACTTGTACTTTTTGAAGGCTGTTTAGCACCCTACAAAAAACTGTACACCATTTTAGGTGAACTTGTTACCATACACTTTACACAGCTATGGTATTAACTTCTTCCCTACAATAATAATAAAACAAAAATTGATAATTAAAACTTTTTAAAAATCTGCAATGTGGTAAGTAGCTTGGATGCTAGTTCTGGGAAATTACAATAATTTTTTTCATAGTTGATTATGATCTCATAAAATAAGTATAAAAATCTAGCATTGTGAAAATATCTTGTGTTGCAATCTCATTTTACAGTAATTTTTTTTGTAGAGTCTATTCATATACCATCTTTTTTAGTTTGTGAAAAATGTACCTATATATTTTTTGTTCAGAATATTTATAGTTCTTTACAACTTTATTATTCAGATACTTATATGTAATTCCAAAGATTTTACTTCTTTTGATAGTCATAGTTGATTATGATTTCATAAAATAAGTATAAAAATCTAGCATTGTGAAAATATCTTGTGTTGCAATCATATTGTTCTCATTTTACAGTAATTTTTTTTGTAGTCTGTTCATATACCATCTTTTTTAGTTTGTGAAAAATGTACCTATATATTTTTTGTTCAGAATATTTATAGTTCTTTACAACTTTATTATTCAGATACTTATATGTAATTCCAAAGATTTTACTTCTTTTGATAGTCAAAAATGTATCTACCTAAAAAGAAATCCAAAATATCTACATCTTAGTTGGTATTAAAATAAGGAAATTATCAGTTAAATTATTAGCAGTAACTTAAAGTGTTTAGACTGAAGAATACTCTTTTATCTCATATAAGTACTGATATTTCATAAAATACCTCAGAGAATTTCTTGAAAACTCTTTATTGCTATATCTGAGGATTTCAGTATTTTGTTGCCTTTTTCTTCAAATTTTTTTGATAGTTGTGATGATTTAGCTTGCTGGAGTTATCAATTTTATCCTGTTATAGACATGTTTATGTGTTAGTTAGGTAGTTTTCCTTAAAACAAATTGATTTCTTTTTCTATACCAGATTTATTTAGTTATCAGTTCATATTTAGTTTTCAGCTATTTTATACTGTTAATTTTATCAGATTTTATTAAATTATCAGATTTGTATGTTAATGTTATCTTTGAAATTGTGATTGTCTTATTTTTGTGTTTAATAAGTGGCTGAGCAAGGTATTACACAAATATATTTCACCGTCATTCATTTAGTTCTTTATTAAAAACTGTTTTGTCTTATTTTTTTTTCAAAAAATTATACAAAGAAGTATGTAAAAGAATGTCTTATATGATTATTTTGATACACAATTTTTTTGTTATACTTATTTAATTTGAATTGCGAGGAGTACCCATATATTTTGTTGTTGTTAGGTTGCCTGTAGATAAAGTAGTAGAATTGCGAGTCGTGGTTAATGAACCATGTTTATCTTAAACCAAAAAATGATAGAGGACATAGTCAGTGGTTAAACTTTGTTCCTTCTCTATTATGTATGATCTTAAATATGTTTTCTCCAAAGCAATGCTTTTATTATGTTTACTAATTTGGGTAAATAATAGTTTTTATTTTTTTACTGTAAACATTTTGTGTTGTTGGTGTCATACTGTCATATATCAAATGAGAATTTTTTTAAAGGTTCCTCATGTCCACATTAGTCTCCAAGGTGTATGCAATAGGCCTCTATGTTTTAAAAAAAACAACTAAACATTCCAATTAGTAATGTTTGTTTTAATTAGATCTTAACTTTAAGTATTTAAGATTGAAGTTAAAGAAAATTACTCGTTGTTAAACGGAAACAATTAAATTGAAACACAAAGGAATTTCGAAATTACCTACCAGTATTTTTGCTTGTTTTACATTATAGAATTTTCGTTAATTTGTTGCATAATAAAAGTTTAAGTTTCTCACATAATAATATTTAAATGGAACAATCTTCAAAAAAAGCTTGCTCCAAATTATTCAAAATTCCCACTTCAGGTGTTGGCAGTGCCTGTTCTAGGAAATCTCAGACTATAGGCACAACCTATTTTGGGGATCCCTTTAAGGAAAATGTTGCGTATAATTTCCAGTAATATTTAAAGGGAACAATCTTCAAAAAAAGCTTGCTCCAAATTATTCAAAATTCCCATTTCAGGTGTTGGCAGGGCCTGTTCTAGGAAATCTCAGATTATATAGGCACAACCTATTTTGGGGGCCCCTTTAAGAAAAATGTTGTGTATGATTTCCAGTAATGATGGTGCTATAGGACCTATGTATCAAATTTTTGCTACAATTTTATCGATTAAATTTGCTTGCTAATTAATCGATTAAAACAATCACGTTAGGTCAATTTCTCAGTCAAAATTGAGCAAAAAACAAAGTGGAGTATCAGAATTTTTTTAGTTTACTGATATTTCGGGGATTAACAGCATTTAGCATAATAGAAACTTAAATTTGGGGGTCCTAGGCCCGGGCCTAACGGTCCTTATGGAAGAACAGGCCCTGAGTGTTGGTATCGTCACTTGATTACGATTCCAAATTACGAAGTCCATCGCCAATTTCCTGTTTCCAGGCTCTAGTGTGACATTAATTAAACCAAGTTGAAACTCACAAAATTATTTCTGTTGTTTTATAAACATTAATAAAAAAAACCAGTGAAATGATATATATTTAACCCTTTTAGGTAATTATCTATTTAACCTATGCTTGTAATGATTCTTTAAACTTATTCCTTATTACATGTATAGTACAAACTACACACTATCATAGCTGTATTATAGGAAATCACTAATCATAATGTACATAATCTGATATCAGAAGCTCTCATATCAGGCCTCTATTAACAAGTTGTAGACTTTTAACTTATTTTTAATACATTCATTAAATACTCAGGGTCTTCCTGAAATATTTAGTTTAAAAATTAAATGCTTGTAGCTCCCCCCCCCCCCCCTATTGATAATAAGTATATGTTTGTTCTTGTCTAGGATTTGTCTGTTCAACCTTTTTACTGTGATATATTCTATGTATTTGTCAGAATATTGAAGATCTGTATTTATAAGTGTAATGTTACTGATTTGGCTGTTAATGTGGCATTTCTATAAAAAATAAAGATTATTAAAAAAGTGGAAATGTGATTTTTTTATATGGAAATTGACAAAAACCTCCCTAGTTGTAATACCCTATTTTCAAATTTAATTCTTAAGAAATTTAAAAAAAGGAAATTCTAAAAACAAGTTTTATTCCTTTAGATACTGAGTTTGAGGCTTTTCTAAGACTTGTTTATATATTTGTTGTTGTAATAAAAAAAGTAAGCTAGATTGTGTATTAATATGCTGAAAATATATAAATGATATTTTCAAACCTTTATATTGATAAAAATAACATGAAATGGACAACTGCTGTTTTTTTCTTAGTTTATATTTACCACTTAACATTTTTATAGTATTTCAAACAGTGAACATACAAGTTGAAAAGAATTATAAAGCATTTGTGCCGTTTTCATATTTATAGTTCATTTTTAGTTGTCGATCAGGTACACAAGGGATTCATATCGTCCGTAGTTATTAATATATTAAGAAACCATTTGGAACAGTTTAATGATTTCTCTTGAAATAATTATTGATGCATATTTTCTGTAACTGGTTAGACTGTTATCCCAACTACAGATGTCTTCAAAACGAAGCCATAATATCTCGGATTCATATTCAAACTGACAGAATTCCATCGGAGATTATTGATATCCGTATCTTCGTAAAGGCGAGCAACCAATCATGCACGGGCTGAGCTGCCACCTGAAATCTGGCAGCGGCTGCATTTTCCTCGTGTTAGCAGTTTATCCACGTACAGAGTTTATGCATCCATGAGAAAGGAGTTATTTGGTCTTTTATCCCCAGAGTCTGCACTTCTTCGCTGGGTTCATGGGCGAGCCGGCCGGACAGTTGAAGACAGAAGAGAACTCGGGCGAGTTCATCAAGGGTATGTTCGATCTGAAAAAGGAAGACGTTTATTGAGGAGGGATTGGATTATGATTTTGTTTGAATCAACATAACAGTATTTTAAAAACGCTACAAATTGCTTGTTTCAGCGCCTTTTCTCAAATATATATCGGATATACTGTCACTGGATATTGGCGCATTTGACCTCTACCAATCGCGTCTTTTATTTAAATTTCAAAATCTATATTAACACAAGATAATCCGATAAAAGATCAGCGTTAAAGTCAAAGTATTGCGCTACTTTAAGATGTCAGAGTTATTATGTTCTCATTACTAACACAGTTAATTTTATATTACGTGGCATCCCAGAACTTTCTGGTGAGAAAGTATTATCAGCGCTGTAAGTATACTATAGTCCGATACGCACCAACCAACCAGGTAAGTACTAAAACCACACACAGAGTTTCTATTATATTCATATCTTTCAACAAACGGCTATAAAACAGAAAGATTGTTAAATCAAGTATGGGGATAAAAGAATGTTTGAGCGAAAACTCTTCTAATCAAAAGTGAAGATAGGATCTTCTGGCGTCCCCATTGGCGACCTGGCGTCCCCATTTGGGGACATTTTTTAAAACCTCCTCACAGACAATTAACGTGTTAATTACATAATTAGTTCCGAAATTGACCTGGTCCGATAGAAAAAGATCCAAATATCAGTTTTCAGCCTTTGATTACAGGTGTCAGTCATTTATTTCTATAAAAAATGAAGTTGGTCAATACGATATTAGAGTTCTCAAAAAAATTAAAACTTTTTTTTCAAACTTTTCAAAAAGTTCTTTTAGTAATTATTTTGAAAGGCATTTTGCATTAACAGTTTATTTTAACATTGTTTTTAACTACAAATAAGTGATACGGCCTCTCTTTTTGCATTTATTGCACATAAAATGTGTATTTTTAGAGCTTAAGGCGTGTCTCTCAGTAACCTTTAAACATAATTTTTTTAAAAATTACTTTGCAAAAATACTTGTTAGCATATATTTGTATGAGAAGTATGTTTAGATTAAGAATATACGTGTAGGAATTTGCTCGGGTATTAAAATGTTAAGAACTGAAGATCTCTTTAGGAATAGAACCAAAAGGTATCAGCGGTGGTGCAGGGTCTAAGATTACCTCGGTAAATAAGGTATGATCTCAGTATAGAAAATCCTGTATCAAAGGTTTATACACTCTTAAAACAAACGAGCGGTTTTAACTCGGTCTGAGTTAATTTCCACTCCTTTCCGTGGCGAAAATGCACTTCCCCTATAGGAGTGGATTTCACTCTTTTTGCGGAGTGGGCAAAAGAAATAAAAGAAAGCAATCTACGTCCTACACTCTTAAAATGAGCGGTTTTAACTCAGTCTGAGTTAATTTCCACTCCTTTCTGGTGCCGAAAATGCACTTCCCCTATAGGAGTGGATTTCACTCTTTTGTTTTAAGAGTGCAAGTGGTTACTGAGGTGAGGTAATTTTTTTCCTTTACAATTTTTCTGTAAAAAAACAGCTTTTGTGTTAAAATTACAAATTGTTCGTATAAAATAAACAGATTATCTCTGTGAATTTTACGGTATTTTTCTGTCACATCAGCTGACAGTTTTTTTTTCTGTAAAAACTACAGACTTTTTTTTTACAGTGTAGGGAGTGTTTTCCGTGAAAGGAAGGGCCGTTATTCAGGGCTATCCTGACAAAATATTTTATTTTACACTGACCTGTACTTTCCAGGACTGTGGTTATCCTTTGTATACCTTTCGTTAGCTTCCTTACTCAAGACTTCACACCAAATCTATAAAACAAATTGTACAATAGTTTCATTATTTGTAATTGGCGGTATGGAAATATGTGTTAAAAAATGATTAAAAAAAGGCTATAAAAATGTAATTTCCTTATGTGTGAAATAAATAATATATTTAATAAAATGCAAACAACAAAAAAATGGCACAAAAATGTAGTGTATTTATCCTGACCAGACAGTGTAAGGTAATTTAGTATGGGAATTCGGTTTTAAATTAGCATACATATGTTTTCTGCAATTATATTTAAATTAAAAGTGAGTGCATATTTCTAAAAATAAACTTTCAAATGCGTAAGTTTTTGAGCTTATTCCTCACAAAAAAAACCTTTCGCTTTATATTTACAAAAGATATCGCCTTTCAACGTGAGAGTATAAATTTACTCCCAGGGCAGTTACTGTACTTCTCTTAAGAGAGAGAGAGAGTATGATAGTTTGGTGAAAGAACGTGATATGTGACAAAAAGGTGAAAACGAGAAAACTTGCTTTAAAGGGTTTTTTGAGTTTGCACTTATATCTGTTAAAAACGGTACTTGAATAGTTATTTATTCAACTAGTGTGAAAAGTAAGGCTTTTTTAAACGAGTTGAATAAATTATTTCACGAGTTTAAAAAAGGCTAATTTCAACGTGTTGTCATACCCTATTTTTTATAATAACGTGCAAAATAAAGTATTTATTAAATTGGCTTTTCTTGATTGGCTTATTAATTATTTTATTATCACGTTCAAATCATTTGTAGGTGATTATTTATATTAATGATTATTTTAAATTAACGTGCAAAAAGTATTTCTTAGATTGGTATTGAAAATAAGACGCCAAATAAATAATCACGTTCAATTAAAGAATTTTACACCAATCACAAAGCCGCCGAATACAATATCACGCTCAAATAAAGAATTTTAAACCAATCAGATGTTCTTATTTACTTTGTCGCACTAGGGCGTAAAAGTAACTTTGAAACCACGGCCTACTCAACTACTAAGGCCGAAGAAGCTTTCTCAAACAAGCTCGGGGACGGAAATTTTGACTTCATCGTTCCGAGTGACGTTGTTCCGAAGATAGAGACAACCTGTCTCGAAACCTGTTCGGAACCACTCGTTCACGGCTGACCACAATTTTAGGGTTCCGAATGCGTCCGAACTAGTTTTTCGATCTTCGACACTGGGAACAGTGACGTCAAAATTTCCGTCTACGTTCATGTTTGGGAGAGCTTCTCTGGCCTTGTTATTGAAGTTGGCCATGTTTGAAACACGATTTCGTTAAAAGCATCACTTTTGCCACGATTATTGATTTGAAAAAGTTTTGTTTTTTTGCACGATATTATAAAAAAAATAGTAAAAATGCCCTTTTTTATAATATGCACGTGATTTTAAAATAATCATTAATATAAATAATCACCTTCAAATCATTTGAACGTGATAATAAAATAGTTAATAAGCCAATCAAGAAAAGCCAATTTAATAAATACTTTATTTTGCACGTTATTATAAAAAATAGGGTATGACAACCTCAGTGATGACAACACGTTGAAATTAGCCTTTTTTAAACTCGTAAAATAATTTATTCAACTCGTTTAAAAAAGCCTTACTTTTTACACTAGTTGCATAAATAACTATACTCGAAGTTTATAAATAAGGGAAACGTTTGTTAGCATTAAAGCTTAGTGAGATAACGTGATACGTGACAAAAAGGTGAAAACGAGAAAACAAGCTTTAAACTTGTTTGCCCTTATATCTGTTAAAAACGGTACTCGGAAATGGTAAAAATGCACTTAACTTTAAGTGTATAAAAATAGGGAAACTTTTGTTATCTATAAAGAAGAGTATAATATTTTCACTGACACATTTTTTTTAAATGTCTCCTAAGTTCGTTCTTCCACTATACTCTTAAGCTTATAATTAAAAATACACTTCAATTATCTAGAAATAGACATTAATATGTTTCATTATGTTTCCCTTATAAAATGTTGCGCAATTTTACATTTCAATGAAATTTTCTACTTTGTTTTTGTAAAAGTTGCTTTACGAATCGTATTTGGTGAATGATTTCCTCGAAAAAAAATGCCTAAAGTAGCAAGAACATTTGCATATGGCAACTCCTTCTTTCATAATTTGCGTCAGAGTAAAGGTCGCCAACGAAACATCCATGACCGAGCCAATTCGCCAAACAGTGTATAATAGAATTAACTGTTTCATTTATTTTCTCAGTCACCAACCAAAATCAATCGAAGATTTAAAAAATGGTTTTAAGTTTGGATAAACTCTGAATGAACCAGTGCTGAACCAGTGTTTTGAATATAAAAATAGGGGAAGTCAACGAAATACAAAAAGCTACTTCGACTGCCATGTATGATGAAAACTCAGTATTTGGGTAATTCTCAGGTTCGACGTAATTAAATATTTACAAATCATGTGAAATAATTTTTGTACAAATTGTAAATTTCTAGAAACATAATAAAGTTTTGATATTACTTTTAAAAATACCTCTTTATTCTAGCGATTTGAGTTGATTGATTAATTTCATGTACAAAAAATAATTTCGGATTAGGTTTTGTTGGAAATAGTCAAGAAATCAAAATATGTTTTAAAGTATATTTATTACGAATATATACATCGGGAGCAGAACATTCACATAACAGAACTGTATACCATTATTTTTTAGATTAATATATTATAGTTATTTATATTCTTCCAAAGTTTTCATGAGGAAAATTTCTTTTACTTCATGTATGAATATCTTTGGTGTTCTTTAAAATTTACACCTATTTTTATAATAACTATCAATTTAAACTTTTAGAATAGTAGCTTCGAATTCACTTTATACTATGCCAAGTCAAACTATTATAATATCCTTAATATATAAGACATTTCAACTGACTTCAACAATCTTTTATTATCATTTAAACGAACTTCGGCCATATCAAGCCATTGTAATGTGCCTGATTAATTGGTGATGTACGAGTTATGAAATAAAAGCGTCCTTCACACACAACCCGAGTAACGTTCTTATGGAGAGTGAGCTTCATAAGCTAATTTTGGGTGCCTTGGTTGAAGACGCAAACGCTCTTTGAATATTTGTCCGATATTCACGATGACATTTTCATTTTCTTTGTTGGTAGTCCACAAACCCAGCTTGTCGGACTTGGCGCGATTCTGCACAACAGCACCGCAGATTTCGTCACCATAATGGTCGAAACCCTCGCCAATCAGGCACAGAAGAACTTCCAGCCAGCAGCTATCAATATCGGGATTGGCTTGGAACTTCTGCAAGGTGATGATCCATCGGCCGCCATGCACATTCTTTTTGTCTTCCCACATTGGCTTGATTCCGGTCTTGAACATGGCGTAGTCTGTCCCAACACGCAGCTTGCTAACTACTTCCAGGTGGTTGTATAGAGCCCAGAAGTCTTCAACTGTCTTAAAAGATTTTACTTCAACAAGGTTATCTTCCCATTTTCTCGCAGACGCGTCGTTCTTGAAGTACCAGATGCTCCAATTGTTCTTGAGAGGATGCTTGTAACTGATTTCGGGGTAGATTTTAGACGCGCAAGCATCATCTTGCTCTTCTTGTTTCGTGATGGGCATGTTTTTTTTAAAGTTAAAACAACAATTTAAAAATGTATTAAAAAATAGAAAAACTTTTAATAGTTTAAAAATATTACTTGTTTGAGCTAAAAGTGTTTCATACAACGCTAAATAACGTTCATAAAAGAAAATTTCCATTCGAAATTTTTTTTAGATAGCGTGTGAGCACGAGCTAGTAATAATAGTTTTTAATTTTTTCACGTGAATTTTTTCACGTGTCATTATTATGATGACATTAAGATAATTTTAATTATTTCATGCAAATTTAGTTTTTCTAAACCAAACTTTATATATTTTAACTAACTATAATGGGCATGCTACAGGTCTTGAGTGGCAGCAGAAGTGCTGAATGAAAATAACTTTTTTATCGAGCCTCGATTGCAGAATCAGGCTTGTTTTAGATGACTCAGGTTCCCTACAGCTTTTTTTCCTGCTTTTCCTCCGCTGGCTGCTTTGATTGGGGATTTTTTCCCATTGACATTGATTCACCAATCAAAGCTTGTGAAAGAATATATTTTCATTCATCATTTGTGTTGCAACAAAAAAATTAAATATGTACGTTGTAAACAATTACATTAAAAGTATTTAATAATAATTGGAGCGGAGTTCAGAATTCGGCAGTTTCAACTACCATTAACACAAACTCAGTTCAACAACTATCCAACCAGCTTTGTAGAGTTTAGATTCAGAGAATCATGATTTTAGTACAGTTATAAATAACAAACGCAAAGAATACATATTTTGTAAAGATAAAAATTATAATCCGTTATTATTCTTCGATCAAAATTAGTCTTCGATCAAAATTGGTATCCTTGAAAGGATGGTTAATGACTATAATTAATATCAAGTTTTAAACGCGAAAATTATGCACTGTACACTCAACATTGTACCCTGTATGTTTTGGATCCCTTGACAATAATAAATCCTTGTCAATACACTGGCTTGAATCACGTTAAGGCGTCATGCTTCGGGAGATATCTTCGCAGGTTATGTCTTCGTTTTTGAAATCATATAAATGGATCGTGCTGAACAAAAAAAAAAAAAAAAACCCGCCAATAAATAACGCTATGTATATGGGACTGGTACACTTTAAATCTGTCGTGGTAAAAAAATGACCCCCTCCCCTTACGATGCCGCTATGAGATACGTTGAGTGCCACCTCAGAGTTTGGACATCCTCATTTGACCGTGGTTAAAAATTATAAGGCTCGTTGCCAATAGTCCTCGTGTGGCTCTAGCACAATTTTAATACAACTAATGTTAAAATGTTAGTAGAACTGTTTACATACCTGAGCATATTGTAGAAAAAAGACTTGTAAGTTGTTGTAGGATATACCTGGCAGGCTAGGCTCTTCGCCATATTGAGACACGTAATGGACGTAGGCCTAAAATATTTATAGTTTTTGTAAAATTACCAAAACTTTTATTAAACTTCAAACTTATATTCTTGTCGACATTTATTTCTATTAGGAGCTTAGTTATTTAAAATAAAAAGTAAAAACCGTAGATTCTGCTTCTGTAGAATCTGCACTAAGTGACAGTGGCTATCACAAAAATTACCGACTTTGATAATAAAATTCATTGACTTAACTTATAAACTATATCTTTCCTATTCTTTTAACTTATTAACTATATCTTTCCTATTCTTTTAACTTATTAACTATATCTTTCCTATTCTTTTAACTTATTAACTATATCTTTCCTATTCTTTTAACTTATTAACTATATCTTTCCTATTCTTTTAACTTATTAGTTATTATAAAATCTATGAGACAACCTGTACAAAAAATAATATTGTGTAATTAAAAAAAAAATTAACTTACTTTTAATAAAATAAGCTTACCCTATATGCTTGTTTCAAACCAGAATTATCACAGATATTATCATCCAGCGTTTGATTCCCGTTCACCTAGAAACAAGACATTTTAAGAAATAATTCAAAAATATCCATCTTTGATTAGTAGTTACTTCAGAGGTGCAGCATCTCCCAATGGGAATATTTCTTCTGACGTCACGCTTTCTAATCTGCGATTTCATTGGTTGTTTGGTTTTCTTTGACAAACTGTCGAAACAGCTCATTGGTTTAAAAAAGGTCACGCTATCCGAACTGCGATGCCGTTGTATTTTTTTTGTTTTTTTGTGGCAAAGTGTTGAAACAAACCCATTGGTAAATGGGATGATGTTGCGACAGTTATGACAAATGTCCCGTCTGAAATATCACGGAAAAATATCGTGGGACACAATATCGCTGTCCATATTTTTCACGAGGCTAATAATATCACCTGTATAATATCTACGCTCCATAGGTACACATTCGTGGACCTTTGTAGAATTCACTTAAAAACCTAATTTTACCATTTTCCTTCAAATAACTTTTCTATTATAACTAGAATGCTCAAGTTTACCAAAAATACCGAATAGCTGCTGATTTATTAATTTTATTAAACATGTCTTAGCGAGAGAGTCAAGCAGATTTCGAAGGTCTTACAAAGAACTAAGTTTTTTTACCGGTAAATTTATAAGAAATTTTGCATTAAAAATCAGAATAGACTATTAATTCAAGAACTAATAGATCTTGTTTGTTTCTTCATAACACACACAAAATGAGTGTTTTTTTACAGCTTAAAGCCTCGAAAATCATTAAATTGACGTGCTCCTTAGCAAATATTAAACGTTAATGTTTTCAAAATTACTTGAAAAACACACTTTTAAATACATGTACGTTTGAAAAATATGTTTATATAAAGTATCTATGCGTAGGATTTTTTTTCAGGAGTGAAAAGGAAAAAATATCGAGAGACAGTATCTCTCATGTAAAACAAAACAAGAGTTTTCGCTATAAGGTATTATTATTCTCTATAATAAGTCCTATGCAATTTTATCCGTGCGATATAGAGATCAGTGATATTTTATGTAGGCGACATTATGAGTACACGACTTTATGGCCATCGATATTAGATTCAGTGATATTTATTTTGTTACGCAACGTTTCGAAAATTTTGTATCTTAAATTAATCGAAGCACCAAGTCCTTTTTTTCCTATGCTAATTTCTTTACTAATAGTAAGAATATTTGTTTTTATTAAAATAATTGATTTCATATGTAACTTTAAGTTTTGTTTGTTAATTAAAATAACTATTGTAAACCCTCTGCTAAACACTCAAGCAACACAAATATATATATTTAAATTTATAAATTTATAATTTTACTAAATTCTAAAATTTGAAGCATGGAGGAATCATTTAAAATCATCTGCTACAGAAATATAATTAAAATAAATTAGAAAGAGAGGGATAAGAATAAGACAAGATCTTATATTATTTCATAGGAAAATAATGCTTTTACGTCAGCTCATGCAACATTATCTATTCTCAGATAATTGCTCTTATTTTATTTCTTCGTTACGCTCTTGCTCTATTGATTACAATTCAACAAAAAATCTGTGCTACGTAAACTAGTGATCCTGTTAAATAAAACAGAATTCTAGGCACTATTTCTTAATCTACTACAGTTTTAAACCACAATTTTTATTTTTAGATACCATGTGCATAAATAAATCACCCTATGAACTTCCTGTCGCTGTCTAACCTCATAAATTTTTCCTTAAATTGAAAATTATTTATTTAAAAAAAATATCGTTTCTAGTAGTAACCTAGTAGTAATCTAGAAAGTATTAGTAAGTTAATTAACAATTGATTTTTGCACCGACGCGACGCGACGCGACGTCATTTAAGTGCGCTCCTTTCGGAATTTTGCCCAAAAATAGTTCAAATATCAGCATCTACTCTTTTACAAAACAATGCTAAGCGGTAATATGTAAAAAAAAACGTAATCGAGTTCCTAATGTGATGTCATATACGACAATGCCTTTTCTTTATCGAGATGGTATTTCAACAAGCTACTACGTAGCTCCGTACGTTCGGCCGACGATGTTCATAAAATCTCACACTGATCTAGAATAACAAAATTCGGACCTCTAATGTGACGTCATATGACACAGACCTGCTCTCTATCAAGGTGGTATTTATACAAGCGACTATGAAGCTCCTTACGTTCTGGCGACGATGTCTATATAATCTCAAACTGACCAAATGACGTTCGCGTCTTACGACACAGACCATCTCTCTACTGCCGTGAGCAGGTAAACTTTAGTGTCTGGACTAATGACTTGAACCATTGTTGTAAGCACTTAATATCACTTAACGATAAGAAAGTTTAGTAAAATACTCATTTTTTTAGGGGGAAAAAAGGTCCAGCTCGTTTTTGTGTTTGCTGCAATTTCCCTACGTCGTATATCTAGGTGGTATTGCTACGATAGAGTACGAAGTTCCTTACGTTCTGTCCTACGATGTCTATGGGCAGCTGGGAGTACTGGTCCACAAAGCAGGATGCTTGTTCACGGAACTTTTCAACAATGTCGTCCGTCCACCACTGAGTGAGATTTCCGACCTTGTCGAACTTGCGTCCTAGAGTTACAAAGAACCATTACACTCTGAAAACGATTCAAATACAATCAAAGTGCAATAACCAGAATGCGGATAGTTATGGTGATAAGACTTACTGCATTTCTCAGTACAGTATAGTTTGTTATATAACTGTTTATGCATATAAATTTCCCAGATAGATATAGTCTGACCACCAATTCTCTATTTGTCGGGTCGAAAACGTGCAGAAATGGGAGGATATTAAAAACTTTGATAAATTGTCAATTACATGGTTAATTATTATTATTGATATTTTTTAAATATGATTTTTTTTATTATTATTTCCTTTCCTGATGTTTTCGACTCGACCCAGAGTGCCTTAAATGTTTTTAAACAAAAGTAATGCAAAAAATATGATTGATGATGATTTCTTAGTTTAAATTTTTATCAATGAAATAAATTTGTTCAGGCTACGGATAATACGAATTATAGATAATTCAAAATAAATTGCATTTCCATTCCTGTTGTATTCTGTTTTTGTATAAGGCGAACTACGCTGAAGACTAAATATGTTTCCATGAGTTTTTTAATTAACACGATTTTATTGTATGTACGTATTTATTATTTAACCCTTTAAGGACCATAGAAGCATATATTTCAAAATCCAACTTATATTTTAAAAATCTTAACATGTGAATGAATGCTAATTTTTTTTAAACACTTAAATTGATAGTTAAAAAATAAACTAAGTAGAGGGGAACTCAATTGAATTATAATTTAATTTTTAATCTTATTTAATGTCTTTATAAATTAATACTGACTTATTCATAAAAGTTTTAATGTATTTTTGTTTAAGAAGTTAAATTTATCATGATCAATAGATTAAGTTTTAATCTTACCGCTGTTATCAAATCCATGTGTGATTTCATGACCAATAACTACTCCGAGCATTCCATAATTTAAATACCTAAAAATTAAAATAGTTTTAGATAAAAGTTAATAATTATTTAAGATTGTATCAAATTATAAGTATTTTAAAAGTATTTACTTTGGTCTGTCAGGTGTAAAGATTGGAGTTCTCAAAATTCCAACAGGGAAAACTAAAAATAAAAACTTTGTCATGATTTTTCTTTCAAACTGTTTTACATAAAATATGATTTAAATTACTTAGAAAATATAATTGTAATTTTACATTTTTTTTATTTAAAATGCCTATTCATGAATATCTAAACAAAAGATAAATAATGCTTTAGGTTTAATATATGCTGCCGCAAAATGATGCGTTGCGACAAAAATTATCTTCAACAATTTTATTGTCGAACATATTAAAAGTGTTTTTCTAATAAAATTTCTTATTAATAATTGTAAAAGTAAAATCGTTGTTTTTTTTTCTAAAATGTTAACTTATAACTTACTAACTGCATTTCCAGTGGCTTCGTAAAAGGCATTTACTACAAGGGGTTGCACGAACCAGTCCCTAGAAGTTAATAAAAAAATGCATTCTAAAAGTTTCGATTTTTAAAGATTGTTATCGTGCGTTTGTTAAGATTATTTATATACAAAATATAAAACACGTTAATAATTTCACACTCTAAGAAGAAGTTATATAACACTAACTATAGGATAACCTACTTTCCTGTTACTTTTAATGCTCACTGAGAATCTTATGGTAGGATAGACAGACAGCATTAGAAAAGTATGAAAGATAGTATTGGGTGTCTTTTTTTCAAACATAAAAATAATCTTTAAAATTGGAGTTAGAGCAGAATTTATAATGGCGTACGGACAGATAGATGGGAATCTCCAGAAGTCAATACCAACATTTCATTTTTTTAAAAATTCTTTTTTTAGAAATTATAACAGGAAAATAGGCTATAATTACGAATATTTTCACTTACAAGCACCAAAATGTGGTAACTTCTGTTTAAAATATATACTGGATGTAAAAAGAAATTTTTAAATGACCAAAAAATATATTGCTATTTGACTCTCCGATAGATCATCAATTTGTCAGAAGTGTAAACTTGTTTTCACTGCAAATAATTTATTTTTTTCAGCTCGTATGCTTTTTAAAGAAGAATTTTAAAATTATATTTCTTTTTAAAGGGTTCTTATAGATTACCCAATACTTTAAATCACGATTTTTTTAATTTAATTATCCAATTTATAATTAAAAAAACGTATGTATTGCTGAAAAAACTGACAGTTCTTAGACAGTTTATATGTTTGTATCCCATTCATTGGTAATCAATGGATATTTGAATGCTAAAAAAAATAACTTAGTGGTTACGATTTTTTTATACAAAAAACAAGATATTAATAAACCATAAATTTTGAGGGTTTTCTTTAAATGATCGACCCATAAAACGAAGTCAAAAACAGATTAAAATTATTAATATATGAAAATTAATATCACTGCTAGCAGAAAAATACCTTTCTTTATCCACAGTTCTTGTCATCTTCGTCATCTCTTTAATAACCTCATAACGATTCATTTTTAGAATATTGTCCAAGAAATGATCTTCAGAAATTTCAAGCTGTTAAGGAAAATGGTTTTGTGTGAAAAATCGTTAATGAATTTTCTATAGCTATTAAAAACACATTAAAGGCTTTTTGCATCAAAAGAGAACGTAAAATGTTAGCTAATGTAAACTGTAAAAGAACATACTTTATTGAAAGTATAAATCTGATAGAAAATTTGATTTATATCAATAAATTTATTTTTAATAACGTTTGATTAACCAAATATTATAAAAAATCCAGGTATTAATATTAGGTAATTTGTACTAAGTTCCATCAACGAAGAAAAAGTTACAAGTCTGAATTATCCTTATAAAATATAATTACTGCAGAATATTTTAATTCACACTTTCTACAGAATAATAATTTTTTGTTACTTTGAAAGGAGGCAAAAAAGCTAACATTTAAAAAATGACATTTCTTTTAAAAGGGAATTAATAGTAAGTAATACTTACTCCCGAATAGTCTGTATCTAGTTGAACTGGGTCTAAAATATAACTAGGGAAGCCCAATTTCGTATTCATAGATAAAACCTATAAACATTATAATCATATTATTCAATAATTTTTTTTTAAACTGTATTTCTGTCGCAGAAGAGATTTAATGACTCCTCCATACTTTATATTTTAACATTCAGTAAAATTTTAGAATTTATAAATTTAAAAAAATACGTGGTAGCTTCTGTCGCAGAAGAGATTTAATGACTCCTCCATACTTTATATTTTAACATTCAGTAAAATTTTATAATTTATAAATTTAAAAAAATACGTGGTAGCTCGAAACCCTGACGGGAACAATATTTTGACTTGCGTATTTTATTGAAAGGATATTTTATCCATATGGTTTATTTATGATCGTACTTAGTTTAAATATGTAGAACGGCTACTAAAGATATAACTATCGAAGTTATTTTATAATCACTCATACAAAGATATATAAAATAGATAATACATTAGTATTAAAAAAAAAACCCTCTTATAATTACACTACTAATTTTTGAAAGCTAAATTGTTACTTCTTTCTAATTTCAATTTGCAGATATTCAAGATATTTTCACTTAGAGTAATTTCTTACTTTCTCTTCACACGCATATTTTGTTTCTGGATCTAACCAGCTTTGCTGTTGTATACCTCCAACGAATGCATGTTTCAAAGACGATATCAAGGTCTTGATCTGAAAGCAAAACGGAAAAAGCTTTAAAAACAAACAAACTAAGAACTGCGAACTTGGGGAATATAATTTTGAATAGCAGAGTATTTAAATTTTACAAAATGTATTGATAAATAACTTTGAATTACTTATAATGATACATGAAATGTAATGACAGTTGATATTTTTGAAAATTCATCAACAGAACATCAAAATAATCTGAAGAAAGTATCTAAGGTAGAACATAATTTCGTATAATCTCCTCCTAATATCAATTCTATATCATTCTGTCATTGCAATATCGATCCGCTATCGATAGAAGATCACACCGATATGATGCGTTAACTGGGGTTAGTAACTTCACGTAACTTAAATATAGTCAATTATCAACTAAAAAAAATATTAAGTTAAAAAAAAAATTGTATGCGTTAGAGATTACTAATTTTTTTTTTCTAATACAAATTTCTGAACCAAATTACCTCTTCCTGCTTGTCCTCTCCAAACTCTTCCTTTACGTAGAGCGATGCCAGAGCCATGCCGAATCCGTCATTGACGATGTTGACGCACTCCTTCCACCTCGCGAAGAAGCTTCTCTCTTCGGATAGGTTCGGTACTTCTCGGCGAAAGTCGTAGAACAGTCGTCGGAAGTGGATGTCCAAGTATGGGAGGTACTTGGCCACGAAACGCCACGTTAAGTAGTTGGCCACGGTCCTGCAGTAATAAGAAATTCGGTTTCAAAAATAGATGGAATGGAAACGAAATATTTTAAGAGAAGCATCGAGAAATATGGTTTTTCTTCTATTTGACAAAGTATTGTCTATTTATAATGATTTAATTATGTGCTTCACATGCTTGGCAAGCAAAATCTTTACCATGTGTGTCTCAAATGTCTTAGATTTGTAAATATTTTAAAAGTTACTTGTGTAAACTTTATGGAGTCTAGTTTGGAACTGGAAGATATGCTGTTACCCACGGAGGCATACTAGCAGTTCCAAGCTCATCGGAGACAGCAAAAGGCGAAGAGACGTCTGTTAGTCGAGAAAGCTCCAATGGATGGATGTCCAACTTTGCTCAAAGACAGCCTCGTATTTTAAAACAACGGTCAAGTGTAAAGTTGACTACTACTGTACATTCAGATAAGTAGAAAGGAATGTAATATTTTCGATGACCCTTTACGTTGCATTTTGTCCATATGGTTTATTTATAAATAGCATGGTAGGAATTAGTCGGAAGTCAGAAAACAGGTCATAAATACTGCAGCTGTAAGAAAAAAGACCGTGTCTGCAAAGAGTTGTTTTTGAGAAAATGTTTCATGCAACGCCAAGTATAATTGATTCATAACTTTGATTGAATATGCGGGTTTAACTATGAATTATATGAAGTATTTTGAGTTATACAGGGTGGCGCAAAATAAAAGTGGCCCCGTCAAGGAGATAGGAATAATATAGAACTGTTGCCAAGTCAAAAAACAATTCAAAAACATGTTTGCTAAGTGAAGCGATTGATCGCTTCTATATTAAGCCCAAACAAACGATTGACGAATTATTTGCCGGCAACTATGTTATAGTTCGATAATCTAGTTAGAATGCAATATAAACTGAAGGTTTGTACAGCTGTGCAGAAAAGTTCCCACTAGTGATTATTTCGGCTGCTATTTATCCTAGAGAATCGGAATGTGTTTGTTAATACAAAACATTCTAAATTGATTGCAAGACACAAAATGTGGTGTTCGGACCCATTTCGGAATGTTTTTGTACTTGTTCAAAACAGATCATGTTAACCTGATCCTGCCATTTCGTAACAAATCGTTGTTCTTTTTTGGCATTTTTACACCTTTAAATACTTTACCAAACAACTGGCCACATTTTCCCCACGAATTTGTTTTAATAAAACTTTCTGCAATGAACACCATTTGCTGTACTGTGAGTATATCATCTTCACCTGTGTACTGATAAACTGACACTCACACAGCCGCAATTCACACTTACGCAATAGGATCTGAATTAGCCAATAGTCCATGAGTAGCTCTAAAGTGATGCTAATACAATCCAACTAATGCAAAAACTGGTTTGCCAAGTGAAGCCATTGTATGCTTGAATAATCTTTTATTTCAACTTGAAAGCTTTCAGACGGCTTCAATAGTTTTCTCGACAAACATTTCCTATTTTTCCTTTCGCATTCCTATCTCTACGGGCTACTTTTATTTGCGCCACCTTGTAATATATAGACTTAAAAAATTACTAACATCAAAAACAATAACGAGGAAGACAAAGCTTCAGGTTTATAAAACTATAATCAGACCAACAGCTATCTATGGATCAGAGATATGGACTTTAACGCAAAAACAAGAAAAAATGCTGATTACATGGAAAAGGAAAATTCTTAGAACTGTTTTTGGACCTGTCAAGGAAGGAGATCTTTGGAGAAGGAGATTTAATTTCGAAATTTCAAGATTATTTAAGGAAAAGGATATAATCAGTTATGTAAAGGCAAAAAGAATACAATGGCTGGGACACCTAGAAAGAATGGAGGAAGACAGAGACACTAAGAAAATATTCAAGGGGCAGTGCCAGGGACAAAGGAAAAGAGGAAGACCAACTAAGAGATGGTTTGATGAGGTGGAGAAAGACCTTAAGACTCTAAAAGTCCGAAACTGGAAACAAAAGGCTAGAGACAGGAGGCTTTGGAGGAAAATTTTTAGTGAGGCCATAGTCCAACATGGACTCTAACGCCAAGGAGTAGTAGTAGTAGTAATAGATAGACTATTTCTTTTTATGTGTATTGATGTTAATAACTCGAAAACGCCACAATTTTAGATACGGTCTTATTTCTTGCTGCGGCCGTATTATAGTTCAGGGGACTCACCTAGGGGAAGTTGTGTTGATGAGAAGTACGAGATTCCTCAAGTATTTCTCGCAGTGGAGGACAATGTTCAGGTCGACCTTCTGGGCTGAGAGGCCGATGTAGTCAAAGATGTACCCAATCAGAATGCCCCACTTGATCTACAAGATAGAAGCAACACAATATAGAAATTTGTAAATTCGAAAATATGGTATACTTAACTGAAAAACATACTTAAAAACCACATATCGTTTTTTTGTGACACTTAAAGCAGCTGCATTGAAAATTTTGCGAAGGAAAAAACTCTAATTATTTCTCATTTCCCTCTCCTTTTGAAATGGAAATCAAAATGCAACCAATGTATGAGTTTCTAAAATGAATTTAAGATTACATAAATTGTTATAATTGCTTATTAAATCAATCTTTTCTTCATTGAATAGTGTTGTAAAATTTCAAAGCGTGATCATATTTGGTTACCTACTCTTGAATGTCCGATAAGCAGAGGAAAAAATTATAAAAATATAATCTCAGCGGCGAATGAGCCCGATCGACCAAGGGTCTCCAAACTAAAGTGTCTCAGTGTTAATCCAAAGGGAAAAAATTATTTTCTAAGCCACATTTCTCCGGCTGTATTGAATATTTTAACAGACGTTTTTTTTTTAAATGACAAGATAACTTACAGGTCTATATAATCCCACTTTTTGAAGTTGCTTCGAATATTTTGTGTAAAAATATTTATTGAAAATTTTAAAAAAATGTTCAAACCAATTTCAAAAAGTGGGATTGTAGGGATCTGTATTTTCACATAAGAAAACCAGCCTGTAAAAATATTCAATACAGCCGGAGAAATGTGGCTTAGAAATTATTTTTTTCTCAATTGGATTAACACTGATGGTTTGGAGACCCGCGGTCCAGCTGGCTCATTCACACTTAAGTTACATATTTCAAACAAATCCTATCAAGTAGCAAATAAAATTGTTGACAAAACACCAAGCGGGATCTCGCTATAAACGGTAACATTTTGACACACATACTCTAAATAGTCGGGTTTTCCGTTTTACATGCTTCCTTTTTAACTTCTAGGCTTAGATAGTTTGAAAGAGTACGAGGTCATTTTATACAAGCGTGGAAATTGCACAGTTTTGTATACTAAAGACTTTAATGTTCGTATAAAGTTTAGAGTAGGAAATGCGCGTGGCAGAAAAATGTTGATTTTTTTTTCTTCTTCGGGTTTTTGTTATTATTCGTAGAAGAGTACTTTTGGAGCACGTAGAGTAAAAGTTAGTTCAGCACATTTTAACAGTCTGCATATTGTTAGTGCACAATTGTCTAAAAAGTTAACGAATATTTCTTTTCGAGAAAACTGGTTTCTCCCTTGGTTCTTCTTCAGCGGTTCAAGCGTCAGACCAGTGTTTGGCGTGAATTTCGATCTTAGAGACAGTAAACCAGTGCACTGCGTGATAAGAACCAAGGCCAAAGTGGTTTCTTTACAATGGTTTACTCGATGTCTCGCTATCTTCGCCAAGCAGACCTGATGCAGATAGATTATTACTTGTCGATGAAGGGATTCTTAATCTGTACTCTTCAAATATGATCATTTTTTTTTTCAAGTTTCAACTACAAATTGTTTTTCGATAAATGGTCGTCACTTCAGACACGAGATTAAATTTTTATTATACGTTTTTGTTGGAGCGAAGTATGTGATGTAGTTTTAGTTCATTAAAATTCTTTTGTGAAATTCTAACAATCTTTTTTTTGTACTTACTTCTGGTATCGTTTCTTCCAGTATTGAAATGTTGACTCTGTTAAATGGATCCTCATCCAGTGAATTTGTGTCGTTCCACTCTAAAGGATCATCTCGGGATATCTATAATTATTATACTAATATGAATTATTTTTATAATTAGATTACAGCAACTCCTCGTTATATCGCGCATCCCGGGAGACAAGCAAAAAAAAAAACGCGATATAACGAGCGTTTTGATAAATACTTTGTACTTTTGATGTATTTATGCTCTGCTCTCAATACTCTTATTATGATCTCAGTTTTTAAACTAAAGCAGAGTATGTATTTGAAAGATACAACAAAATCAACTTAAATAATATAACTACTCTAAAAAAGAAACAAAAATTTAGAAAGGACATTATTAATTACTATAAACATTACACATTATTGTACAGGTAATACTATATACATATTTGACTCATTTTCTAGTTTAAAAAATAAAGCCATTTTTCTTTCACTGTTCATGCACCTACTCCCAACTCATTAGCATCTGAAATTTGGGTAGAACCCTTTTTAATTTTTTCTATTGCGTTCAGTTTAACTTTAACTGATACATAAACCTAATTTCTTAGCAGCCGTTTTAAAGTAAGAACTATTTGGAGCTTCCAAATTGAATAAAGTCTAGAATTTTACTGCGTGCAACAGAAAATAGAATAGCCTCGCCTATCTTGACCGTGTGTCTCATGTCAATTTTAAGGAAAGTACGCATTGTAAAAAAAACGGTATAAAATTGGGAAACATGCTGCAAGGTGCGATATATCCGAATGTGCGATGTAACGAGGCGCGATATAGCGAGGGGTTACTGTACTATATTGAGATGGTTTTTTTTAGATGCATACACTCTGAAACATTATTCCTTTAATTTACGCAAATATTACTGATAACTTTTGCTACCTGAATATGTTTGTGAATTGACACCATTAACGTTATTTTTTTCTTTGTTTCAGATAAACTCTCCGGGGACCTCCATACTTGAGTAGAATTGTTATTAACAACAGCACAAATCTGTTTGTCGGGTGGCTGGGACATTCTCGACGAGAGGCGAATATAGCACTGACTCGACAGTCAAACATAAAAACGTGTACGAATTTCGTTAATTAACGGGAAAATAATGTATATATGGATCAAAAAGAAAATTATTGCCAAAAAGTGAGGGAAATTTTACAGTCTAAAATGCTAATTATTCTCATATTGTATTCTAGAGGTGAAATTTCAGTTAACAAAAAAATTCGTGTAAACCAGCATGATTCTCTAAACGGAAATAAAGCTTAATCATGGCAACTAAGGTGATTCAAAGTTTCTTTTGTCACTATTTTCAAAATATAGCCAAAATTTCTTGGAAATTGCATTTCAACCCTTTTTGGTTCCTGGTATAGATTATCATAGGACACACACACACAATATTATGATTATAAGTTTTGATTTAGAACCCAATTTTAGTTCTAATTTTTATTAGCGTCAATATGGGGTAAGTTTAAACTTTAAAGTTAAATTTGGCTCTATCTCAGCTTCTCCTCTTCATTTTTGTTCATGTGGTAACAAGTGTTTTTGTTAATTAGTGGCAAGACTTCATTGACTTTAAATTAAAAAAAAATCGTCAGGTAGAAAGATATTAGATTTTTTAATATTGGTTTTGGCAACAATTATCTTTAAGAGCCAACGTTTCCTTAATATACAGTATAAATTTAATTATCGTTTGACGTAAAAAAAATCTGGCAGTAAACTGTGCCTGGCAGTAAATTTCTATAAAGAATAATGATAAATTTTGTCACGATATCTGAAAACAAGAGAACAAGAGCAAAATCAATCACTTAAATCCCTACAAATATTTTTCTAGAGCTTTATTTTTCGCTCTTTAACTTTTTGACGATAAGAATTTCTCAAAACATTATTTATTTTGAAAAATCTATACTTGATATCATCCATTTATCTTTGTGACCTGAGAGCACTATCATATATGATCGTTTTTGTTCCAAAAAATTATTTTTTGGGAAGTAAATTGTTCTAGAAATATTTAATTTATCACCGAATTAATCTTATTTTGGGTATTAGAGATTGAAAAATGTTTTAGTTCAAGGTTTTCCCCGCTATTTTGATAGTATCTAATATTCCCTTTCGATACATGGGATAGCTGAGCATAGATAAGGTACATAAAACGTTGTTTTCGAAAGAACAGACAAAATTAATATTTCTGTACTGTTTATAGCTCAAACAGATAAGGGGAAAAAAGCCATTTCTGCCACACAATTATGCATAATTAAACTTTATTATTAAGTAAAACACCAAAAAAATTTAAGATAGGCGAACAATGATTAAATATAAAAATAATGTCAATTTTAAATATTAACCAGGGATGACAAAACAACTCCTTAAATTTTTTGGAACAGCCCTTTCATGTGTGTTTTAATAAATATATACGGACACTTGCCTTATATTTTCTTCTTTTGTAAGATGTATTCGTGTATTTACCAAGAAAAAGGAATGTATTTATTTATCAGAAAAAAATCTAACTTATAGTTCCTTTTTTAAAGACTGCAGTCCTAAATACCCCACCTCAGATAGAAATAATTTTTTTAACTCGTGAAATAATTTTTTTAAAACGTGATTTATATTCATCAAACAGTAATGACAAGAAAATCTTTGTAAAAGTGGGATTTATGCATTAACAATTGAGGTAATTTTGTTGTGTAACTAACACTGTACAATTTGGTATAACTTATTGTAACTTGACTTCATAAAACTGGTGGGAACTAGCATTATGGAAATATTAAATAAATAGTAGAGTAGAGTTGGGAACTATATACAAAAAGTACTTTTGAAAATATTTTAGCATCAAAAATATTTACTGTGATAGACAAAAATACTTAATTTTATCTCTTAACGTCTTGTTGAACTTCATAAATATTTTTGTTTCAAATTTTCCCCTTGTTTAAAGAATCTATTAATATGGGTACAAATTTTAAAAAAATATTTCGACCACTAAAAATATTTCTACTCTAATGTTTAGGTATTGAGCCTGTACTTTTAAAAAAATCAAACATAACACTGTGGTATTGCTTTTTCACTTCTATCATATAAAAGATCGTTCGCCATATCCACAGTGAAATTAATATCAAGATACAACTTGATAGCTAAACAGCATGATTTCATTCCTAAACATTCTCTTTTAACTGCAATGAACCACACACTTTTTATCTTTTGTAACACACATTTAATGATCCTTTCACAGAGAGGGAGAAACATAAAATCAAACTTTGAAATCGGTACCATGGTGTTAATTACTGTAAAGCTTCTATCCTATCAACTTTTCATCAATAAAAATACGTAAAAACGAAAAAAGAAAACATACAAATGAAAAGAAAAAATGACAAATAAAACACAAAAAGATTCTTCCAAAAGAGGATAAATAGTTCCTTCCAGTTAAACTTTTTATGAACTGACTTGGAAGCAATTATTTGTCTGCTCAGCTGTGAGGAAAAAAGAATTAAAAAGTTTGTAGGAATGTAATTTCGGAACTGTGATATCGCAAAGAAAATTTTAGTTTATTAGTGGTTCAACTATGATACGAAGTAGACGACGATGTTTCGAAGAAAATTATTGAAGTTCGAAATATCTTTTCAAAAATTTGCATGAAATATGATTTCATTAACTCAAATTAAAGAATTAAATTTTGGGAAATTTGGTATTCTCTCCCCTTTTTTAGGTATGTTAATGGTCTTGAGTGGCAACAGACATGTTGAATGAAAATGTATTCTTTCTCAAGCTTCGATTGGTAATTCAATGCTACGTGGTAACAGATCATCTGATCCCTGATTGGAAATAAGGACATTCAGGACTGAAAACTGGAAGAAATTTCGTTACCAGCGTCAATTCCGAATTTAGTTGATAAATTAAAAATTACTAATTATTTAAATCTTTTTAATCTATGCTAAACATACGCCCAAATGGATATAAATATGAACATGAATTGCGCATAAAAACTTTATATTTAAGATGTGATTATTTTCATTATTATTTTAGTATTTAAATAATACTAAAAAATATATCGGGCATTTTGCTGTAAAATTATTTATTGTAAATTAAAAAATATATATATATTTGAACCAATTTCAATCATAGAGATCATAGGGCATAGTAAGACAGCTATATTTATCCTTAAAAAATGTTTTGTATAAATATTCAGTACTCAATTATAAATATTCAATTTTTCCCCATTAAATTAACACAGAAAATGATCGGTTTGGGGACCTGATCCCATTCTCTCTTAATGCGTAATATAATTAGAAAAATTATAATAATTAAATGTTTAATCGACCTACAAACAGTCGACCTACGACCTTACAAGGCAATCAATAAGAATATCTTTCACCATGGGATAATACTGTTTTGTAAGTGTAGTGATTTATTAGACCATTATTAAACTAAGTCCTTTGTAGACAGCGAAAAAAAAAGTGGATCTGATACAGATTTAACCGAATGAAGAGTTGTTGTAGAGAAATTTAAATCCACATAAGCCATAATTTTTTTTAAAAAATAATAACATCGACTATCTCATGAGAAAAATTGGATGGTGCATTAAATACAAATCTTTTTCTGGATAACTTTTTATAAATACACATGAAAATAATAGTTTCTCAGATCATTTAACAAGTAATTAAAAAAAAATTACGTAGTTTAGTAGATAACTTAAGTGTTAATGTGTATTTTTTTCTATATTGGATTACTAGAAATGGGATATCAGTTTTTATATGTCGACTACGAGTATTATAAGAAACAGTTTTTTCAATTTTCGTTACTAAAAATTCCACAGAACAAGACATAAAAAGCTTTTAATTAATATAATTATGTTTCTTTTTTTAGAAGAAATATTTTTAAAAGTATTTAGAATTAATTTTAAAATTAATAGTAATTTTTAATAATGGGATAAACAACAAAAATATAAAAAAAAAACTTCAATGGATAATTTTTCATCACTTTTGTGACTCTTATAAACTCAATATATATTTGTTTGTTGATGCACATATTTTTTTATCAGCTTTAACTATTTACCCTTTATTATTATCATAAAACTGGATAATTTTAAATTTCAGAAAAAGATTTTTTTTTCAGTTTATTTCTGTTTGCATTTTAGAAGAAAATGCATAACACCCATAAACAAAGTGACATTTTCACCATACTAAAAATAAATTCATTAAAAATTATTACCTATGGCAATTAATTCACTTTCCATATTGAAATGAATATCATTATACAAAATAGATTATCGAATAATCATTATTTTTTGGACATACATAATGTGAATAGATAATGAAATGTACATTATTTGCCAACTTGCTTGTGAATAAAGGTTTTTATGATTTCTAGTTTCAACCAATATGCTATGATATAATTTCGACATCTATTTGATATCTTTCTGAGCTTTTGAGTCGCCGCTGAGAGATGATCATTCGACGACCTATGAATATTATCTACTCATCATTATTAATTTTTTTAGAAGCAATAATTGATAAGCATATAAATGCGCATCATATGCTAACTTATTTGTCAAGACAGGTTTTTCTGAATCCCATTTATACAGTTTCACCTAATATAATTTCAACATCTATTCTATATCATTCAGAAATACCAACATTGAAGCAAATGCAACAAAAATTGGCGTTCGCCAAGGGCGCCAAGCGATGCAATAGCTTGGGGGCTGACTCTACCAAGTCGCCAAGTTTTGTTGCATTTGTTGCCTTTGTGGCATTTGTGGCGTAGTCAGGACATAGACATACGAAATTAGAGGCTACAAAGAAAACAAACATCCGAAATTCTACAACTATAACGCAACAATAGTTCTATATCAACCAACGTATCAGCAACTCCCTTCGTTCCTGCATTAATCCAATCAAATCTCTGGTGCAGCTCCGTTAATGGTGTTAGTTACGATGTGACTGTAATCATTGTAATCATAGGGGTCAGCTTAGGCATTGATCCATAACTTCCAATAGTGTTGGAAACACAGAAAGACTTTGGGAATAAATGTGAGCATTAGAAATTCAAATGAAGAATATGAGCTTATGTTGTATTAACTCTGATCTCTTTTGTAGTTGCCCTGCGGAAATTTTACTCACATTATTTTTAATGGAGAAACATAGATTTTGCTACAAAATTTAATATTGCTGAAGTTTCTGTTTAATTTTGATTGGAATTTTAATTTAATTTAAGGAAAGAAAAAGTATAATGAATTTGTTTGTATAATGAAATGTATTGCGCCATTATATTCGTCAATATATAATTTATCAATATAAATATCATGTTGTGGTACTTATCTTATGGCTGGATATAGATTCGTTTTCTTTTAATTTCAATTAACTTTTATTTTTAAATTTTAGTGTACTCATTTTTTCCTATTTGCATAGATGGAAAAATAAAATAAGATTTTAATAAAATAAATAAGGAAAAAAATAAAACAATCATTTTATATTGTTCATGTACTATCAACTACTCTAAATATTAAAACTAACCGTTTGTGTCTGGTTGGAACAGACGAAAATAACAAATGCAGGATTACAAAAAAACGCAAAATTCATTTAGAAAGCTTTTCAAGGTTTGGAAGTCGTCAATTTTAAACATTTCCTTTAACCTAAAAATCTATAATGTAATAGTAAAATCTATACTACTATATGTCAGTAAATCCTGGAATATTAAAAAAGAAGTTCTTACTAAATGTTTAAGAAAGATTCAGAAAATTTATTGGCCAGAAAAAATTTCAAACCATAATCTATATATCAAAACAGCAGACAAACCCTTGACAAATGAGAAATAGGTGGCATTGGGTCTCATTTCATTTGTCATTTTGAAGCTCTCATGTTAATGCATCCACAGATAAAACTTTAAAATACTGGTGCTTTATCTTGACTATTGGCTCAACCTTAACATAATGAATCCTCAATACACCTTTAGTACATGTCACAATTATCCTTCACCTCGCTACTGCTCTCTCTTGACGTATAATCCCCATTTTCCCACTGCTATTGAGACATTCAAATGTATAACAAATATTTCTCTCTCTCCCTTTCTCTCTCTCTCTCTTCATATTTAAACATACATTTGCAACAAATAAATATTTTTAAGGTTGATAAATCTCACATTAGCGAAATCCATTTCGAACTCGAGCAAAGCTTCTATGTCGCTCTCAACTGTCGACTCCGAAGCCTTGAGCAAGCGAACGGTCTCGGCTATGAGGTTCTTGTAGGACATGATGTATCTCACGTAGTCTGGGTCGGAGTTGTTCAAGTAGTAGTTCCTGTTGAGTATAGGTGATCCTGAGTATACCTGAAAAAATATTTTGTATTTGAATTATCATAAGTAAGTCAAAAGAAAAATGTAAACCAGCAAATAGTAAAGACAATATCTTGGTCTTTTTTTTATAAATATGGCTTGTAACTCACGAAGAAAGCAATCTTAACATTTTCGCTGTGTAAGATTTTTGTAGGATATATATAGGAATAGAATTACCGAACCAGTTAATGCCTTAAATCATCATTCTAGGTGAAAGTGTTAAACCTTTGTTTTGCGATATACGATTATTCTTGTGCATTTATAAACTTATTCCCCTAAAAACATTACTATACGTTTGTAAAACCTCTATTGAGTGGAACTAAGTCCCTTTGTGTTTCAAGCTTTTTTACAAACATCGTGACACATGTTTCATCTGGTGAGTGCTTTTCTTATGTTTAACACGGGGTTAACCTATTATTTTTAAGAGACAATTTGTCTTACAAGAACAAAATACGGCACTCAGTGTGCTTCCAGCCTAAGCGGATTAACCAGCTTTAATAAAAGCAGAGAATATGAAGGGGCTAGTTACAAAACGCACATTATCCGAAGTAAAACTAAGATACTGGGTCCGTTCATTGGAGACTGCGTTCAATCGAATTTATAATCGTCAAAAGTCGCCAAAGAAAAACGGACCGGGCCCAATATCTTAGTTGTACTTAGTAGAATGTGCGTTTTGCAACTAGGCTCATCATACAGACCAGTGGTTTCCAACTTTTTACAGCTGGCGTAGGTCCTTTTCTTATCGGAATAAAGAGGCGTCTCTCTCGTTTTCCACCCGTACTATCATATTTACAATGAAGTTTACCTTAGACAGTAGCGCCACCCATAGAAAACGTATGTAACTTCTAGGGGAAAAAACACAAGCTGGAAAACGTCCGATAAAAAAATGGTAGCCTCATTGTGAATGATTTGCTAATTATTTTACGAAACTAAAATTCAAGGATGAATAACGACTTATTAACCAGAGGTGGAGACTTTTTAAGCGTACTCACTAGTTGGTAACTGATGGTATAGACTCCTTTTGCAACTAAACCCATCATATAGACCAGTGGTTCCAAACTTTTGACTGATAGCGTAAGTCTTTAACTTATCGAAATAAAGAGGCGTCTCTCTCATTGGCCATCCCTACCATCATATCCACAATAAGTTTTTCTAAGACACTAGCGCCACCCATGGAAAACGTATGTAACTTCAATGAAAAAACCCTCAAACTGGGAAACGTCCGATGGGAAAATGGTAGCTCTCCATCTGTGCATGGTTTGCGAACTATTTGTGAACTACTGTGAACTATTTTACAAAACTAAAAGATGCATAACGGCTGATTAACTAGGAGTGGGGAGACTTTTTTTACGATGATATAGACTTACGTGTAGCAGGTAGACGGATGAGTTTCGGTCGTCGGGCGCCACGAAGGTGGAGATGAGCGGCTGCACCTGGTGCACATGGAGCATGGCCAGTCGCCACTCCAGGTCCACCTTATCTTTCCTCCACTGGGGCTGTAGCACGGGCCACTCGCCGATCCCGTAGTCCGTCAGCAGCTCCCTTAGAACCTTCACCGAGCCGTCCTCGATGCTGCCTAGTGGGCACATTGGAATAGGATTTAGAGTTGGGTTAAGTATCGTCGTTTCGAAGGCAAAACCAAGGATGTGCCAAATGAGGAAGTTCATCCTTTTTAAAATATTTTTTAAATTCGAATTAAAATGTTGAGGGAACCCTAAATCCAATTTTTCTTCTGTTCTGGACAATATTTATTTAATTACAGCTATTCCCGGGGGTTGGCGAGCGATAGCGAGAAGGGGGCGAGCCCCCTAGTTTACTATTAATACGCATACAGAAATCCAATCTTATTAATATGCATACATGAATCCAATCTTATTAATATGCATGCAGGAGTAAAAGCATATAAAGAAATCCAACAATCTTTAGCGTAGGCAGGCTGTGCGATAGGTGTGACGAAAACAATGAAGTGGAGTCAGGGGAACTATTTGTGATTGCGTCCTTTTTTGACGATTTTGTTTAGTTTATAACTTTGTAAATAATTTTTTTTCGTAATATCGTTAACGAAATCGATTATAGACGAACTTTTTATTCTATAACTAGCAAATTTATACCCGTTCTTCGCACGGGATAAAAAAAAAATATCAAATAGATTCAAAATATGTGTACCATATACCCTGTTATAGGATCATAAACTTATTATTGTTTCCGCTCGTTATAAATTATAAAATCCCGTTTCATTGCCTTAAAATTCCAAAATGAAAAATACGCTATAAAATGCACTCATAAATGTCATCACAATTCCCTCATAAATACATAAAACCTTTTTGCTCATTTGGCGCGTTTTTGGAAATAATTTGGCGAGAAATTAGATATAGCTACCCACACAGCTCTAACACAAGACCTTCGAACAACCGACCAGCTTATAAATTATTTATAAAAGAAATTGCCTATTTGACGAATTTTAGTTAATAATTTGGCGAGTTTGGCAACGTATTTGGCGAAAAAATAAAGACATAAAACACTAATAGCTCTAGTGCGATGGCCTTTATTAACCATCATAGTTCAGTAATAGCTTAACTGTACATTTATTGCTTAAATATGCATACATGCAGTCAACAGAAAAATCAATGAAAAAATCATCAAATAAACCCACAATTAAAATCCGGGAATGAAGACTGGCGGAATTACGTCACTTGAAACATGTCAAATATTTTTCAAATAATGAATTTAGTTTCTGAAAGTAATGGCAAAAGAATAAAATAAACATTTTGAATTTTAAATGTTTTCGTTAAACGTTTTATTTAATTTTTTCAGCCGATGGCATCAGGAAAGATAAAAAATGATCGGATTTGAGCGAAAGTGGTGTATTTTTTCAGAAAATTCGAATTTTCTCTAAAAATGAACAAATATGAAAAATCTAAGCCTCAGGTGCACACGTTGGTATTAAAGGGAATCTATCTTAAAAATTTCGAATTTCTGAGGGCAGTATAAGTAGGTCTTTTACGATCCGAAGACAAACACACAGACAGACTCTTTCTTTTATTATTATAGATACAATACAAAAATAAAAATCTAAAAAATTCTCAGCTTCCTCAATCAAACATTTTTTTGAAAGGTTCTCGTTTTAACCGGTTTTTGTAATACCAGTTTTAACTGTTCGGTTAAACTAAACTTGTTTTTTGAAAAGATAATAAGAAACGCCGGATTTTCGACGGGCATCGTCATTAGCTTCAGTCAGGTGATGAAGCTTGAGAGGACACACCACTTAATAGCGACATCGTATGGGGACTTCAAGACTATAACAAACCCTAAAGTGCGTCTCCCCATACATAAGACGTTGTTTATAGGCGGGATGATTTTTTGACCTACACGATCCATTTCATTGATAGCTGAACTGAAACAAAACCTGTGAGATTATACTTCGGAGCATGACGTCAATCCTACTGGCCACAGCCACGGTATATTGGAGGACAACAATACATTGAACATTCTTTAATCTGTGTCTGACCTTTATAATCTACTACTAATATGTGCAAATAAGAATAACAATCAGTATTTAATTATGACTGATTTATGAATTTTGTTAACCATTTTTTAACCGTTAAACTGTTTTACTGTATTTAAATAGCTAAAAAACCATCCGCAGAATAAGTAAATAATCTTCAACCTCTATATAAATAAGAGTAATATGTATGCCTAAAATGAAAAGTTAATCGGAAAAACTCCAGAATCCAGAAACTCCATAAAAATCGGTTAAATTCACATACTTGCATGTTTCTACAAAATATCGAACAAATACCACATTATAAATAACGTATGAAAATTACTTACTCGTATTCATGCAGGATGTGTATAATTTTTTCACTTTAAGTATAGCTTCAGAATCATTTGATGTAGCCGGGCGTTCAATTAGTTCTAAATAGTACATAATATATAGTTTTAAATTAGTAAAAAATTTACTAAAACATAGATAAGAAATTTTAAGTCATTAATTTTAGTAATTGATGGTTAATAAAGTTATTTATAAATAAAAAAACAAGCAAATTCCTGTTAAAACCTTGCTGGGAAATTAATTAGTACTTTAAAGTTTCTGGAAAATATATTTTTTAGCTTAAAATAGTTAAAGTTATGCTCTTTTGTGATTAAAAACCTGCCAAAACTAAAACTTACAACTTTTCTAAAAGTTTAAAAACTTATTTCTAAGGAAATTAATGGGAAAATTACTGATTATTGTATGTAGAAATATGAAGGAGAAAAATTAATCACACACACAGGAATCCAATGTGATAAACGGGCCAAATTTTTTAAAAAGCATTAGGAGCACATACGAAGAGCTTAGTGGAAGAACGTGCTAAGTGACAAAAATGTGAAAACGAGAAAATGAGCTTTAAAGTTTTTCGTTTGCACTCAGATGTGTAAAAAACGGTACTTGCAAAACGTAAAAAAATACACTAAACTTAAAGTTTATGGAAAAGGGGAAACTTGTTATCGTTAAAGGAGTTAGTAATACGTTCATTGACATACAAATCTCAATTTTTTCAAAAATGTCACTTAGCACGTTCTTCCACTAAGCTCTTCATATTTGAACTCTCTTCTCGTTCAAGAATTTGTCAAAAATAAGCTTCCAATATGTTATTAAAAATATAGTTATGTGTTGTAAATTGGTTTTGTGTTATTAAAACAGTCAATCAACTATAAGTTTAATTGTAAATGCCAAAATATGATGTTTGATTGTTTTATTAGTTATGAAAAGAAGACAGTTTCTCGTACACTCCTGGAGTAACTAATGTCGCACTAGTTATTAGTCAGGGAAAATTGTGGTGTCATAAAACGCCACTGGGCGCTAAAAGATTTCTGGGTACATTTTAAGTAGATTGAAAAACTTGCCGCCCTACATACAAGGCATATTTCCAACTGAAATGCTTAGATTTAATCATTTGCAGATAACTGCTATACTTACTTTTTTGAAAAATAATAGTCTTATTTTGTTGAAAAAGTATAAGAGTTTCATTGATTTTAAGTTTTCTAAAAATAGATAAAAACAAACTATGTACGTAAATTGAAAAAAAAAACTATCCCCCAGCTCTCCTCTAGATTTTATGAACATTTTAACTAATAGGCAATTTTAATATTCAAAAAACATTTTTAATTAATTCTATAGCCAAAACCTAAATAAAAAATATTCGCATGCATAATTTATAATATTTTCAAGGTAGTTAGCGTTTGAAATTCTAGCGTAATTTCCAATTGTAAAAAAACAGTATTTTTTTTTAAAAAAATTGTTGTACAAATTAAATCTTGAATTGGATCTTTTATTCAAACAATTTGACGCAAATAAAAATTATTATTCATTTCAAAATATAAAAAAGTGTTACTTACTTTTTAGTGTTACGTACATATCGTCTTGCATAGTCTGAATAGTTGATTTCAAGTAGTGGTCGTCTGGCACTGTGTTTCTACTAAGGTAATTTCCACATGCAAATTCATAAAAGTTGTCACAAGGTTCAATCATTGGGTCTATTTTATCCAACATTCGAGAAGCTTAAATATAAATAAATATTTACAAAATTTAAAAATTAAATAACAATAACAATATATATGGAAATTGTTTTTAAAAAAATATTGAATTTTTTTTTTGATTTTATAACCCTAATGTGAGTTTACTCTTAACTGAAAACTAAATAAGCTTAAATTTAAAAGGTCTATTGTTATAAAAGAATTTTTAGAGTGTTAGTTTTTACTAAAAATGCGTTGTTATTAGGAAACAAAAGGGAACGATATTTTTTCAGACAATGAAAACATCAGTAAATTTTCATAAATCATGTGTTATTTACGTTATTTTTGTTTGAAATGCTATAAAAAATTAAATAGAGATTATTTTCACAATTTTTATAGCTAGATAGTTCAATAACAAACTAAATTTTACTACGAAATGCATTATAATTCTGGCCACCCTATTGCCAATACAAAGCGTTATTGAAATTGATAAGTTTGAATCATTATTGAATTGTAAGTGTTTTGAAAAAGCTTAACACATAAACGCCGTTGGCAAACATAATCCCCTGTAATATCTTAAGGTTAAGAATTATATTATGTATTTTCATGTTATTTATATAGCCCTTTCAATACTTTCATTAATTACTGAAAAACTTTCATTAATATCAACTCAGTGGCCAAAGCAAAATTTAACAGCAGAAGTGTTAAAATTAAACACCAAATCTGAGAATTAAACACCAATAGGGTAACTGCGACCACCCTAATTAGATCAAGGACAGGCCACTTCAAAGGGATGGAAATCCAAAAAGATGGAACTAGGAAATACTCCAGCTGCAGAAACTGCCCCGACTCGGAACTGGATCCAAAACATCTTTTCTCTTGTCCAGCCATCCTGGCAAAATTGCTGCAAATCACCAACTCGCCCTACGAAGACCTTTATGAGGACCACAGTCTGCAGATCGCTGAAGCAGTCTATGAGACCTTTGGTCCCATGTAATCTTTATCCATGGACACCGACATCATCATCATCATCATCAACTTTCATTAATTACCGAAATTAAAAGCATAACTTTATTAAATTCAGTGACTTTTTAAAAATTTCACCAACTGTATATTAAAAATTCATATTTCGTAGCTTCAAAACTCAAAGATATACGAATTCCCATTGACGAAATTACCTTCCAGAATGCAAATTAATAGCAAAAGTAAAAATTACTAACGATTTTTCAATGGAGGCCAAAACTTTCTATTCCTTAAAATTCGTTAAGGAGACTAAAAGTCTGTTTAAGGCTTTTAAAAGTTTTCAACCGAAACTCCTAAATCAGCTGGCAAACTTTGTTACGCTCGATACACCGAGGGCAGTTTTAAAGCTACCGCAAAAAGAAATCAATGGATGTTAAAGAAGTTACAACTTGTTATATTTTACACGTTCACTATAAAATGGCTAAATAGTAAATAACCTTTTAAATAAAGATATGATAATGTATCAGTGAATTGCCAGTGCCCAGTACGTCATAGGAAAATGTCTTTTACACTTTGGATTCTTCATTTTTGTAAAATTAAGATTTTGTGTCACGATCCACGATTTTGTGTTTAAGATCACGGCTACTTATTTTACATCCTTAAAGCTGGCTTATTTCTATTATAAGTTTGTACTGAAGCTATACTCACAAGTGAAAGTGCATTATTAAACATAAAATTTTTCAAATAAATATAATGCTGAAAATGTTCACGTTTTGTAATTAGCTTGTATAAAAGCAGTTATTGTATACTTAACAGGATGAGAAGGCAACTGTTTTTAATAATGAACACAAATTTCTCGTTACTTAACGAAACGTGCCTGAAAAACAAAAGTTCTTTAAGTAAAGTGCTGATTACTGGTTGTTAAGCTTAGCTAACTTTATCTTTGAGTTCAGAAGAGTTTTAAAGCCTTTTAATAAGACACTCGATAATAATATAAAAGAATAAAAATAGATTACAAAATTGTTTAAAAATGTGCGAAGTGGCTTTAAAAGAAAATTTATGAGTACTGCATGTCCTGTTGCATATTATCTGGTGTTTGGAAAGTTTTTTTAGAATAAAAAACAAAAAGAATAATTTAAAATTTAAATTAGGATTGCCAGTAACTTTTAATCTTTTTAAAAAAAAGTTATAATTTCTTCCTTTCTACGCTTCTTTGTTTGTGTTTAAGTATTTTATGAATTACTTTTATTATATTATAATTTAGTTAACACTAAAATTATAATATAATAAAAAGTAATCATAAAATACTTAAACACCAACAAGAAGCGTAGAAGGAAGAAATTATAACTTTTTTTAAAGATTATGCATGAAATATTCTAAAAACATACTGTCGGTGTATTTATTCATAAGCGAAGTATATTTTTTTCTATGGGTAAACACCAAAATAATCTAGAAAATCATACTTAAATAGTTCCTTAATTATTTTTTTATTTACAGAGACGAGATATGCAAAATGGAATTTTTCAATTTTTATAATATTCTTCACTCACCAGCTTGAATGCATTCTTTTGAATGACAAGTACCGCTTGCTATTCTTTCAGCTATCTTTAATCTACCTGAAAGAAATATATTATTAAGTATATGAAGAGCTTAGTGGAAGAACGTGCTAAGTGACAAAAAGGTGAAACTGAGAAAATGAGCTTTAAAGTTTTTCGCTTGCCTTTAGATACGTTAAAAACGGCACTTACAGAACGTAAAAAGTATACTTAAATTAAACTTTATGAAAGAGGAGAATCTTGTTCCCTTTGAAGGATGGAACAATCTGTTCATTAACACGAAAATCTCATTTTTTTCAAAAATGTCACTTAGCACGTTCTTCCACTAAGCTCCTCATATATCATAGTGTTTACAGTCATTAATACATAGGCTAAAATATTGGGGTTATTAACCAATGGTTCGTGTAATAAGTGCGATTTTAATTCACCTAAACAAATCCGAGGCAATGGTCAACTCTTTGAAAAAAAATTCTGGACTTTTTAAATATTTTATTGTTTCTATATGGACACGAGAACAACAACAATAAATCAAAATAATATTTAACACTTTTCTTACGGATTATGCCTTAAGGCATCAAGAACCAATTACTACTGTTATAATACTGCTCCTATGATATGTTACGCTATATCGAAAAGCTTTCGCAGCGAAAGCCTTAATATTCTAAAAGCGGTAATAACTCAATTTGTAACGGATGGGGCAACGTGACGAACAAAAACCTCACAATGAAATGTTTTGTTGTCATGTTACCGAATGACTCTAACACGCCTACCACCATTATTTCCGTCCACGATTAAACTGCTCTAGCAACAAACATGGTTCTAATCACGGCCTACTCAACTACTAAGGCCGAAGAAGCTTTCCCAAATAAGCTCGGGGACGGAAATTTTGACGTCATAGTTCCGAGTGACGTTGTTCCGAAGATGAAAAAACAATCGGAACCACTCGTTCACGGCTGACCACAATTTTAGGGTTCTGAATGCGTCCAAACTGGTTTCTCGATCTTCGGCACTGGGAACAGTGACTTCAAAATTTCCGTCTGCGCTCATGTTTGGGAGAGCTTCTCTGGCCTTGTTATTGAAGTTGGCCGTGTTCTAATGCGATCCAAATATCGAACGAGCAAACAAACGTTTTGGTTAGACTTTTTACTTTAAAATTTTATTCCACATGGAGAAAGGATGCAGCCAAACGGGCGAAAATTAAAGAAATTTGGTTTAACTGCTCTGGGCCTATGTATGCACCCATGACACTTAATCAGAAGTTAATAACGTTTCATCATTCCTATTTCCGATCTCAGGAAGCTCTCGAAATCGGAAAATCTTCCCAACACGCTTACCCAGAAAATAGATCCTATCGAATAAACGTGTATAAAATTTGACTGGAGGAGGACGACAGAATGCTCGGATTTCTCACAAATATTACTCAGATGTACTTAAGTAATTTGCATACTGATATGCACCTCATAACTGCAGTTCAAAATTATGTGGTGGTTCAATACAGGCTCAACCTCAAAATACAGTCTCTGGACCAATTATTAGACGTACTGCAAGATTTCATGTAAAATATTAATTACCGGGTGATATTGTACAGTTTTATTATTTTAAATTGATTTGTTTTTTATTTTTATATTATCCAATCAATTACCGATTTATTTGACATAAATGAAACAGTATTATATTGAGAAAAGCATAAGTTTATTAAGTTTTAAAGAAAAGTGAAATTAATGTTAGTAAAAGTCAATATTTAGTTGAGCCACCTTTAGCCGCTATCAAAGCTTTAATTCTGAGCGGCATGCTAGCAATGCAAGACTACTGTCTCCAGCATTTGAGGATGATGATTCCACACAAAAATAATCTTATAATAAATAATTAATATAAATTAATCTTAATCATAATTAATCATAATTATCTTAAAATAAATACAAATATGTAGTCTACAACAATCTTTTAAATAAAAATCAATAATATTGTAGTTTAAATATACCATTATTGCATAAAAACTCTTAAGAAACATAAAATTACTTTAAAAAAATACAGTGCGTCGAATAATTTGTCTAGTGACTGTAGAATCTACGCTAGATGGCGCTGAATTACGACTACGTTACTACCAGTCATTTACTAGATTATAATAGTAATTGTAGTATTAAAAAAAACCCGAATTAACTCATCTCCACCTAGAGGATCCTTTTGGTGGACTATGGGTTGCCGAGGCTGGGGCTATGGGCTCACGTGCAAGAAGTGCCGAGATCAAAACCGGGTCACTCCGTATCTTTTCAATAAAAAGGTGCAAATTTGATGTGTTGAAGAACCCACCAAGGCTGAACATTAACAGCCGTAGACATTTCCAGATGACCCAAAGTAGGTTAATAATTGTATTGCTCTAAAGTTTAACAGTAACTAATTTTATAGATTTAAACCAAAAACAGTCAGTTATAAAAAATATATTTTGCAATCGAAATCGATTCTAAATTTTTCCCGTAAAAACATTCTTTTACATACAGAGTTCAAGTATTAAAAAACATCAAATATATGAATTAAACAAGCTATAAAAATATAGAGTACAGTTTTTACATAAGTTGATCATTCAAAATCGTCGTAACAAATTAATTCCTAAAACAGCATTTTATACGTTTTAGTTTTTAAGGCTTTTTATAAACAAAATTACTCAAAGACAAAAAAAAACTTTATTTTTAAGTATATTTTTGGCTTTATTCAAACATTTAACTAAATTATTCACCATTGTATACTGTAGCAGAAAATAACAATCTCAAACTATATTCACATATTATGTGATGTAGTCAACGTTTTTTTAAAGTAGGTATGCCTAACATTCATCTCACCTGAGATATTTTTGTAGGAATGCAATTATTACTTTTCTGCTTTGGATTAGTTATGTTCTCCTGAGAGTAAAGTAGCATAAATCATTTGAATTTTATTGTTTTACTTTATTTCAAAAACTCAATAGCGGAAACTTTCGGAAAACTACTTTAACAAATAAAACTGCTACATTTAATATTCTTAATATTCTTATGACAGGAAAGGAAATTAATGTTAGTTGTTATATAGCAATAGTTTAAAAAAAAATTCACGACATTTCCATTGGAATAGATCCAGAATCTATTATAGTAAAAATGTAGCTAGTTAATTAGTTAAAACAAAATATTTATTTTCAATTAATTAATCTTTATTAATAAAAACAAACCAAGTAAAATATAGGGCACTATGGGGATTTTCCGAATCTCATATACAACTGAATAGAAAATATGCAAGACACAATTAAAAAATAAATAATGTAAGATGAATTAGAAAGTGAGATAAAGCAAAGGCGTCAATACTATTGAAAAATAAACAATACAATGTGCATATTTCACGCTCTGAGTGGAAACAGATTCAATGCTATTGCTTTCATTTTAGGTTCTTCTGGAATATTTATTTTGGGGATAATTTGAAATAATTATTTCTATTTAAACATAAAAATATTAACATAGCTAAATAGGTTTGGAGAGTGTATTTTTTAACAGCGATTTCTTTAAATTTTATTTTCTATTATTGTTGGTTTCGTCGCCTTTGTTATCTTATTGTGTTTTTTCTTTCTGATTTCTCTTATTGTAATGTATAATCTTCTAAATAACTATTCTAAATACTTAAATACTGACTGTAAAAGGTTCTCATCTGAAACCTCATTCCCAAAATCGAACTAAATTTCTACTGAAAGTAGGTATTTTTTAAAACTTTTTTAAAAACGGTTTTGGGTATAATTTGCCGATCAACAGGTAGATTACTTTATAGTGTGTGTTTCAATGAAATGTTATTTGTAATGATTTCTCATTAAGATAGTAATTAAATAATAAAAATTTATGAACACATATATGAAGTAGAATAACATCTACTTCACAGTAGAGCATACTTATTATTTAGTTAACTACATAAATGAAGATAGTTTGGACGTCCAAGATCTTTTATTATAAAGGAATCATTTAAAGTATTTAACGCGACGGAGTCCTGAGCCGAAGCTCGGCATCCCCGCCAAAAAGACACACAACCTTACATCTTGAAGTCTAATTAAAAAGTGACTCTATTTTTAATGGTTGTGAGAAGAGTGGATCATAAGTCAAAACAAAGTCTGCTGCGTCTGCAATTTCTGTGGGAAAGAATGTATTGACGCCTTTTAAAACGTGGGAACTGTTCGATGGATCGGCAAGACATTAACTGAGAGTTATTAAGAAAGAACTGAATATTAGAATATTATAGAGATTTGTGTGGTTAATATTATAACTTTATAGAGATTTATACGATATATCACATATATCTTTGTACTCCTGATACCTATAGTTAAAGTTTTCTCTTATTATTAGTCTCTTGTTTTATAAATTTTTAATGTAAAAGTGATTGTCTAACGTAATGGCATTTGACATTGGCCCATTGTTACAAATTGCCAACTAGTAAACGGGAATTTTACGGAAATTGTAACAGGTAAGTTGTGAAATGTAAATTGTTTTCATTAAAATAAAAATTACCACATTTATCAGCTAAGCGAGACCATTTTCTGCATGTATAACATAAAAACTACTTATCAACTTTGTGTTTTATTACTATTTTATTGAATTTCTTTTTTGAGTAAAATTGAATTGGTATCAATTATATTAGAGAACCATAATTCAGATGTATCTGATTTCCAATTGTTTCCTTAATGAATAATTTACCATTTACTGTAATAATTTTTTTTTGCAAAACAAATTCAGTTTAAAAAAAATTTGGCATGTAATGGGAAAAAATATTCAAAAAATATTTTTTCATAATCTTTATTGAATTGCTAAACTGATACAAAATATCGTATTAAGTCCAGCTGGAGATTTACACACTGAAAAAAATAATCCTCCAAAGTCGATTTACTTCAGAAGGTAAGTTAGCTCAGGATATATATAAAAAAGATTTGTGTGATCGAAATATACTTGAGTAACGTTTACTGTAACGAAAGAAAGTGTCTAAGTTAACTAGAAAATGGTGTAACCTATAGTTCGACTAGTTCTAAGTAAAAAGGGTTTGAAAGTAAGGCGTTTGATGGATCCATGTGGAGCAATGAGAATTTACTTTGTACCCGATCACGTTTTTTTATTACAAACTGCAAAATTTTATAACCCGTTTCTTCGCACGGATTAAAAAAAAATATCTGATCGTTTTCCAAATATGTTTACCATATAACCTGTTATAGGATCATAAACTTATTATTGTTTCCGCTCGTTATAAATTATAAAATCCCGTTTTCATTGCCTTAAAATTCCAAAATGAAAATACGCTGTAAATGCACTCATAAATGCCATCACAATTCCCTCATAAATACATAACACCTTTTAGCTCAATTGGCGCGTTTTGGGAAATAATTTGGCGAGAAAATAGATATAGCTACCCACACCCATTATACAGCTCAAACACAATGACCTTCGAACAGCCGACCAGCCTATAAATTATTTATAAAAGAAATTGCCTATTTGGCGAATTTTAGTTAATAATTTGGCGAGTTTGGCAACGTATTTGGCAAAAAAATAAAGACATAACACACTAATAGCTCTAGTGCGATGGCCTTTATTAACCATAATAGTTCAGTAATAGCTTAACTATACATTTATTGCTTAAATATGCATACATGCAGTCAACAGAAAAATCAATGAAAAAATCATCAAATAAACCCACAATAAAATCCGGGAATGAAGACTGGCGGAATTACGTCACTTGAAACGTGTCAATTATTTTTCAAATAATGAATTTAGTTTCTGAAAGTAATGGCAAAATAATAAAATAAAATATTTTGAATTTTAAATGTTTTCGTTAAAAGTTTATTTAATTTTTTTCAGCCGATGGCATCAGGAAAGAGAAAAAAATGACCGGATTTGAGCGAAAGTGGTGTATTTTTTTCGGAAAATTCGAATTTTCTCTAAAATGAAACAAATATGAAAAAACTAAGCCTCAGGTGCACACGTTAGTATTAAAGGGAATCTATCTTTAAATTTCGAATTCCTGTGGGCAGTATAAGTCGGTATTTTACGATCCGAAGACAGACACACAGACAGACAGACTCTTTCTTTTATTATTATAGATGCAAAATATTTTCGATTAAAAGAACCAGTTTACTATTTTGTAGGTATAAATATAAAATAAGATGATTTGTGATGATGAGAGGATGACGTGACTTCAAATTTTAATTAGAACCACTTGAAAAAGAGATTTAGTCCTCCCAGCTTCAGTAATAAATATTTACATTTAAAAGAATTTTTTTGCAGGTTAGAGTTTGAGCTTGCACATAAATGGAAAATAGTTTTTTTTGAAAAATACTTATTTTCAATACCTATTTATTATTTCAAAGTTTTAATTTCAGAAATCCAAATTTTTGTAATCAAATGTAAGGCCCTTCTGTGGCCTAGTGGTTAAGGCGTCAGCCTTAAGATTGAACCTTTTCTGGGGTGCGGATAATCGATACCCAGCTATTAACAAGCATCCTATATATCAGATATGTACTTGAAATAGTTGTAAAATTCCCAATTGAGCATTTATGGGTACGAGTACACAAGGACCACGGAGGACTAGGGTAGTCGTGGTCATTAAATTTGTGGAGCCGATGGTGGCATTAGCGTATGATTTCGATCTAAGTTCCGTTGTGTGCCCGCTCAGTTGTCGACCTCGTTGTTTGACCTGGGTTCTAAATTACGAGGCAAATTCGGCTGTGTTAAAGCTCCTCGAAGACTAGAAACAGGCAGCCGAAAAAGTAAACCCTATAATACTTTATTTTGTCCACGTGGACATGAAACAGTGAAATGCCTTTAAAAATTTGGACAATGCCTTTATAAAATCCTCCATTTTTACTTGGTAAAGTTGTATGAAAGCAAAAAACTTGTTTTTATCGGAAATGTTAGTTATATTTTTATCAAATCACCGTCGGCAAATTTCAACGTAATGAGATAAAGTGATTTTATCTCATAAGCGAGAGACGCGTAACGAAACTGAAATTGGATTTTGACAAAGAGAAATTTTCTTGGTCCTAGAGTAGGTTATAAATCTTTTAAAAGAATGGAGACTTTCACCTAAAAGATTACTGTGAGCAATAAATTTTGCACAAGGGCTTGTAAATATCTTACAACGCGTTCAGCGAAAATTTAGCGAACACTTTATAATGTAAGGTAAGATTGGATTAAATATAAAACTATTCCGAAATAATAATTATGCATATCTTGTAATTACAAAATATTTCGTTTTACATTCGTTCTTCATTCCTCAATAAAAACTATATGAAAATTTCCCAATTTTTAAAAATAAAATATGTAGTGAGTTTTAAGGAAAATTAAGGAAAATACTTCTGTAACCTTTTAAGACCGGCAATCAGATGGCACTGATTTAAATTTATGAGACTAAATTTTAGAGTTTTGTCGAAAAAATGCCTTAAACAGCATCAATGCCAGCAACTCCTTTCGGTATCGATATTTTTGAAAAGCTTGAACATTCTCTTTTATATCCGCATGATCGTGATAGCTCGGTCTTAAAGGGTTAAATCTAAGCAAAATAAAAAATATATATTGTCAAGTTATTTTAATATCTATCTTATTTTAACGGTTTGTTTATCATTCACGCTATAAAGAGCACCATTTTGAAATAGAATTAGTAATATTCAATAAAATATATTAATATTAATTTTCATAAATCAACTATATCTTAGAATTACCAAGTGAAATGTCGTTTTAATTTACATTTTACAGTAGTTAAGACATAATAAAATATTATTGTAAATGATTGTGATTGTTAGTGTAGGAAATTCCCTGAGTACACGATTATCAAAAACTACTTTACATTCGTAAAGCATTTAATTTGCAATTTACAAAACGTTTTAGCAAATCGTTTACTTGATTTTGTGGAAAAAGAAAAATTGCGGTTTTTGACTACCTATATAGAAAAAAGCATACTTGTTCATTAAAACTTTTGAAAGAATGATACGTTAGTATAGTAATTTAGTAATCCCATATACATTGTGTTACTGTGGCTAGTTTAGTGCATAAAAATACATAAAGTAAAAGTTTTGTAAACTAATAGGGTATAATGTTCAAGCCATCCCAAAATCACTTACTCAATTGGTTTTTAAAAGTGATGGGCATTTAAATGAAATGTTTTTTACCATTTTGTGATAATAACTTCTTTTCCTTAAACGTAATAGTTACAAAAGCACTTTAATAATCAAAAACTTAAAATTTCGATTCATTGTATCAATAAATTGTAGTGATTCATCCTCTAAAATTCTTAGCTATACAAGTCTCTTTGCGAGTTTAAATTATCAGTTTTTAATAATAAATTAATTTTGAATTATATTATATGCATATGGGTTTAAATGACTAAAACTGATCAAATTCTTGTTTAATTATTTAATGAGACATTTTTAATTATATATTTCATATTTTTCCTTTTAATAATAATTTCTTTTTAAACACACATTCAGTAAATGATTTTGGGACGGGTTGAAAATTAGACTCTAATCGGTGATAAAACTTTTACTTTATTTTTTCTATGCATTGAATTTGATTTTAATGTATTTTGTTTTTGTTTTTTGGATGTCTCTTTAAAATGAATGTGTTTGAACGTTTCCAGGCCTCTGTTTTTCTCCTCCAAAAGAATCTGACTTTTATCAAAATTTTATCATAAAAAATATCTTTAGAATATAGTTTTTCTAAAGGGTTGTATTGATTTAGTAAAAATGCTTTGCATTTTATGACTTCATAGATGAATTAAAATACAAAAAAAAAGATTATGTAATATGCGTTTTGAGTTTCATAATGAATAGCTTATTCTTAAATGAATTACCAACTTTCCAAAGAAGCTTCTTTGTTATTACATTTTATTTGATTCAAGACATAAGCACAAAAGGCCACGATAAAAAAATACAGCCCTTATCTAAAATCCAAACAAACGTTCCATTCTCTAACAATAGAACAAAATTCTTTCTCGTTCTTTTGCACACGCAACTCCGAAAGAGAACAAATGTCTTCTTTCATTTCCCATCAAATTACCATAAGTGGGTTTTTAAGAAGAATTTCATCATTCAATAATGGCAACCTTGGAAAAACGAGATACAATGTCTGGTAACAGCATATGTCCCGAATACCGGAAGCTCAAAGGTAGATAGAACAAAATGCAGTTTGTTCACAGAAAAAGAGTTTGTTTTTCTGATGAACATAGTTTGTTTCGTTGTTTTTACAAAGCTGTAACTGTCACTGGACTAGTTTTAAGTTGTTGTTTTTTAAATAAGAATTGTACTGAGGTCAGTATTTAACTAAACATTAATTCTGTTTAAATAGCTTTATAACATTAAAGTGACTGAAATTGTCTCTAAACGATTGTTGGCCACTTGTTTAGTTATACTGAAGTTTTTTACCGTTATATGTAAACACTGGATTCATCTGGGACAAGTATACTGTAAGAATATGCAATTTAGTGGCAGAAATATATTGCATAGTAGTAGCAATATCTGAAGCAGATATTTTCATAGTTTTCAATTTCACTGTGAAAATTTTCTGTAAAATTACAACACATTTTGCTGCTATTTTGTACATCACAGTGTTGTAATGTTTGTTTTACAGAAAATTCATGCTTTTACATTTTACAACATAATCACATGAACAATCAATCATTAAGAGTAAAGCAATGTTTTCTCACAGTACTTTTAAATCTATGTAAAAATTCATCACCTTTTACCATCACAATGTGATGGTTAATTAGAGTTTTTTTCGCAGTTTACCTGAGCAGTTTAAGTTCAGAGATAGACTAAAGACAAGTTTCTGGATTTAAAAGGTGATCGCGGGACCTCTAACATGCCAGCACAATACTTAAACGGCTGCGACAAAGCAATTACTCTATCAAGGATTCTAGTATCGGTCATATGTGCTGCTATTTTGAATTGAGTCCCAGGACCAGCCTGATGTGAGTTTCAATAATTCAGGCTTCTGTTTTGCGCTGAATGCCTTACTTCTATAGCATCAGCTCACCATCGGAAATTTATTTGGTGAAGATGGAAGCACTGAAATCATTTTCATGTGTAGTTACATTTATGAGCTGAAGTTCTTTTCGTTCTCTAACTTACGATTTGAGGCATCGCCAAAATAACTGCCGACTTATAAACAGCCCGTGCAGCCAAAATGTCCGACAAATAATATCCCGTGTGGCGGGAGTGCACGTTAAATATCCTTCAAAGTCCTAACGCTGCGTACGATGTCGCCCTTAACGGTTGCGTTGGGTGCCTACTCAGGTGTCGGCTCGTCACTTGACTGTGGTTCTAAAATACGACGCCCGTCGCCAATAGCCCTCGTGTAGCTCTAGTGCGACGATAATTCAAACTAAAACTAAAACTACGATTTGAGGATCCAGTTAAGAGTGTGCAATCCAACTGTACCATACCATCTCCAGTAGAGAGTGAAAGTTTAGGCCAGTTGAATGTGTTGAATTTTAACAACATGTATAATCTCAAATTTCAGATTTCAAAGTATTTGTTTTTAAGAATTCTGTTCTTACCATACAATGAGAACACCCTATTTTTTTATTTGGAGAGTTTCATCCTTAGTATTTGTATATATTTTAGACGAAAAACTATGCGTTACATTTTTGTCACACCAAAACAGTGAATTCTGGAGTGTTTTTCTCGTTTGCTGTTATAACATTGCGTTTTGTTCAACGCTTCTGTTTTAGACTTTTTTTTCTTATTTCGTGGTGTTGTGTGAAAAAAAGTAGTTTTCGCGGGACAATATCGAATTCTTGATTTTCACTGATGGGTTTGAATCAACAGAAGTGAAATGGGTTTCTTTTTTCGAAACACGTTCTACTTTTGGATTTTATTTTCGTCTTTTTGTTGGTTGGACCTTCGACAAAATTCATATTTAAAAAAGAACCATTCAATTTTTTAGTAATAGTAGTAATCGATTTTTATTCAATTAATGTATAAATGAATAATAATCTTTGTATTAGCATATCTTTATAAAGGGACAATTCTTTTATAATTAATGGAAATAACCTTGCCTATAGTAATTCAGAGGTTTCTACTGTTAAATAAGCTTTTCCAATACATTAGTTTGACTAAGAAAATGTGATAAAGATAAGATATTATAGTGGAACTGGATTTTACATTTCCTTGTTTTACGTTTATCTCACATTAAACCAACAATCTAATCAGATTTTACGTTTTCAATTTCCTTCATTATTCTTTTATAATTAATGGACCTAACCTTGCCTATAAAAAACGTGAGATTTCTACTGATTCCTATGCTTTTACAATACATTAGTTTAAATAAGAAAATGTATATGATAAAAATAAAATAGTATAGTGAAACTGGATTTTACATTTCTCGGTCTCATGTTTATCCCACATTAAACCAACAATCCAACCAGATTTTACGTTCTCAATTTCCCACACTAAACTAACATCTACCAGACCAGATTTACTAAGTAGTAATTAAATCTTAATTTCCGAACATCCCTTTTCTGTACATTCCAATCAGAAAGTTGTCGAACACTTCTAATGTATCTGATTACAGTTAATCTAATTTACTCTAGAGTTAGAAGGAACGTAATGGAAATCAACCATTAATTTCCTAATTCAAGGAGAAATCACGGACTAAATCCCCAAAACTTGATCGTCGTTCGATCGGGAATTTGTTCGAACACATTTTGTTCGTTTACTGATTTTTTTCGAGAGGAGTAAGTAAGGTAATGGAAATAAATGGTTCAGGTTTAATTGATAAATTAAATATATGTTTCCAATTGGAAAATGGAAACATATTTAATTATATTATTGGAAATTGGAAATCTTCTGAAAAGAGTCAGCAATTTTTTTCGTCATAAATGTTATTTTGAAGAAGTATATAACTGCGTATGGGGGGTGTAAATAGAGATAAATTTATAGATAACATTTAAATTGTAGTTTCTCTGTCACAAAAAATAAACGTACAGATGAAATTATTTTTAACTTATAATTTAAACTTTCAGATAGTAATATAATCCAATTTTTTTTATTAGATAAAAAATTTAAGGCAGATATTTAACATCGACTGTAATTTAAACCTGCTTTAATATTAAATTTTAAAACATTTAACGTTCAAGGTTGCCGATAAATGTATTAAAAAAGATTTAGCTCGATAATGATATCAGTTGCTAGTTGTCAGCATTCAACTTAAATATAGAACTTAACACTTAGCTAAATGGTTATAAATCAAACTATTTATTATCACAGAACTTTTTATTTGAATAAAAAGCTAGCTCTTTAAATTCATCCATTCTGAATATTTTCTTACAGATTTTTAAAGACACACTCTTTACGCTAATTCACTTCTTAATTACTTTAGATTAGTTATTTCGACTTTCAGAATTTTTTTTCAAAGTTTTAAATCACGGAGTTATTTCACATTCAAAGTAACAACATTATGTACTCCAAAAACGTAGTAGAGGTCAATTTTAAAGAAATAAGATGTTTATTTTTTCGCAGTTAGTAGTTTAAATGTTTAGTAATGCATTGGTTATGAGAATTTATTCTTTTTATTCTAAAACTTTACGTTTTCACACAAAATTTAAATATCACTTTAATTTGAATAAAATAATTACAAATTATATTAACATTCAATCTTACTTCAAAATATAATATGATTTATGAAATCAGATCAGTGTAGTGTGGATCAAGTATTAAGAGGGGCTGTCAGTCCCTTAGAGCTAATGTATTAGTTTTGAAATCACAACTTTTGCAAAACAATTGCTTTTCTATGTTATCCCATTTTCACCAGGTATAACAATCGTCATAACATCAATTTAAAACAAAATTGAAAAGAAAATAACATCCAGTTATTTAATCTTTAATTGATTAAGTTTTAAAATAGTGTCGCCATGTGCTGTATATTTTTTTCATTTTAAAACTTCAAAAATATATAATTAAATAACTATATAATATTTTCTTTCAAATGTGTTTCATTTCGATGTTATGTTGATTCTCATACCTAGGGAAAAAGGGCTAACATGGCAAAGCAATACTTCTGCGGAAGTTGGTGCTTCCAAAACTATTAGCTTTATGGGACTGACAATCCCTCTTAATGCTGTTCTGATCAATACAGTTTCATATTAAATTTTAAATTAATGAAATAATAAGTTGAGTTGTCAAAATATATTATAAAAGTTAACAATAACATTAGAAAATTTATTTTCATTTTCACTGCAACTACTTTCTACTATTTATGTTGTTCTTCGTAACATGTTTTGGTGAAATTGTCTATGTTCTTCAGGAATATATATTAAATATTTTGCCAGCTTATTTGGCATTTTTTCTGCATAAGGTTCTGAGGCAATTTGGATTTATGTTACTTTATAAAAGGAATTAACTCCAAGGAGTTATTAAACCCTTGGAGTTAATTCCTTTTATAAAGTAACATCCATCCTTAAGAGTTATTCTTTATTCAAAATCACGAACCTGTTTTAACAATTTTTTTATTGGAAAACATGCGTGTACATAAGATAGATAATTTTAGTAAAGATAGATGTAAACATAATTTAAGGAAAAAAAAACGAATTTCGAGTTATTACCTTATTCAAACAACCGATTCAATTACAATATCACATTTGTATTTGTCATAATAAATAGTGACTATGAAATCACTTAACGGACTGCAAACAAATTATTTTCAAAACGTTGTTATTTAGTGAGAAAAAGGTTTCTGATTTGTTTTTCATTTTATTTAATCAATAATGTAATTTATTAATGACCCTATTTATTTCTTATTAAAAAATAGATAGTAAAATTGGAAATGGTATTTTTATGAGAAATTCCTTGTATATTTCTGAAAATTTGGCATGAAAACAAACTTATTAAAACATTTTACATTTAATACATTACCATCTTTATTATTCTTCATATTTTTGCAGATGTGTATACATACTTATTTAATGCTAGATGCTGCATATTTATAAGCTTTCGGTGGTATTTCCTTAAGATTCGGTACTCGGTCATTAAATCTTTGTAACCCATATTAATAAAGTCAGAAAGTTAAAGAAAGTTAAAGAAGTCAGTAAATTATGGGGTATTTTTCAAAACTAAATCACGATACTTAAATATTTAATACTACACCCATACCCCTGTCTTATCGTAAATTTCGGCTTTTGGAACTTATCCAATGCTGTCGCATATCGTTTTAGTCGGGCAAACAAAAAGTATTTGGTGCTAGTATATTTTTTTTATTAAAGAAAAACAATGTCGGATTCTTTCAATTACTAAGATTATGGAATATTTATTTCAAATTTCGAAACAATTATTTAGAACTGTTTAGAGTCCGTATAACCACTTTCTATTAATTTTGAGTTTTGTTTTCCTGCATTTTTTGTAAAATAGATTGACACGTTTCTGTTTTTTAAATAGTCGTTAGCAAACATTAAATATTCATTAACATATTTCATCTTTCAACTATTTGAGTCTTTAGAATTTTAATATTTTCATACAGATAATTTTTAATCATTGTTCAAAAATAGTTTTTTTTGTTGTTTTGTTATAGGTTAATTCCACGTAAAATGATACCACAACTGAATTTTTTTTTCTACAGTTGTAACTTTTATATGTGCTTAAGAAAAGTTTAAATTTTATTTTTTTTGTATCAACAACTATTATTGTTTCACCTTTGGCAACACAGCAGCTTTAAAATGGCTGCTTTGTTTTGAAAGCATGGTCTCGTGTTTTTTCTCATTTTGAATCCAGGAATTTTAAGGTAAGAAACACATTTTATCAGATTTTTTGGAAAAAATTATTAAAATAGAATATCAGAACTATCTTAAAAATACATTATTAATCGGCATTATTACTAAAAGATACTTAATTAGAAAGATAAAAATCTCATTTTTGACTGTAGTGTAAGTCACGAAAAGATATAAAAGTTTCTATAACTTTTTAAAATAAAGCTTTACTTCAAAATTTTTACGATATTTTCTTTCTATAGTAACCTCTGCGTAATTCCACACCTTTTTAATTTTAAAATAAAAAGCATTTTCTCTATTTATAACACATTTTAGCTTTGTAGTGTAAGTCACAATGTAGTGTTAGTCACAGCTTCTGTTTGATTTATCTATTATAGATTACCTATAATATTTGTAGATTTCTTATATTTTGATAATTTTAATTTAAGATGGCTAAATCAACAGTTAAAAGAAAAAAAAAGAGCAAAGGGAAAGAGTTTAAGCATGTGGAAAATTTCAATCCTTTAAAGAAAAGAAAAGCAAAAACGACTTTACGGACAACACTTTAACTAAAAATACACCACCTCTATTGCAATGTTCCAACCGTTAGACAACATTGAATGGCATTTCTCTGCTACCAATGTTGGTCATCTTTACCTTTAGTCATGAAAAAGGACCATTTGATGGACTTGGTTATACAGTGAGGAGGGGATAAAAGCAGCCACACCTTCCAGGAAAATTGACCCACATTCTGCTAAAGATTTTTTCACTTTGCATAAGAAATCTGCCCAAACATATCACTATTATACATTTCTGACAATAGTATAAAGGGCGAAATAGGTAGATTAAATGATATTTGCTCATCAAAAGAAAATAAATATTTCGATTCCTGACACTCAAAAATTGCTCTGCTTTTTAAAATTAAACAAATACTTACTTAAAACTGCCAATATTTCATTAAATCCCCCAAAAAACAACACTGCTGATTAAACAAATGGAAATGTTGTAAAAGGAAATACCTCTCAGCAAAATTCTGAAAATGAATTTGATGCTGAAAGAAGAGCTTTAGTTCCTTTTGTAGGAAAATTATCGTTGAATATTTTGTGGGGCAAATGTTAAGTATAGATGCTTATTCAATAAAACTGAAACATCTGCAATGGTCAGGAAGTCTTTTTGCGTGGCCTGAGAAGGAAGGTTTTTCAGACAATTCTATTGAAGAAAGAATTAAGAAATTACCAGAAACCAACTTTAGGGGACGTTGTGTAACTTTTTCTAACTATGATTTTACCATGTATGCAATTCTTAACTTACCATGTTCAAAATTATTTACATATGTTATGTTATTATTGCCTAAATTTCCATATCTGTGATACAATTCACATGATGTAGTGTAAGTCACAATGAATGTAGTGTAAGTCACGCACAAAACTGTTAATAAATTATTTCCTATGATATTTCCACACTTTTTTGCAATTATATTATTTAACTTTAAACCTTGTACTTAAATTAAGCACTGGTATAATGTTGATTTACTGCACTATGAAGAAGAAATGAGAGTTTTAAATGATAACCAAAACTCGACTTCCTTTCATGTAGTGTAAGTCACAGTATGACATTTTTATTATTTTTTAGTGAAATACTAAATGGAAATGGTTTTTTATGATATCTAAAAATAGTATATGTTCAGGGGTAAACTGGCTTACAATATATTTTTTTTTTTGAATAAGTAGAAAATAATTATGAACTACGCAAACGAAGTTTGTTAAATCGTCCGATGTAGTGTAAGTCACGCGTGGAACTGCCCTATAACAAATTTATACTTAGTTTGTAAGTTATAAAAAGTGCGGTGACTCGTAATAAACAAATTATCAACCATGTATAGCTAAATTTAAATTTATTCATTGCTTTTCGAACAATATTCCCACTGGAAATCTTAGAAGTTTTGTTTTAATTTTACTTACTGCAATAATGATATGTGGTGGGCTTGTACTTTTCCTTCTATAAAAATCTCATTAATCTATATACATAAAAGGCAACTTCCGTTTGTTTGTTTGTATAAGACACGAGATCTAAAGAACCACGCAACAGATCGTCACGAAATTTGGCACAAAAATTCATCTCATCTTCGGAACAAACATAGGCGAAGAATTTTTCGAATCAGACCATTCCTGCTATCGTTTTCGAACGTTTTTATTCAAATTTTCTGAAAAAACTACACCACTTTGGCTCAAATCCGATCTTTTTTTACTTTCCTGATGCCATCGGCAGAAAAAATTAAATAAAACTTTTAACGAAAACATTTAAAATTGAAAATGTTTATTTTATTCTGTTGCCATTGCCTTCAGAAACTAATTTCATTATTTGCAAAATAATTGACATGTTTCGAATGACGTAATTCCGCCAGTCTCCATTCCCGGATTTTATTGTGGGTTTATTTGATGATTTTTTCATTGATTTTTCTGTTGACTACATGTATGCATATTTAAGCAATAAATGTATAGTTAAGCTATTACTGAACTATGATGGTTGATAAAGGTCATCGCACTAGAGCTGCATATTATTGTTTTATGTATTTATTTTTTCACCAAATACGTTGCCAAACTCGCCAAATTATTAACTAAAACTCGCCAAATGGGTAATTTTTTATATAAATAATTTCTTATCTGGTCGGTTGTTCGAAGGTCATTGTGTTATAGCTGTATAATGGATGTGTTTGTAGCTATATCTATTTTCTCGCCAAATTATTTCCCAAAACGCGCCAAATGAGCTAAAAGGTTTTATGTATTTATGAGGGAATTGTTATGACATTTATGAGTGCATTTTATAGCGTATTTTTCATTTTGGAATTTTAAGGCAATGAAACGGGATTTTATACTTTATAACGAGCGGGAACAATAACATAAGTTTATGATCCTATAACAGGTTATATGGATCACATGTTTGGAACAATTTGATAATTTTTAATCCGTGCAAAGAACAGGTATAAATTTGCTAGCGTTATTATTGTATTTATTTTCATTCAATTATTGTACATATCTGCATTGATTTAGTACTGTATACATTTGCATTGAATTCTTAATTTTTCAGCATTTGTATTGAATTATGGTAGAAATTTGTACTGCTTATATTGTATTTATATATACAAAGTTTCCCAAAAAAAGTAACCTAATTTATTATAGAACTTCTTTGAATTGCGTTTAAATAAATGTTTGAGACCCTTTTAAGATTTAGCTGTTTTTCCATTTTTAATTCTTACTGATTATTTTTTACTTAAATATGTATTCTTTTTAATTTGAGCTTCCTATTAAAGGTATTTTTGAAATTAATATTAATCATTACTATATCCATATTGGATAATTAAATGGAAAATTACTGGGTAATCTTCATATCTTATGTAACTAAAATGAAAGAAAAAAAAGTTAAATTGACTGTTAAATTATTTTTCCACCTCTACCCGTGCAACGTCGGGTATAACAGCTAGTATACTTCTATTTTGAAAGCAGTTCATTCGTTAGCTATGTTTTTATTAAATTTACCATCAGTGCCTAGATGTATTTATCAAAAACAATAAATTGTTATTTCAACAAAACCGTTTTTATTTGAGCGTAAAAATCATTTAAGCATTTTAGAACATTTGCTTTATTAGTCTTCTTTATTTGATTTCAACTGATGGCACATAATTAAATAACAATACGTTTTAAAACAGCTAACTCAATTGAAGATACTGATTTTATGAACCATATACAGTCGATTAATTTTAAAAACATTTAATAATGGGAACAAAATCTTAATCTATATACGATCAGTATCTTTGGTAAACAGGTGAGGCAGAAAATCCAATTTCGAAATGAGATTATGATCCAGTTTTACGATTCGTTAGAAATCCGTAAGCGAAGTTTAAGTATCAGCAGCAGAGCCTCTCAACTCTTCACTAGGGGATTCCCGCGCCAGAAGTTACTTATCAGAGAATGGCAACATTAGAAAAGACGAAAATGCCCGATGTTATTGCCGAAAAAGAAACAAAAACAAAAGAGTAAAAGGGATAAACAAATAAATCTCGAAGGTATTCTTTGTTGGTTGGAGTAGGATAGGGAATTCTTAGAGAACTTTTTCTTATAAACTTTCGATATAACACCGATAAATAGATAATGTTACCGAGATGAAACACATGTAGCATTTTAACTTTATCTTATAATTATTTTAATAATAGCCATGTGTCCAGATTTTTGACTGAATTTTATGTGGGTTTTTTCTATTTTGGTTAATAATTTAAATAATTTATAATAATTTTATTTTTTTTAAATTTATATTTATTTGTATTATCTATATTTAATATTAAACTTATTAATCAACACAAAATTAGAAGGTCGGTCACTCACAGTGGCTGTTAAAAATATTTGCACACCTGGGTAATTTATTTATTTATTTAGAACAAACACACACTACAGATAAAAATCCAATTACAGTGGTGCAAAGAAAGAACACAGACAAATATAAAATACGAAAATAAAACCGCAAACACATTAAAAAAAATACTATAAAAAGACATATAATCAGTTAAAAATTCGAGCACATGTAGCTTTAAAAACTTTAAAAGACATATTAAAAATATCCAGATCATTGAGAAACTTATTGTTAATTTATAAAATTTATATAAATAAAAATTTGCAATGACATTTGATTTTGTAATAGCGTTAACAAATAAACGATGGTTTCTTAAAAATCTACATGGAACAGCAAAATGAACAGAGTTAAGAATATCAACACAATCTATTTCATTATTTAAAACTTTATAAAAGAACAAAACACATAAAAGATCACGTCGAGATTTAAGGGTTGGAACATCGAAAGTATCCCTCAAGTAGGTAGATGATATGAATTGAAAACTCGTATGTGTGTACTGTGTATGCATGGGTGTGATTATACTTAAAATATAAATAACGAAGGAACTTATTTTGAATTTGTTCAAGAATCGAACTTTTATTGTTATAGTAAGGATCCCATATTATTGAACAATAGTCTAAATTTGAGCGGATTAAGTTAAAATATAAAGTTTTCAAGGCCTTCTGACTAGTGAATTTTTTAGTTTTTCTTTTAAGGAAACCAAGAACTTTATAAGCTTTAGAAACAGTGATATTAATATGTTGAGAAAAATCAAGCTTTACATCGAAGGTAACACCAAGATCCCTAATGAAATTAGATCGTGCTAAATCATTGTTGTTGTTTTGATAAGGATAAACAAAGGGAACAGACTTCCGATTAAAACTGAGAACACTACATTTTGTAATATTGAGAAGTAAATTATTATCAGTGCACCAATCATACAGGTGATCAAGATCCCTTTGTATAAGTTTAGCGTCATCTGAGGAATGGATGGGTCTGAACAATTTCAAGTCGTCGGCAAATAACAAGAAGTCACAAAATTGTAATTAATTACAAAGATCATTAATAAATATAATGAATAACAAAGGCCCCAAATTCGACCCCTGAGGAACACCCGAGTTATTCGTAAATTTATCAGAAATAGCATTGTTGAAATATACATAGAGTGAACGATTACTTAAATAAGAAAAGAACCATTTAATGAGATTATCATGAAAACCAAAACCAACTAATTTCCCAAGTAGAATTCCAAAGTCGATCGAATCAAAGTCCTTTGAAAAATCAGTGTATATAACATCTAGTTGAGACCCATCTTCAAAAGAGGAATAAATTTTATTTGTAAGGCAAACTAGGTTAGTTAGTGTGGATCGTTTGGGCATGAAACCGTGTTGTGCTGGTGAAATTGAGTTTTTAACCTGTAAAAAAATTCTTTTATACATTATTTTTTCGAAATTTTTTGAAAATGGACTTAATATGGATATAGGTCTATAATTTATACAATTACTTACATCACCCTTCTTAAAGACAGGAATAACTTTAGTTTGCTTCCAGATATCAGGAAAAACATTAGAGATTAAATAAAATGAGAAGAGGGTAAACTAATAACTCAGCACATCCCTTCACAATAAAGGAAGGTATTTGATCAACTCCAATAGTTATAGAAGATTTTAACTCTTTGATTGCCGAAACCACTTCCTCTTGAGTAATAGCAGTAATATTTAATAAGTCACAAAGATTACTAGAAATACAAGAGTTATTGACATAGCTTGAACTTGATTTATAGACAGAGTTAAAATAATGAGCAAAAACATTAGCAATATCTTGGTCACCATCAAAGCACACATTATTATAAAATATTTTATTTGGCATGGATTTTGTAGTTTTAAAGTAAGAACAGAATTTCTTGGGTTCGGAAATAAGGCAGTTTTCGGTATTTTGTAAATAGACATTATAATCCTTTTTTATACTAATCTTAACATTAGATCTCAAGGATTTAAATTCCTCTGAAATACTTGGATCCCTTCTTTTCAATAACAATTTGCGAACCTTGCCTTTAGTTCTCAACAATTTTTTGGTTTCACTTGAGTACCAAAAGGGAAATTTATTATTACTAGTTTTAGTAGGTATAGTATGACTAAGAATAGGATTTATATAACTGGTTAATTCCACGTAAAATGATACCACAACTGAATTTTTTTTTTCTACAGTTGTAACTTTTATATGTGCTTAAGAAAAGTTTGAATTTTATTTTTTTTTGTATCAACAACTATTATTGTTTCACCTTTGGCAACATAGCAGCTTCAAAATGGCTGCTTTGTTTTGAAAGCATGGTCTCGTGTTTTTTCATCATTTTGAACCCAGGAATTTTAAGGTAAGAAACACATTTTATCAGATTTTTTGGAAAAATTATTAAAATAGATTATCAGAACTATCTTAAAAATACATTATTAATCGGCATTTATTACTAAAAGATACTTAATTAGAAAGATAAAAATCTCATTTTTGACTGTAGTGTAAGTCACGAAAAGATATAAAAGTTTCTATAACTTTTTAAAATAAAGCTTTACTTCAAACTTTTTACGATATTTTCTTTCTATAGTAACCTCTGCGTAATTCCACACCTTTTTAATTTTAAAATAAAAAGCATTTTCTCTATTTATAACACATTTTAGCTTTGTAGTGTAAGTCACAATGTAGTGTTAGTCACAGCTTCTGTTTGATTTATCTATTATAGATTACCTATAATATTTGTATATTTCTTATATTTTGATAATTTTAATTTAAGATGGCTAAATCAACGTTTAAAAGAAAAAAAAGAGCAAAGGGAAAGAGTTTAAGCATGTGGAAAATTTCAATCCTTTAAAGAAAAGCAAAAACGACTTTACGGACAACACTTTAACTAAAAATACACCACCTCTATTGCAATGTTTCAACCGTTAGACAACATTGAATGGCATTTCTGTACTACCAATGTTGGTCATCTTTACCTTTAGTCATGAAAAAGGACCACTTGATGGACTTGGTTATACAGTGAGGAGGGGATAAAAGCAGCCACACCTTCCAGGAAAATTGACCCACATTCTGCTAAAGATTTTTTCACTTTGCATAAGAAATCTGCCCAAACATATCACTATTATACATTTCTGACAATAGTATAAAGGGCGAAATAGGTAGATGAAATGATATTTGCTCATCAAAGGAAAATAAATATTTCCGATTCCTGACACTCAAAAATTGCTCTGCCTTTTAAAATTAAACAAATACTTACTTAAAACTGCCAATATTTCATTAAATCCCCCAAAAAACAACACTGCTGATTAAACAAATGGAAATGTTATAAAAGGACATACCTTTCAGCAAAATTCTGAAAATGAATTTGATGCTGAAAGAAGAGCTTTAGTTCCTTTTGTAGGAAAATTATCGTTGAATATTTTGTGGGGCAAATGTTAAGTATAGATGCTTATTCAATATAACTGAAACATCTGCAATGGTCAGGAAGTCTTTTTGCGTGGCCTGAGAAGGAAGGTTTTTCAGACAATTCTATTGAAGAAAGAATTAAGAAATTACCAGAAACCAACTTTAGGGGACGTTGTGTAACTTTTTCTAACTATGATTTTACCATGTATGCAATTCTTAACTTACCATGTTCAAAATTATTTACATATGTTATGTTATTATTGCCTAAATTTCCATATCTGTGATACAATTCACATGATGTAGTGTAAGTCACAAATTGAATGTAGTGTAAGTCACGCACAAAACTGTTAATAAATTATTTCCTATGATATTTCCACACTTTTTTGCAATTATATTATTTAGCTTTAAACCTTGTACTTAAATTAAGCACTGGTAGAATGTTGATTTACTGCACTATGAAGAAGAAATGAGAGTTTTAAATGATAACCAAAACTCGACTTCCTTTCATGTAGTGTAAGTCACAGTATGACATTTTTATTATTTTTTTGTGAAATACTAAATGAAAATGGTTTTTTATGATTTCTAAAAATAGTATATGTTCAGGGGTAAACTGGCGCACAATATATTTTTTTTTTGAATAAGTCGAAAATAATTATGAACTACGCAAACGAAATTTGTTAAATCGTCCGATGTAGTGTAAGTCACTCGTGGAAATGCCCAACTGTAAAAGACAGAAACAGCAGAATCTACATCATTATAATCATTTAAAAAGTTCCAATCAATCTCGGATAGTAAATACCACAGATTCAAGAAATCAGCTTTCTTAAAATCATATTTAACAATACCATGTTTATGCTTGTTATGACGAATAGGTGCGAGCTTTAAAATAATGGATAGTGCAGGATGATATTTATCCTCAAAAACTAAAGGAAATGAACTGCGATCCACTGAAATACCACAGAAATTAATATTAGACAGAATAAGATCCAAAAATTTATCATTACAGTTCAGTACCCTGTTAAATTGGTTTAGGTCATGTAATTGCATAAAATTAAATAAAGCTCTAATGTATGAATCAAAAATAGATTGGTTACAAAAATCCCCAAAAATAGATAAGTTAAAATCACCACATATAAAAATATTATCGTATGAGCTCAACCCTTCAAAAAATTCTAAAAACTCTAAGAAAGTATCATAGTTAGTATTTGGAGGAAAGTAAACAACACATAAAAGCATCTTAACATTATTATTTAAAATAACAGATATGCAGAGGCATTCCAGTTTTAGTTTAGTGACATCAACAATATTAAATGAAAAACATTTCTTAAAACCAATAAGAGCCCCACCACCAAGAACTTTTGAACTAGTAGAGGAATCACGATCTTTTCTAAAGGCATAATATCGATCATCGAAAATTTCAGACGAGGAAATTTGATCGTGTAACCAGGTTTCTGTGAGACAAATAATGTCATAATCTTCGGCGGCAACGGAAGTAAAAAAAGTCAGATGTTTTTGTTCTTAACCCACGAACATTCTGGTAATATATAGATAAACAACACTAACACATTATAGTTCTGTAGAGAGGTAGATCTTGAAGAGTTAAAGTTCGGATGAATATTTGCATGAGAATACTCACGTTGGGGCAGTCAATCATCTTTGTGGCCATCGCCGATCATACTAGAAGATGAGTTCCTGATATCGTTTACATTTGGATCCATCAAGATTTGGTCTTGCTTACAATACTTAACTTACAACTTAATTTTGGCATTTTAAAAATTTCTCAAAATGTACTTAATTAATGTAACATATTCTGATGACCTGTAATACGTTATGCGATTCACGTTTTCACACATAAATAATGTCTGTAATGTAGTTAGATGTAAGTAAAATGGAGCCAAAGATCAAAAACCATTTGGAACACCTTAAATTAAAAAAATCTATAAACGATTAAGTATTTCAATTAAGTATTAGCCATACTAAGAACTAAATTTCTGAAAAATAACTGACATTTATCTAGAATATTTTAGAAGATATCAGTATATAAACAACAATCCTTTTTTTGTGGTTCATATTACTTAGAAAATCTTTATTGTTTTTATTAAAAGGCACACAAAACCTTCTAGTCATATGAAAAACTGCAAGAAAAACATTTTATTAAACATTTAGCTCATAAATTAATTTTTAAAAAAATTATGAGTATTAATGGTAACTGCTCTTTTTTTACACATGTGTACAAGATATTTTATTTATTTTAAAGGATTTTATTTAAATCTTATTTATTCAACTTATATATATACGGCATACATATAAATTTTGAGAAAATGCAGTTATTTTAAGTGATTATTTTTCAATATTAAAAAGTTTTAACTTGAACGGCAAAAAAAACAGCATCCTGTCTAAAAAAGTTGAGAAAAATGTACATTATGTGGACCCTTTCTGCTAAATTTGTGTATGATCAATTTGGTTTTATACTACTTTGAACCGAAACTTTTTAATATGAAAAAAAGACTTGTCAAAAAATAACTGCAAATTTCTACAAATTTATAGATATGAAACAAGGCCAATATATGAATTGGCCAAATTAGATTAAAATAAAGACACAGATAAAAAAAATGAAATATTTTGAACGCATGCGTAGAAAAAGAGATATTGCTATTAATGCTCATAACTTATTTTTTATTTAATAAATATCTTTCGCTAAAACTTTTATTTTGCAGTTTATCAAATGACGATAACGGGTTGTTGCTTTTTAAACACATTTATACTTCATAAAAAAATTCCATATTAATGTTAGTTTTTTTACAGAAATTTTTCTTTTGCTTTGGTTAAAACTTCATTAAAAGAACTAATATTTTTATAGATGTTTAAGATCAGGGTGGTACCAAACGATTTTGATCTTTAGCTCCATTCTGAGTATCACTTAACTATACCTAGCAAACCATTTTGTCTTAAATTAGAACAAAAAAGTGCTCCGAATTAATAAGCAGCAATACTGTGACTAAACTTACAACCTTAAAATAAAAAATATATTTTAAGTAGTTCGTGTTATTTTCTGGGTATTTCTGAAACCACTAGAGGACAAGTATTTTGTTAATAAAAACTTGCTTTACGGAGCAACTGAAAAACCTGCCATTAATGTAATTTACTAGAATTGACAGCACATGATGCAAAGTGTTTACGAAGTAACCTTCCACCAAAATTTTACAATGATCATCAAGACAACTCACCATGTAATTTGAATGTGAAAGATACATTTTTTTTGTTATCAAAAACTCAAATTTAAAATAAATGTGATCATAAGACATTTACATGTATGCAAATGTATGAGTTTCGTAGATTATTGAAGTATGTATGAGCATTTCCTAAATCCACAAAGAACTAACGCAGACCTCAATATCATACATCATTTTGAATATATACCTTGGCAATACTCCACAACCTTAAAAAAGAAATATTATGTTCCGTACTCCTTCAGGTATTGAAAGTAAAAAGAGCATCATAACCCCTGGCGCCGAAATTCCGACGATCGCAAACAAAAAGTTTTTCTTCATAATCGAAGACATTCGAGTTCATCGATGAGTTAGGTTGACATAGTTTTTACTGATATTTTTTAGTTTCAGTCACATTGCAATAAGATTCTTTTAAAAATAAAAGCAGCGATTTGATTAAATTAGAGTAATAATGACAAAATATAGATAAAAAATACAGTCAGGGCCACATTTCTTAGTTGACTAGAGCCAAAAGCGTCAAATTTAAAGAGAAAGCACAATTTGGCTATATATTTATAAACTAAAATTTAATTTATGGTGGGAACCATTAAAACGGACAAATGTAACGGCCACGTCTATGGTGACGTAATAACTACGTCAAGCATTGTCTTATGCTCCACAAACAAATCACTCGGCATCTAATTCATCCAAATTATAAAGTTCATGCTTATGTTGACGTCGCAGCTGCGTAACATACTACCTTATAGTCCTCAAACAAACCACGAACAGCCCCGTTCGAATCATCCATTTCAGTTTATCTAAACTAATTGAAATTTATTTTAAAAAAAAGATATTAAGACATTTAAAAAAAACACAAACAAACGCTAGCCTACAAGCTTTGCTTCAGAAGTTAACATTTAATATCACCAATTAATTAAACTTGCTATAGCAAATAAACAAACTTTATTTGTTGCACGCTTGTGTTGACTCAATACTTAAAACAGCGTTTTTCCTTGTTATTACAAGTTTTGTTGAAATAATATAAAAATTGTGTGGTGACCAAATAATAATGCGTGGTTAGCACAAAAATTGGGTCGAAGGCGCAGCACGCATGGATTCTTCCGAATTGTAATGCAGCATCTGCTCTTCAATGATTCGGATAAATAGCTTTGGTAAAGCTAAAAAAAATATATATTGCGGTACTTTAAATTAAATGTTGTAATTTTGTTATGCACATATTTTAGAAAATAATAAAGCTTACAGTATTTTTGACAAAAATTCATGGATATAATAGTTTTGCACCGTCCTTCTCGCGATCTTCAGTTGGGTCGGAACAACACAAATTTTGTTGGTATGTCATCAACACAGTTCTTGCATTGAAACAAAACAATGTTGTTATGTTGCAATTTTTGGACAATGCTTGTGTTCCAAAAGTCCTCATAAAATTCTACTACGGTGAAATTCAAGCATGACACCATAAACCAGGAAAAAGTTACACGCTTATCACGCCAACAACAAGAAATGAATTGAAGTCTTGCCCTCTAAAAAAACTTTCATTGGTTTTAGATTAGACGCTCTATCTGCTCAATCACCCAGATGGTTTTATTTGGACAAATCGCCGCTGAGGAAAGATAGCACAGCAACTAAGTAAAGGGAATAAAAGATACGGAAATCTGGAGCACTGCTCGATTGTTTGGCAGAAAGCTGAGAGTAAATCTAGTCTATTGTGTTTTTCGTGCTTTATTTGTTGTTGGGAAGTATCTGGGGATGCTAGGGAAAAACAACATGATTAAAAGTAAATAAGTTGGTATTTTAAAAGGAAAACGGTGTTTTTTCTTTAACCACCTAACATTCGAAATTTTTTTAAGAAAGTGGTACCTATTTTTTTGTCCCTGATAATTATTTATATTATAATTAGTCTTATTGGCGTTTTATTTGCCGATTTAAGCTAGTTTTAGGCTTATTGGGTCGTTACTACTTAATTCTCTAGCCTTTGGTATTTTAAGAGATGGATTTAAATTAGTTTTAATCTTATAAGCACGTTACTACTGAACACTCCAGCCCGGAAATATCACGGGAGCGAGAAGGAAGGGGTCAATTTTGAAGGTAATTGAATGAAAATTTCCACACACGAAAAACAACGAAGTAAATGATGTAAATTTCTGTAAAAAAAGTTTTTTTATTTCATGGATTTTGATATACATGGTGTCCGTAAAAGAATGTCCGAGTTTTAAATTGTAACCTGACATCACGCCTTGTGATTTCTTCCTTTGGGGCTTCGTAAAAGATCGGGTCTACGTTCCACCCCTACCCCACTATTTACCAACCTTGAAAGGTAGAATTGCACAGGCTGTTGCTTCCATTACTCCGGACTTGCTGCAGACAGTATGGGAAGAATTGCATTTTCGTTTGGATGTGTGTCGTATCACTAAAGGCGCACACATTGAGCACTTATAGGAAAAACTAGGTTAGTTTTCCTTCAATGTCATGTATGATTTGTTATATTTAGTATAAAATAAACTCCTGTAATATACCATTAAAACTCGGACATTCTTTTACGGACACCCTGTATTTTCATTTCTATTTCTTTATTTTAAAATACAAATTACTTTAATAATGATTTTTTTCAAAACAAAGTATTTAGTTTTTATAGAAGATTTTTTGTTTTAATCTCAAAACTTGAAAAGTTTATATAACAGCTTTACAAATCTGACTGAAAATGTTATTCTAACGTCAGCTGAGATTTTAATTAAAAAGAATTTGCAGACAAAATTTAGCATATTACTGTGGAAACTTGCCTCAGCTACATTTGGTTTTTTTCAAAGGCTTCACAACAAACTAGGTATATTTTAAAAAAATTACTGTTTTTCCTTTTAGTTAAAACATTTTTAAGGCTTTAAGGTTTCAAAAATATGATGTGTAGTCAGACAGTTACATTGAAAAAGACTCTTTGAAAATTAATTAATTTTCAACATTGATTATTCTTTATTTATTAAAGAATTCACACCTCATTTTAAGTACAAATTTAATAGTATTTGACTAAGTTTAAGTTGACAATGATCTTTAAAAAAAAACAATTTTCTAATATGTCTTATAGAAATACATAACTATATTAATTCCTAAACTTCAAGTTTTTAAAAGAATTATGTGGACGTTGAAGTTTAGCCCCCGAATTTTAAAATATTTAAATCCCAACCTTTCTTATAATACTAGCAATAAGCGGTAGCACTTAGATTTTTCCCAGCTGTCTAACCAATTACCAAACATAATCACAAAGAATTCTAAGTTAATAATTATTTTATTAATTTTACAAATTAAAACAATAATGTTTCGATCATTACCCCCGTCCCCTTCATATGTATTTAATTATGTTTGAAGTATGATTGATAATCTTTTTTAAATTAATAGATGCATTAAAATATACGCAGTCCTTACAAAAACTTGGGATTGTTAAAAATACAATACAGCAGAATTCCAACTATCTGAATTCACGCGTTATCAATATGCTTAATCTTTTCATCATTTCATGCGCTCAACATCTAAAAGTGTTGCTTTTTTATTTAATTAAAAGATATTTTTAAGAATAGTTATTACTATTCAATATTCACCCACATATTTTAAATACTTAAAATATGCGCTTTTCGGAAAAATAAAAGATTATCAGAATTTTTTTATTTGAACCTGTTTCATTTAACCTCTGATGAATAAGCAAATTGACTGAAGTGGAAACTCGTTTTCCCTGCATGAGAATAAAATTAAAATTTTTTTATTGAAAATTTAAATTCTTACATTTTTGAAAAAAAAACATATTTGCGTAGCATATGGTTAGAAATCTCTCCTCTATTCTTAAAATTTTTAAATTTGATAAAATTATAAAAATTATAATTTTTTAGAAAATTTAGTGCGTTGGTGGAAAATCTGTACCCCTCAGAGGATTCAATGTAGCAATTAAAGTTCTACTGAACAAATGAAAACTCTGAAAACTAAAAGAGAAAATACCTAGACAGTAACAACTCCCGAAAACTAACATAAATGATACATCCCTTGCAATATCTCCGAAAAACAGACGATTTTGATGGATGCTGAATTGTTTACAGTCTCTCGTAGTTTGTTTTTGATGCGGATTTTATCGCCAGAAACGATATAAAATAAAGCATCGGGTTGTTTACGATAGGAAGAACAGTGCCCTAAGCTGAAAGATATTGAAAAATCGAAAATGTTGGATACATTAAATGTTTGTGTATTTAGAATTTCGTTGTTAGCAACTGTTCTCAAAAGGAATAACACTGTAAAAAAAATGAATTTTTCCTCGTATAAATCGTAAAATTCAGGAGTTTTTCGAATTTACATCGCAATGTATATATCTATTTTTACATGTTATCAGTGGTTTAATGAAGTATCTTTTTAATAAATATACTTTAAATAATAAATATATTTTTAATAAATTTCTTTAACAGTAATATCTTTTTTACAAAATGCTTTTTAAATAATATCTTTTTAACAAAGTATCTTTCTTAAAAATAAATGCCAAATAGTTTAACTGCAAGAAAATTTAAAGAATTAAATACGTTTTATAACATATAGTTAATTAAGAATTTAATATAATCTTTAAAAATTAGTATTAAAAAATTTAATTTGATTTTGACTGCAAAATTTCAAATATCCTATCACACCTAAGACAATTTTGTTATTTTCCAATATAAAAATTTGCTCTGTTTAGAAACCAAAACTTTTAAAAAAAGAATATCGCGATGATTTTAATTCAAAAACACTCCATGAAGCATTTTTCGCAATTATAAAACTATAGTTAATGAACAAACGTTACTAACTATTTTGCTTAACCAATTACATTTGTACCTATTTTATAAGAGTATACCAATTTTCCCTCCGAAACTATAACAATTCAAATCAGACCTCTAAATAATTCCTAAAAAACAAATTTGAAAAACAAAACATTTTAAAAGCTTTCTTGTGGAGCAGTTTTCAGAACTATGCACAGTTTACGAGATTTTTCCCACCATGGGATTCCAAGCCATTTGTCAATTTCACACAACTTTCAAGTTATTTTTCCCGCACACATTTTACGGTCCCACGCGTAACGGGTGGAAAATAAATATACAGTAGCACAACATCCAATATCCAACCGCAACAAAGTTCAGGAATACAATATGTGCATGCTACTGTTAAAGAACAGATACTTTATTAAAGCAATTTTTTCAAAATTTGTTCTATTTGTAGAAAAGGAAGAATTATTTTTTTTGTATGAAAACGAAGACATTTTTACAATCATTTACTTGAGCATAAACATTCCCTTTGAAAAAAATCCCACTATAAGCACTTTTAGAAACACAGAAGAATCCATCTATAAGCCAAATCTGAATTAATATGTTTTACCTGAAACTTGAGACCCAACTTTTAACTTTTACTTAAAACGTATCTTGTATGTATATATGTATATATGTGTAATATATATATTATATATATTATATTATATATATATATATATATATATATATAATATATAATATATTATATATTAAATATATATATATATATATATATATATATATATATATATATATTATATATATATATATATATATATATAATATATATATATATATATATATATATATATATATATATATATATATATATATATATATATATATATATATATATATATATATATATATATATATATATATATATATATATATATATATATTATATATATATATATATAGCCTTGTGTTTCTTATAAAGTATCATGCCCTTGTGTCTTTCTTAAATAGTCATAACTGTCATATAGTCATCCAAATTGTATCTTGTAGAGGAAATTTAGCCGACGTTGACTTCTCTTGTGAAAATGTACAATTTTCCTTTTAAAAAACAGTTGTTAAAATGTAAAAATTAACAAAAAACAGTAAAGATCGACCCTTTTTTGACGGTTTAGAACGGTGAAAAACGGTTTTGGTTTTAAAATGTTTAAGGAGGGTTTTGGTTAGAGAAGTTGGTCGTTTCTGTTAAAAGAATGTTGTTTGATAAATTTCACATTACAACTTTTTTGCGTTTTTATTTAAAAAACTAAAATTCAAAATTTGCTTATAGTTTTTTTCCTGTGGTTTGAAGTTTTATAGGCGTTTGATGAAACATTACAAATGCCAAAAAACAATCTCATCATATGCGTATGATTTAATAATGTTTTAAAATTGTGTGCATGTATTTCAAGATTATATTAATACTTGTTTTTAATTAAATCTATTTAATATTGATTACTCTCTATTGCACGTTTAATCAATTGATTTTATAATACTATTTTACGGTAAAGAAAAGTATCCAAAAATTTTTAGGTGTATGCCCCAAAACTCTAACAGAAAATATTTTAAACTCTAAGTAGTATCTCCTCTTTTATAAAAGCTTTGCTGTCGTACAATATCTAACATCAACATCTTACAATAACTAACGCGAAAGTTGAGTAACATTTTAATTCGATAAACAACAATATTAAAGACATTATTTTAATTAAATTTTTATCAGACATTTAATACTTAACTTTAAGGAAAGATATTACGATATTATTAACTTTAATTAATGTTGAATCAAAATTAAGACTGCATTTTATCAGAAAAAAAGCTATAATAAATAAGCACTGTAAAATAAGTGTCTGATAAGCGTAGTGTTGACATACCAAAAAAGTTTTATATTTCTAAATATTGTTTTAATTAAATTTCTTTTATTAAACTTTTAATACTTTACTTTAAAAGTAAAATATTCCGATATAATTAACGTCAATTGATACTTAATCATCATTAAAACTCTATTTTCTCGGACAAAAAATAAAGATATAATAAATAAACACCGCAAAATAAGTGTCAAATAAGCATAGTATTTACCCAACAAAACAGTTTTTATCTTTCAGAAAAAAATATTTCCGTCGAAACACGTCACCTAACTTTTGTCACTAAGTTACAACTTGTCACCACACTAAAAAACTAATAAATAAAAAAAAATTGATTGCCAAGCAACGGTTCATCCTAAAGCGGAAGATGCAAATGCTTCTTTATTGATTCCCTTCCGCCTCACTCTAATGATATTAACGTAATAACAAGCTCTTCGTTTTACACTGTTTTTTAAACCATGTAAACTTTTTTTGCACGCTTTAAGTTTTCTTGCAAATTATTTTTGATCAGGACTTTCACTGTTGCACTGCAAAAAACTTACAGCGAAATTATACAGTTTGTGGTTATTTTTTTACATCATAGTGTTGTAATGTTTGTTTTACAGCAAATTGATAATGTATTCTTGACGTTAAGAGTCACTTGAGCTACTTACTTCTATAGCGTTTAAACTGAGAAGATGAGTGCCTCCAATCACTGTCAGTGAAGCAAACATTTTCGGTGGCACCACACAATAAATTTAACATCATACAGTCCCTGGACAAATTATTAGACGCACTGTATTTTTTTAGTAATTTTATGTTTCTTACGAGTTTTTATGCTATAATGGTATATTTAAACTACAATATTATTGATTTTTATTGAAAAGAATTGTTGTAGACTACATATTTGTAGTTGTTTTTAACATATGGCATATGGGCTGATGAAAAGAGAAGTGGCTAAAGATGTGATTACCAACAAAGTCCAACTCCTAGAAAAGATCATTTATGTGTAGAATCATCATCCTCAAATTCAAGAGATAGTACAGTCTTTCATTAATAGCATGCCGCGCAGAATTAAAGCTTTGATAGCGACTAAAGGTGGCTCAACTAAATATTGACTTTTACTAACATTAATTTCACTTTTCTTTAAAACGTAATAAACTTTTGCTTTTCTAAAGTAATGCTGTTTTATTTATGTCAAATAAATCGGTAATTGATTGGATAATATAAAAACAAAAAAAAACAAATCAATTTAAAATAATAAATCGGTACAATATCACCCGGTAATTAATATTTTACATGGAATCTTGCAGTGCGTCTAATAATTTGTCCAGGGACTGTATATAAATTCAAAGCACAGGGTGATGCCAGCATTTTTTCCATCACACTGTGATGGTAAATTAGAGGGATTATATTTAATATATGCTTTTTGTAAAGCAACATAGTAAATTTTGAAGTACGTTTCTAAGCTGGTCGGTGACATTATATCTACTACTTTTTAAATCAAATTTTCACAAACTTTAATAAAATTGAATTTGCTCTACAAAATTATCTTCGGCATGGAAACGCAAATAAAATCCAATTACTATAAATCACATTGCTGCTTTCAGAATGATTGTACAAGCAAAAAATCCTAGTGTTAATACTTACACCGGTTGTAGTTTAATAGTTAAAAAGAGATTTCGATTTCTAGAATTAACAAACATAGCCTTCTTAACTTCTTCACAAATTATTAAATACATTTTATGCATTAATGATCCAAAGATATGAATGCTAAGATTCAATTTCATGCTGGTTTTATGTTAAAGGTTTCGCACCAAATTACATTGCTCCATTTTATTGCCTTAAGCTATTAACAGCTATCGCAACAAACGAACTGTAACAGAAAGCCCCTGTTACATAAAACCTACATAAATTCCACACAGCTCAAACAAAATTCCGAATATTATCTAACTTTTTCCAAAGCAAGAAAGGTCCCCAGAGCCTTAAATTATTTTCCACCGGGAACAATTACCCTGGAATCAGATTTACGCGGGAAAATGTGTTGAAAGGCCCCACGAAAAGCGTCGGTAACACGGGGAAATCTATTACAGGGGAATTTCATTATTAAAGTTATTTTTGAGGAACAGAAAAGTTCGTTTCAAATACAAATACAAAATTGTCGACGACCAACAAGCCAGAGGTTCAACAAGTATGGTCCAAAAAAGTTCAAATTTTTTTTATTTATCTCCAATAACTATTGAGATTATTCTCAATTCTTCTACTCTCTTCGAATAAACAACATAATCTGTATTGTATAAGTATAAAGTGGTATGTAAACATTCCACTCATTGACAACTCTATTGTAACATTAATGTTTTCTTACCTCCTTTTTGAAGCAGGATTTGTTTATTTTCTAATTATGTCCTCTGGTTCAACTATTTAAGTTGAAACCTAAGCCCTCCATGTCTCCCCTCTTGATGAATGTGAATAACTGAATTAAATAATCTCTTGTCAACCTGTTTTCCACGGAACATATTTCCATTTCACAACCACCGGCTTCGGTGGTTTTTCAGTAGTTATGGTGACGGATGATCGCAGGGGCAATGTTGAGTCAATTCTATGTTGCTCATGCAACAGAAGCGAAAACCGTACATGCGTCCAGTTTTTGAAGACAAAAAAACAGAGACGTACAGACAGATGGACGAAAAGAATACAATACAAGTCTTTGATTACAGACCTTTTAAACAAAACAAAAAAAAATAGTTTTTAAAATCGCATAGTAAGAACGGAATTTGAAAGTGGGTACAGGACAAAAGATGGATGGATGTACGGACAGATGGTCAAAAGATCAAAATATAGGTCTCTGGATGTCAGACCTTTCAAACAAACAAAAAAGAATTTTGAAATAGCATAGTTAGAGCAAAATTTGAAAGTGGGTACAGACGGACGGACATACATTACGACAGACAGACGGACGAAATTCTTTACTAAGTAAAAACCAACTTTTCGTTATTTAAAAAAAATTCTTTTGACTTCAAAAAAAGAAAGTAAGTTAAAATTAGTTACAGTACGACTCCAATTATCCGAATCAATTAGGACCTAAACACATTCGTATAAACGGAAATTCGGATAATTGGAGTTAATCGGAGAAAATGTATATTTTAATTAATTACCTCAATGTATTGTTGGGCTGTGAGATTGGTTTTTTTCTATTTAACTTATGTTAGAATCTTGGTTTCACAAAAGTTTATATGCGACATATAAACTTTTATACTCTGCCTATTTGTTACTTTTCGTCTCTGTTGGATGTCACGCCTAGTAATTTTTTGGCTCGGTACAAAAAATGTACTAGGCATGACATCCAATAAAGACGAACAATAGCAGGTAGGACGAGTGAAATTTTTTCTGACATTTGGATAATCAGCACAACACCGCTTCGGAAAATTGGAGTTCTACTGTAGTTTTGGTATATACATCGCTGAAAATGTATTTTATTCGTTATTGCATTAGAACTGAAAACACAATACATTATATATTAATAATAATTATGGGAGGTATATTAATAATAATTTAGTAGTTGTAAGAAAACTGAATAGTATGGATAGTATTTAAGCTAAGAAATAGCATAAGATTGAAAAAGTAGCATACAAAATAGAATAACTTGGTATCCCTTTAACATCCTTAATTTCCCGTTTTCACGCCGACCAAATGGGAAATGAGTTTGCTGCTAGGAATAATTAGATAACATTTTTCTAGCTCTTTTCTCAAACGGCGAGAATAAATTTGTTCGAGAAATAATTGATTTCACATTCATTCCTTGCATTTATGAGTTAAAATTTCAAACTTTTGCAATGGCATTGTTCGAAAATCGTCTTTAAATCGTCTCGGGGGCTTGGAACACAAAAGAAGCGGGGACAATTCTAGTTCTTCTTTACTAGTAAAAGATTGGTATTACTTTTATAATTTTAAAAAGAATGGATGGCAAAAATTCTTCTTAAATATTTCTAAATTAATGAGACAAGACTTCGGATTTTTCTTTAAAAAAAACTTTTGCAATGCTCTAGTTAAAACGAAATTGATTTTTTTGTTCAGGTTTCTTTTTAAAATATAACAGACATCTTTTGTGTCAAAATGTTGCATGGTTAAGGGTAAAACAGAACATTTACACGCGAGAAAAGGAATTCGACAATAAAAATTCAATAATTAGAAAGTCAAAATACTTTTTAAGTCACTTTTAATAGGTAATTAAGGAAATTTTAGCATATTTCGATTCTTTTGTGTTTCTTTTATATAAGAAGACACTCTTTGGAATATTGGTTAATTGAATATGTTTTTTAATTTGGAATACGAGTAGAAAACGTCAAAAAAATTAACCTTATATGAATGAAACTTTGCAAATAAACTTTTCTAAATATACATTTTAGGAATCAAATTTTATTCATTGCACTTTTCACCCACTGTTTTTTTTTTAATTAGTATTTTTCAGGTCTGAAAATAAAAGTTAACGAGAAATACAGCAGTGTAATTAATTGATGTCAAATTGAAGAATTAAGATAACATACCACAAAAGTCAAATTTAAATTTGGAATTATTCTTTTATTAGATAAAGAAGTTTTAAATTTATTATAAGTATTTTTTTAAACGTAAAAGTAGAATATTATTAACACATATTTTTAATAATAATTTTTAAAAAATAGAATTTTTTTTATCGAAACCTTTTTTTAAAAAAATATTCTATTGAATGAATACCCTGGAATTTGTTATCCATAATTTTTTTTTATTTTCTTTGGTAACCACTTTCTTTACATCAACAAATATGAACAGAAATTTTTTAAAGTTAAGACAAGATCCGTCAGAAGCATTTCATAATTAAAAACTATCTTAGAATACTAAGAAAAACAGCTGGACTATTCACCAACGCAAATGAAATAAAAATGGGTAGAAATCAAGTTATACTTGCAAAGTTGTTAATAGAGTTTAAAAAAAAAACATTCGCCTTTAATTACTTTTACAACGAGACGTATTTCAAGTACTTAGCCTCCTAAAACTACATTTTAAATACACTCAAAAAGTTTTCTTTAGTGTCCAAATAAATGTCTGTCCAAACAAAAAGTTAACCCAATTAATAAGAATTTAGAGCAATTAACTAATTCTCCCATTATCAGCATTTTTTTCTGCCATGTAATTAAAACTAGTTTTGCAGAATTAGTTTCATATCCGATAAGTTAACAACTGATATAGTTCGCTTAATACATTTAACGTTGGAAACAAACCACAGTGTATCTGATCTACTCGACTAATTGACATCGATTATCTATATAATATTAATCCATTTGTTGCACACATAAAAAAACCATGGACCTAGAAAGCCATGATATTGATTCTCCACAATCCCTGTTACTTTCTCTTTTATCAGTGACTTGCACGTTTGCTATAAACAACAAGCAAGTCGAAGGGTAAAAACTGTTGTAATTGAATAGTGTTAAAACAAAAAGGAGCTAAGTGTTAAAGAATTATTTGGCACTATAAATGTAATAAAAAGCCAAGAGTATAGAAGAAGTTCCCTCCCTGTCCTTTTCTTTCGGCATATTGGAGTTTTAGTTTTAGTTTGAAAGAGCTACACGAGGGCTATTGGCGACGGGCGTCATAATTTAGAACCACAGTCAGGTGACGCATCTTGGTTATAGAAAAGTACGTATGGAAATTTAGCTGCAGACATAAAGATTTTTTTTCCTTTGCAATTAACGATTCGATTTTTAATAAATCATCTTCCAACGATATTTAGCAGTCAGCATTACGTTTGATAAAAAGAGAAGGTTGTTTCCACATTTACAATATAGATTTGTATTATAGTAATTTCAGCATCATTATTGCTTACATTATTATCAATTTCATTCAAATTTATTGAAACTACTTTAAAAAAAATATCGTATTAAATTGTTGTGTTTTCGAATTGTTGTTTTAAGGTTCGCCATTCGAATGCAAACAGTTCAAAAATTTGCTCTACCAATAAAAAAAAAATAATCTAATATGTGTGTGTGTTGGGTGCTACTATACTATCGATTTACCAATGGGTACAACTTTTGTCTAAAGGGGATTTTCGGCCATAAAAGTAATTTAATATTGTTTTATAACTTCAAAAGTTACTTGCTTACAAACAATCAGGTTACCATACATACAGTATCAATAACTCGAATTTAGTAAAACATCTCCTGGTTCCTTTCGATGAAACACTATCTTTTCGTATTACCACAGTCAATATTGGCAGCGGGGAGATTTTATGTGGTTACCTGCTGTGATATCATTCGAAATGGTGTTATTGGTTAAAGTATTATTCGTTAATTAAATTTAAATCCCTAAATCATTAGTCTAATGACCAATTTTTGTTAGTTTTATACTAATGAATTAACACAGGATATTTGTAAGCTAAGTGTTATGAAAAGGAAATATTTTGCGAAAGGAAGTTTACACGTTGCGTTTTAGTGTGTCATATGAAATGATTTTATTATTATGACTGAAATAAATTGTTTTTTACAGTTTATTGCAAATTACATTTTTGCAGTTTATTACAAATTACGTTTTTACAGTTTATTACAAAATTACATGACGACGAAAATGTGTTTATTGTATCTCAGCAAATACATCATGGATTTTAAATTCGAAGACAGTAATTAAAAAAGAACACAAGTAATCATATTATTTTAAGTTTAGAAGGAAAATATAATCAAAAAGAACTTATTTAATAAACAATTTTTGAGAATAGAGATTTTAGAACTAATGCAATTATATGACCACACTTTAATATTTTTAAAAGTGCTCGGGCATAAGTTAAATTATAACTTATACCACGTATGACATGGTTAAATAAACAAACTTGATTGAAAATCAAATTTAATTTCCATTTCCAATTTACAAATATGAAAAAATAGAACATTTATGTTATCTAAATGTTTTAAGAGTTCATATATATGACATATTTGTCTAACTTTATAAGAAATGCATATGCATAACCAATTGTTTTATAATAATATTACATATCTTCACAGTACAAATCAGAGTAAACAGTTTTTTTTTAATTTTAAGGCTAATTTATAACTGTGACAGCTTAGCTCAGTTGTATAACTATAAATATCAATGATATACTATCATAACCATTTAGTTGTAATTTATTTAAATAACAGGATAATTGCTTTGAAATTTATTCGTCACCAAGGAATTCGGAACGTCAAACGTCCTTAACAGATGCATGGAAAATATGAATTTGTGGGACCTCAAGGGATGCATTACACTACTAAAAGTTTCACGAAGGAGAATAAAATGAACAAAAATATTCGAAAAAGGAATTTTGTAAGATTTATCTTTTCCTGCTCTAAGGGACCATAAAGTATGACTTTGACAACTTTTAGAAACTTTTCCTGAGCTATGGAAAATCAGTTGAGTAAAAGTATATTTTTAGGAAAAAGCGGCAAAAATGTATACGATATTTTCGGTTTCTGGACAGCTTATTATATATAAAATATGATATAAGATTTACAATAACAAACTGTGATGAAATAAACTTCCATTTAGACGAACACAAACAGCTTTCGTATGCTTGTAAATTTATCTATTTCATCACCCTTAAAAATTAATTTTTTATCGATGTAAAATATAGTATAAAATATAGATGATAACCTTACTTAAATTTGTTGATCGTTAGTGTTATGGTGGTGATCAAATGACTTATCAGTTTTTTTCGGTTAGTACTAATCAACTGATATATCAACTGACTTATCATTCAGTTTTCAGTAAGTCAATCAACTGACTTATAAGTCAGTTGAGTTTAAAATAAAATAAAAATTGGTTAAAAGAAACCAAGTTTTTAGTTTATTCTTTTATATAAAATATAGAAACATAGATTTATCTCTGTCACAAGAGCAATTTTAGTTATATTCGAGTTATTGCTGAGATTGTATGTCGCGTTCAACGAACGTCTTTGAAAAGTGTGGTGATAAAACTTCCTGGCGACCGTTTTCAGAAATAGGCTAGGTTGATAGAAAATCAACTCTTCGCTGGTTTTAACAATACTTTTGATGAGAGGATTCATGAAGTAAACAACATAGACTATTGGCGCAAACAGTTTATTGGTACAAATTTACATGTTTCGGTGAGACTCCAAACGCTCACCTTCATCAGAGTGACAACTGACAAATAACAATGTTAAAGCAAAATTTTTAAACTTATATAAATAGAGGACTGTAGATTTGATGCTAAGATGCGTGGGACAAACAAAACGTTATTCAGTTGTTGTGAGGCTTTTCTAAATTGGGGCACGGCCTACATCAACTACTAAGGCCAAAAAAGCTCTCCCAAACACGTTCGGGGACGGAAATTTTGACGTCACAGTTCCGAGTGACGTTGTTCCGAAGGTAAAACAACCTGTCTCGAAACCTGTTCGGAACCACTCGTTCACGAGCTGACACATTTTTAGGGTTCCGAATGCGTCGAACGTAGTTTCTCGATCTTCGGCATTGGAGCAGTGACGTCAAAATTTCCGTCTACGTTCATGTTTGGGAAAGCTTCTCTGGCCTTGTTATTAAAGTTGGCCGTGTTTGGGGAGAACTCTCTGACATGTTGGATGAATTAACTACGTTATTGCGGTTTTAGCTCCCACACTACGTTTATAACGTAAAAAGTGGAAGGAGGTATAATCGTTCAGTCCGTCTGTCTGTCCGTCACCCACTTTCATAGCTCAAACTACAAATGCTACGGATAAGTGTGATACGTCAAAAATACGCCAAAAAATTCAGCTCATCGAAATTAGAATACATTGAAAATTTCAGAAAAGAATTCAAATTCGAAGTACTTCAATAATTTAAAAAACTGCAAAAATTTAATGCTCATTTAAAATTAATTCATCACTGCCTCATCAGGAACTCTCAACACAGGTTCAGCGGTCCTGTCGGATACAGCCATATGCAATAGTTTTGTAAAATAGGTTTGCACCTTCTAAACCCATCTATATTTAGAGTTGATTTGGATTACGCAGGTATAACGATTATATGAAGGCTTAAACATGCTTAACTCTTCTATGTATATTCTACGTTGTGTGATAGCTGGTAGGCCTTTCAAAACGACTTCTAAGACTTTTCGTTTCGCCGGTGTGTCTGTACGCCCTAAATGTTGAAATGTTAATGTTTGGTGTATATTTTAAACAACAGATTCTTTACAACTCATGCAAACAAGTCATTTGGGATCTCAATGGCTTATTTTGACCCCATCAGAAAAAATTCAGCGATGAAAGAAACAGTCGAAAAGCAGTCAACAAACAGTCTGATAAAAAAAAAGAGATAAAACATCATTCCAGCAACACAGCAACATATTAATCTAAAAACACCAAAAATATTGAATGATATTTCTTGATTTAAAGTTCTCTTACATAATTTCTGTCTTGTGATTATTTAATTAAACCATCAATTAGAACAACGTAAGTAAATAGGGTTCCAATTGTACCGAAAATGAAGCTTCGTGTGAGAGGAACGATCTTCCATGCGGTCATATGCACTTCCTCCTGAACACTAGTAAAATATCTCTGTTGCGTGAAATTTGATGTTTGGACACTTTCTCGTAGCATCTGACTTTGGATGCCGACTTGGGCGGATGCTTCACCCACAAATGTGGCGGACGCAGTCATCGCAACAAAACACACCATCGTATTTAGAAACAATAAAGTTATCCACACACGTACAAAAAAAGTTTGAAATAGAGAAGGTTTTAAAAACATAGATATGCTATAATACATCATTGAAGAACTGAAAATGATATTGCAAAACACCATAAATGATAGTTCTTCATCAAGCGAATAAACAGCTTTCTTGATGGAAGTGTATTCGTACACAAGATCGTGATTACGAGGATTTTTCATCAACCGCTTCAAGAAACCTTTGATGACACTGGTCATGTTGTGGCACACAATGACGTAAAATATTGCATATGTGTTCATAGGCAATAGCGTCATTATTACAATAAAAAAAGAGAATAATACACCAACTATAGACAATATTGTGGGGTTGAATATCTGATCGAAAAGCAAAGTCTGCGTATCAGCATTTTCCATTTCAATGATCATTATAGCAAAGATTGGGATATGTATGAGAGTACTGAAGACAACCCAAGGGTATATCCATTTATCTTTTCTGGCGTCTGCTTTACTCATGAACTTAGCGATAAATTTCATTTTTTGCTGAGATTTACACAAGTTGTAACGTTGTACAATTGTACTAACGTTCATTATTGCACCCGCATATGTTCTAGGATTCTTAGAAAAATTAATGAACATAAAAAGAGCTGTTAAAGCATGTAAAAGCAACATGGTAGTATAAAATATTTGCAAAACATATTTTCGACATTTATTTTTAAGTGGCCTAGTGAACGTAGTGGGGTAAGGAATTATTCCACTTACTGTAAATAGAAAAAATATTATTCTAAATGGTTTTTTCATTATTTTTGTTTAATTTCAACGAAAAAAAAAGATGGTGAAATATGTTACTTCGAGCTTATAGCTGTTTTATGAACAGAATCATCCAACAGAATAAAACTGATTATTTTTATTTTGTAAAATAATAGTACTTCATGTAATAATAATGATAATGCCTAATTGATTTTCCCCCTATTTTGAATTTATGGTTCGATAGAAGAACAATATTCTTTTTCGTGTTTGTTAAAAACAATAGTCTTTTTCGTGTTTGTGAAGAAGTTTGAATATCATTGTGCGAATATTCAATAAATCAATATTATATTTATCTTAATGTGTTTTACAGTAGAGATACAATTTTTCATTATTGTATAATAATCGTTTCATAATATATTGATATACGTTTGATATTGCTTTCTTGTTTATTCATAAAGAACTAAAGGAGGGGGAAATATAAAAGTCAACACCATTAAAAAGACAAAGAAAAAATTGCACCGTTAATAAGGAAATATTAAAATATAATTTTCTTAAGTACATTTTTTGTGCTTCAGTTGCTAGATAATTCAAATTTGAACTGGATTTCAAATTGCTACTTATAATCAGTACAAATTAACTTAGAATATCTTGAGGAAAAATCGTAGCACGTTATTCTTATAGAGCAGGTTTAATTATTGTTCTCATATTTTATTGCAAATATGCAGCATTTCTTCTTTGTGTGAAATTATTATGGATGACATATTTCTGTACTTTCTTCAAAACTAATAGTAAAGCATGTCACTGGCAATTATTTGTGTATTATTTTACATTCACACTAACTCTTCGGTCATTAATACTTAAGGTAGACTTTTTGTATAAAGGTCAATAGTAATTTAAAATTCTCTATAAAATTCTTATAACTTAGATGGAGTATAAAGAGGATGAAATCGTTTTTAAATATCTGTATTTTTTATAGGAAAACTTAATTATACTGAAGCTCTTTTTTTACTAGCAGAAAGATACTTGTAATTCTTGGAAATCTATAAATGTTTTAATTTGAATCTCTGAAGGTGTTAATTTTATTGTATAGGCGTTTTCGTAAAGTATAATTTAAAACATATTACTATATAAATCCAACATATTATTGCATACAATCTATTGAAGAACTCCAATGTGCCTATTGTAGCTCCATGAAATGCAATACTCAACTTATTGTGAAAGTTTCCATAAAAAATAATATTTTCCACTATTGGCAGAAATGGAGAGTAGTTTTTCGTGTTTATTTTTATTTTTCGTTTTACTAATCCTTCTCTGAGTTTTTCATCTTAAAATAGTTAATACTGCTCTTTTAAATCTTTACCTTTATTTGTTTTCTTTTTAAAAAGGAATGTAAAAGTTGAGTTTTCCGAATATTAAATGGATCGAGATTCAAAATAAAGATTGCAAATCAGTGTTCAGGATTTCCAATTTATTACAAATAATTTAACTGCATCAGATTTTAAGAAAGTGATATAAGACTGTATCAGAATACAAACCCATTGACGTCCTAAGCCCCACAGATAGTAAAGAAATATAAGTTTTTAAAGCTGTGTTAGGACTTATTATATACAAGCAATCATACATCACAAAGAATATACACTGAAGAGCAAAAATAACTGGTATATGCATACATCTGCGAATAAAGGTGTATAAAACCAATCAGAAGTTCGTCGCTATGTTCAGCAGCGTCTATGTGCTGCTATCATGACAGGTTATGAAAATTGAAGGGATTTTGAAAGTTCGGTGGTTGAGAAATGGAATTCCATATCCATGTATCTCCGAGGTAGAGAGGAATTTTGGATTTTCACTTACGACAATTTCACGAGTGTACTATGAATATCGATAATCCAGTAAAACATCAAATCTACGATTTCAGAAAAGTATTCGAATTCGAAGTACTTCAATTATTTAAGAAACTGCAAAATTGAGTGCTCATTTAAAAAGCATAGGAAGCCATTTTTATTAGAATTAAATCACCATTGCCATTCACAACAATAGCTCGAGAAACTTTAATTCTTTTTTAGACAATAAATTAAAATAAATTTATTTTTGAGACGTCAATAAGTTTGAAATGACGTCAAATATATTTCACTTCGAGGTTCTTTGTCTGTTGATATGAAATGTTTTTATTTTATTTAAAAGCGGTGAATATTACAAATTGTTTCTTTTTAATATAAATTAATTTTTGCAAACGATAAGTAATAATTATTGAATTTTTGAACTAAAATAAATGAAACCAGCCAATTTAGCATGTAAATGCTTAATATAGAACTAATGCTGTCTTTGGCGCCTTTTACTTGTTAAACACAACTGTTGTGTGGAAGCGGGTTAAGTGACAGATTCTGTTACAAACCTACTTGTTTTAAAAGTAACCGAATAGACCATCTCTTATTTTTCTATTTATCTGTCATAAGTAGACAGTTGATAATGATTGATTTAAGAACGGTATTGTGATGTCATTTAAAGATTATACATTGATTTTTGCCGTCATTTGTTCACGACGTAACAATCTGTAAAGCAAAATTAAGTCTTCAACATTCATTTTAGCTTCCACACTACGTTTATAACGTAAAAAGTGGAAGATATTATAATCTTTCAGTCCGTCCGCCCGTCTGTCACCCACTTTCACAGAACGAACCGTAAGTCTCACAAACAAGTGGGATACGTCAAAATATCAGGTTAAAGTACATCCCAAATTTCATTAAAAATTTTAAATTAGAATTTTATTTAAAATTTAAATAACTAAATATTTTAACTGAATTAAAATACATGCAAATTCCATTTTTATTCAATATTTTTACTGTTGCCATTTTGTTAAACGTACGAGAAACTTAAATTAAAATATAAATTTTGAAAGAATATTTATTTTTGTAATATATAACAGTTTGGATTGTTGTAATACATCCTTTTTTAATTATTATTTAAGTAAATAAATTTTAAGAAATTTAGAAAATTTATTAAAAGCACACTAGAGTTATTTTGATGGTTCATTATATATGTATGAAGAAAGATGCATAATAATTCTAACTTTGCATAAAAAATATGCAAAGTTTCGCTTTTATTTTTAAAGCATCAATTTTACTAATAATATATTTTTCGAACTGTTAATTAAACTGTGGCGACTAAAACATATTTATTAAACAATTGCATCATTATTCTACGAATTTCAAAACATATTTATTAAAAAAATTGCTTCATTATTATACGAATTTCAAACAAATTTACCAAGCGATTATGAGTAATTATTAATTTGCGAAAGAAGATTAATGAAAATAATTAATTTTGGCGTTTAAAAGTTTGAATTAGAAATCCCTGATAGGCGAATTTCTTTCTGAGGTGTATAAATAGTGTGTTTCCCTGTTGAGCACAAATGTTGTGTGAAAGCGGTTTAAGTGACAGATTCTGTAACAAACCCCCCTACTTGTTTATGATTGAAATATTATTTACTATTAATATACCTCACGTGAGTAACAGAAAAATATTATTTACTGAAAGGATTCCCAATAACCTATAATTAAATAAATTATGAAATTCTAGCAAATCTCTTAGGTAACTCTAAGTATTCACAAGCGTACCACGGAGATTTAAACTAATTATATATTTTATTTAACTTAGTTTATCTACTAATAAATGTATCTTAAATTAGCTTAATATTTATAAAACTCGTAGTTATAAGACTAGTTTTCTCGTCTAAAGTAGTTATTGAAGATATATATAAAAATGTGAAGGAAAATATTTTTATGTATCTAAAGCAACGAATTATTTCTCCAACTTAAGCAACTCAATTTACTTTATGTTTGGAACATCATGGCAATAACAATCTCTTCATTATGCTCAGAAATTTTGATATTATTCAAAAAAGTTTATATTTTGCACCAAGTAAATTTAATGTGCTATTCCCATGCGGTCCCAAATACGCAATGTTGCTAAATCGTAATGCTTCACAGTGTTATTTAAAATTTTAAATATATATTTAATTAATATTTGTGCTAATCTAGACTGAAAATAAGCATAATTCTAGAAAACAATACTTGTAAATAAAAATGCAAGCTCATAAGGGTTAACAGTGCCTAGTAGGTAATGTGCAAACTATTTAGACAATTTGAAAATTAATAAAATTCCGCATTTAGCTGAACTGTAGCAAAATGTTCTTAGTAAATAATAATTTCCGATTAACCAATTAACTACTAAGATATTTTTCTGAATATAACACTTACCTTGACTTATAACATTGACGATTACTAAGGCTGTACACATAACAAGGAGTAGTAAACATAACGATATGAGTATTCTCTCAAAACTGGATCTTCGACTCCACCAAACACGATTCCTAAAACGGAAATAAAATTTATTCGATTTTGTATAAAATTTATTAGATTTTGTATGAAATTTATTAGATTTTGTACAAAATTTATTAGATTTTGTATAAAATTTATTTGATTTTGTATGGATAGCAATTCAATGATATATTTTTTATAACAGCAGTCGAAGTAAAAAAAAACCTTAACTTGTAGAACACAACACCCGCTGTAAAAAATAATTCTGTAAAAATACGGCACGTTTTTTTTTATTGAATATAAAAAAAAATCCCTGTGTACCACTGGGCATCACACAGGGCTTACAGAAGTAAGTAGAAAACATTAGTTAACAAAATAATAAAAAAAATAGAAATAGAAAATCCGTGTGACAAAATACATTGCACATACAAATAAAAATGCATGCATACAATTAAAATGCAAACACAATTAACAATGCAAACACAATTAACAATGCGTCTTAAATTATTCTCCTGAACATGAATCATCTTTAAATTGGAAATTAGGTAGGTTTATAAGTACCATCAATAAATTTAATAAAAACAGCAAATGAGCTTTTACTAGAAATTAAATTATCAAGCGTTGGAGGCCAGTTAATGTTGAATTTTTACAAGGCTAATTTAAGGACATTCCTTTGTGACTAAAATTTGAACACAGAAATGCAATGTGCTCGATGTCTTCTTCTCCTCCGACACTACAGTTGCAAATTGCTTTCGGACCTAAATTGAATCTGTTGAGGCACATAGCGGTTATTTTTTTTTATTTAAACGGCAAATTTAGTGGTTATTTTTTTCATCGTAGTGTTGTAATGTTTGTTTTTATAGCAAATTGATTCTCTCTTGACGTTTAGAGTGACATGAACAGCTTACTCCAATAGTGTTAAAAAAAAGGTAAGCATTCAATCACTGCCCGCGAAGCAAACGTTTTCGCCGGTTACCACACAATAAATGTTACATCATTTGTAAATTCACACCACAGGGTGATGGCAGAACTATTATCCACACACTATAATGGTGAATTAGAGGAATTTCTTTTTACAGTGCAAAATCTTGGTCAACGAGGGATAACTATGATCGGGTGACAATCACATGAATATTCTAAACTAATCAGAGATAAAAAAAAACATTTAAACTCAAATATTGTGCCATAGAAAAATAAGAAGTTAAAAGTAAATCCTTGTTTCGACTAGAAAAATATTTCGAAATAAGAAAGTGACTTTACTGGTTCAATTAATTCCTCGGAAGTTTGATGGCGTATTTTGTTTATATTTCATCAAAACTTCCGAAGTTCAATCTTCAGTATAAGCACCCCAACTTAATCGAAAGTCAATTACTGCAATAATTCAGGGCGCCCATCTTAAATCCAATTTCGGTTGCAATTTAATTTCTTTCCGAAATTCCTTCCCCCCGAAGAATTGTTTATAATTACTCAAGAGATGGCTTTACGAACTACTGACGTTAAGTAATAAAACAATTACTTGATGCATGCCTGTTTTTTGAACATAAACACTTTTTTCGATTTTTAAAACAAATGAAAGAATGAAAATTGCGAATAACTTCACAGTAAGGCAGATTTTTATTTCACATAAAAACTAAAATATATCAATGGTCCAAAATCATATTGTTAACAAAACCAGATTTACATTAAACACAAGTATTTCGGTATTTAAAATAACTTATATCCACTACAGTGCATAGGTATTAACTATTGGAAACATTGGAATTAGCCCTTTCATAGCAATTATCAACGGGTACACTGTTAAATATTTGGCACTTGGTTTCATCAAAAATATGGTTATTAGCAGCTGCAATGTCTGTGTGGTAAAATGTTTCACCCTATTTTAGGTATTCGGTTGAACCATTTCTCTGGTTTTTGTTTCCAAAATCTGAGAAATTTTTCAACTGAATGGTTAAACCGAAAAATGGTTCAACTGAATGATTAAACCGAAAAATAGTTCAACTGAATAATTAAACCGAAAAATGGTTCAATTGAATGGTTAAACCGAAAAATGCTTCAACTATTCAGATTCTTAAAGCCATAATTACGGAGAAACCAAGCACAAAATTTTTGGATCTTGGAGATATTAGCTAGAAGAGGATAAACTAAAGGTAGAAACACAACGAGTATAAACTTTTGTTGTGGAAGAGTTTCCAGAGTTGTTACACGCCACAATAAACACATGGGAAAAAATGAAAGAAACTCACACCCAACGAAACATTCATCATGATGTTTGTAAAGCTGGACTCACACACACTGAAAAATTTTGTTGATGTTGGGCATGGATTAGTAAAACAATTAGTTCAATTAGATAATACACTGTAAAAAAATTCTGTAAAAGTACAGCATATATTTGTAGTTATTTTTACTTCACAGTGTTATAATTTTTGAATTAGAGCAATTTTATGTTCTCATGAAGTACAGAGTCACATGAATAAATTACTACTCCAAAAGTGTTTAAACATAGAAGTTGGGTACATCCAATCACTGCCAGTGAAGCAAACATTTTCGCCGTTACTACACAATTAATTTACACCACATGTAAATTCACGACACATGGTGATGGCAGCACTTTTACCATCACATTGTGATGGTAATTTGTAAATTAGATTGATTTCTTACAGTATAGGAAACAAATAACAAATCATCAACTCATGTTTTTTTGTTGGTTTAGTCAAAAAATTAACTTGTAAATTATCCTTTTTATTCTTATAAAAGGAACAAATTATTTGATGCCACATTTTGTCTTTAATCAACGAAATACTGCAGTAAGTATAGGGCTTTCAGCCCCCCAAAAAATAACACGACTTAAGCGAAACTGTTCATCAGTACTAGCGCAAGTATTGTATCACAATTCCCCGCCTCTTTTTCTGGGGAAGGATGTTGGCTGCTGATGGCAGAAAAGGAAATCAGTCGCAACTTAGCTTCGAACTTTTGTAGCGAAAATTTGCAAAAGAAGAACTTAAATTAGATTCCGAAAAAATGTAGGGTGGAAATTTGGAGGGACAATTTGGCGATAATCAGCTGAACTAATAATAATGCTTGGAGTTGTGTAGTAGGTCAGACTAGATTTGGTGATATGAAAATTGGCCCAAAAATTGTACCGGGCAATTTTCAACTGGCCCCATAATTTGAACCGCGGTCAAGTAACAACAAGGGCTGCAAATTGAGTCATATAATACAACCTTTGTATAAATCTTTTTTTCAAACAATTATATATTTAAAAGTTTGTTTTGTATTTAGTTAAAAAATATATTTTTGAAGGAATACTTCAATTTAGTGGACTTTAAGGTATATATATTCAAATATAGTGCAATAAATTTATTTCCTATTGTAAAACAAAATAAGACATGCATACTATTAGAATATTTCCTTCCACACAAAATCTTCCTCTAAAGGTCCATTACCATCATTGATATACCTTTTTGAAGGGAGGTTCCCAGTATTTGTGTTCTTATTACCTTCTTAATGTGGTTTCCCAAAGATATTTTTATAGTTTTTGGACAGTTTCCAAAGGTCTACAGCTATATAACTAAACTCATTTCCTTAAGTGACACATACAGTGCTTCGAAATGTACCACAAGCTAAGAAGAAATTAACTAAGTAGTTAAGAAACAACATGGTATAAGATATTTTATCATTGACGAATAAAAAGTAGGAAAAGTAGAGAAATGGGGTAGTAATTTTTAGACTTCAACGTTACTTTTATTGCGTAAGAAAAATGTTTTATTGCTATTTTTCCCGTCATCTATTATTAAAGTTTTAACAACAGACTGATCTAGAAATAGTTTTAAATGGAAAATATCAGTGGGATTTGATGCGCATTTAGTATGGACAACTCGAACAGGGTGGAGCGTGGTTCGTTTGCGGGAAAGAAGACGACGGTTGACGGAACGGTGACGTCACTGTAGGCGTGAGCGTTCTAGTTGCTTATTGTAATTAATTTGTATGATTTTTAATTTATTGTTACCAAAAGTATTTCCGATTGGATTCTTGATCATTAAAAAATTGAAATTTCATAGCGGCTTTTTCGCAGATTATTCAGGGATAATGTTTTTCTGTTATGAAGCAGACGATGATGGAAAATTAATTCTAAAGAATTCTAGGAAAAATAAAAGTTTTGTGTCAACGAACTGATTAAATTGAAATTAGAACATACAAATTCCTATAATTTAAAAATTCTTTAATATTTTATCTTCAGTTTTTTTCTAAAATAACCATTAAGCTAGCAATTGCAATTTGATACAATATGCATGTTTCACGTGTTGAGTGGAAACAGTTCTACAAGAGTGAAAATAAAGCTTCGATTGGTAAATAAATGTAGTGGGTAGAGCTCAGTGTGTCAAACCACCAATGAAATCCATAAAGGAAAGCAGTAATGATTTACGCAACGTAAACGTCACAAGACACAACCCAATTAAAGTTAACACAAGAAGATTGAGGAATGATGTCTTACACAACACAATTAAGAATAATTTATTATACTAAGGGGCACGCCCCCTTCTCGCTATCGCTCGCCAACCCCCGGAAACTGCTTGCGCAGTTCCCTTTGGATCGCTTCGCGATCCAGGCTCGCTTCGCTCGCTCACCGTTCATTGAAATATTTTAGTCTACCATAAGGGTTAACTAAAGAGCATGTCCGGCAATTTTTCGTCAAATAGGTAACCCTGTCAAATTGGTATTATGGCAGCCATTGGCTACTAAAACAGCCACAGATCGTATTTTAAGAGAATAATTATCAAATAGTCAGTTTTTCTATGTATTTCGTTTATATTAGAGAATTTATTTTCCTACTTTCTTATACTTGATCCTGTCCATTTCTTTCATAGTCAAAAATTCGTAAATCGTATTAATATATTTAAGATATTATTAATCATTAATTATTTAAAGGAACTCATTTCTTAAATTATTATTTTTGTACATTGCAGCATACACTTGCAGCAAACTGTCGAGTTCTGATTTTTACATTAAAATATTGTTACGATTACGATCGCAAATGCACGATATTTTTAATAAGGAAATCTTTCATCTTCTCTCAGCAGACATTTTAGTTTTTAGCACATTTAAAGTAATTATTTGTTCCATTTCACAGACTTTTAAACCTCGTTTGTTGTCATTTCACAGACTTTGTAAACGCTCGGTTTGTTGTCATTTTGACGTGGCGAAATTTTTCAACTGGCGCCAATCCGGACATGGTCCTTTAAGCTAACCGCCTTTAGTATCCTTTTAACATAAAATAATTATAAATTAATCCTTTTAAATTACTGGTTTTATTGCGAAAATATTTCGCTGCTTGAGTGCTTGACTAAGATCCATTTGTAAATAAATTGGAAACTGCGGTAGCCGTCAACGCTTAGAAAATATGTTTCAAAACTATTTGAATTTTTTCTTTTTTTATTAACAACAGTGTTTGGTAGTTCAGTCGATCGAAATTATAATTCAAATTTTCAAACATTAAACGTCCCTAATATTATGAATGTTTTAAATTTAAACTTACCGATTCTATCTATATTTTGTGCATAATATTTATAGTTATTTTTCCCTTTTTCAAGCCATTCCTGAAGAAACACTTTTTTTTTGTTTTCAGTCGGTCATTTTGAAATTAGTAGTATTTTTGTTCATTTCGATTGTTGCCATTCCAGAGATAGAAATATAAGGAAATTTGGGTGCCGTATAAGAGTATTATATATATATAGATTATCACTTCATCGTCTTTTATAATGTAAAAACTGTCGATAAAACATAAAATATATCGAATCAGCGATTACATAATCTAATTCTAACATAATGCCCGTTCCTATACTTTATCGGTATTTCAGAAAACACAGTAAAGTCATGCATTTAGATGCCTTAATAAATCAAAAAGTTGGAAAAAACGCATTTAATGATTAAAATTTCAAGTGATAAAGCTGTTACATAACTGAAGGGAACAATTTACAAAGAATCTTCGCTACTTTAAGTAAACCTAAAAGGCACTTCGCAAAACGTACAAAATAAACACTTCAACGTTTATGATTAATGTTCCAAACTAATGAAAAAACCTCATTTTTATAAACACTATAACTTTCGAACACAATGCAACAGAGTTTGCCATTATGGAGGTTAATTAAGGGAGACGCTTCTGGGAGAAAAACATGCAAAAACAGTGTCGCCAAGTGAAGCCATTATTGCTTGTTTTAGGCACTCAAGTATACCATTTGGCGAGTGATTTAGCGCTGCGTTGCATTCACTGAAATTAATAAATAACGATGGGGATGTTTCACGTCGTGGATGGTAACAGCTCCAACGGTTTGTTTTCATTTTTTTTTGTCAGGAATTACTTTTTTTTTTAAATTGGAAAAATGAGTTTTCTAAAAACATTTCACTTATTAAATGTTTGGAATGCCAACTTCTTGCTGTGCTATTGGTTATTTAAATAATTTTTTAAAGAAAGCTTGCAGAGAAATCAAAAGTTTCTTTTCATCTATTACGGTCATTTTAAGAGTAAAACCGAAGCAACCAATGAAATTGCAGTACGAAGAAAAATGACAACAAGAGCGTTACATCATCTGAAACATTCACATTGAGTGAAATAAAACATAAGAATACTGTATTAAATCAGATCTTGTGAAACATCTTACAAAACTCAAAAGCCCTTATTAGAGTTTTAATATTCGGTGCTTAATGGTTTAAATTACGCGTTCTGCGCAACTTAAACCTAAACAACAGGATAAATTTCAAGAAAAGACCATAAAAGTGCCAATTTTTTTTATCACTGAAAATTTGATAAGACTATATATATGAACAAAAACTATATTCATTTTTAATTTCTTGTTTGGTTTTAGCTTGAAATTAAAAAAAAAAAGTTAATCTTATTGGTGTTTTGATTGGTGGTTTAAACCTAATTGGCGCGTTACTGCTAAACACTCCAGTAATTGGCGTTTTAGTTGGCGGATTTAAGTGAGTGTTAATCTTATTGGTGCGTTACTAGTAGTAAGTAAAACTTAGTATTAGTGGTAGAGAAAAAAATAGAGGAAGAAAATAGAAAGAAAGGGTTAACTCTGTTAAACTCTGTAGAAGTTAAACTCTGAAACTCATATCAATTTGTTGGGTTGCAAAAAATCGATTTGGCGAATTTCACACGGTTTATTTTTTTAACCAAGCATGTTACTTAACCTCCATTTATGCCGTGCTTTCTTTCTTTTTTAATAACAAAATACTCTTGCTGTGAAGTGCGAACAACGCGCCTTACAGCATTCATTAAGTAGAAAATGGCGGAAAATGAATGGCTTCCAAAAGAAGCATAAAAAGTTTGTATAAAACACAAACTCGCATAAATCTGGTCAAACATTACTTGAGAAAGAAAGCTTTAATAACTCTTTGAGAGAGTTAACAATATATCAATAATGCGTTGGCCTTGTTTTCAAAGTGACGAAAATTAATATAATCTCTTTACCTTAATACCCTCTTTCCTACCATGCTTTGGTAACTGTGTTTGAGCTAAAAATTACACATTGTAGTATCAAAAGTTTTATTTTATTTTAAGTTAAATCGAATTAAATGAAGGCGTTTATTTATTCCATTTTTGTCTAGCATTTCCAGATATTGAAATTAAAAGCACATAAAAAAGTTAAAAATAACAATTTTTATCAGGTTAATTTCTCAATTTTATTAAAATGTGTCTTAAAATAAAGGATGTCAAATAAGAATAAAATGATGTCAAATAAAGGATAAGGTCAAATAAGGGATGTTGTAAACATTGCTCAATAGTTTTTAAGTCAGTAAGTATAATAAGAGTGTCGTATTTTTTTTGTATTAAAATAGGCATATATCCATAGCATTTATTCTATGTACGTTAAGAAAAGATTTTGCAAATACCAGCTTACAGTTCTTTAGCTCAGTTTTTGAATCTCCTGTTATATAATGATTTAAACAGCTAAACCACAGAACGTAGCTTTGTTTTTAATTTTGAATTTAGTAAAAAAAACGAGAGAAAAAAAAATTTTGCTTTAAAATATAATTTTATATCATTTTAAAATAAAGGTTTTAATAAAAACTTTTAAGCTTATTATGAATCTATGGAACAAAAATATAAATATAAATGCTAAAAGATTTTTTGCTTACGTCATACTCAACTTGAAACACTGCATTTCAAAATGCAAATAATGAAGCAAAATTAAAACGGCGACGTAAAATACTTATTTTCTAATTCCATTAAGGCTGATTTCAAGAATGAAATAAATAAAAAAAAATTAACAGAAAAGTCACATAGAAACCGAAGTTTTTAAAGTGCAAAAACGTCTCTGATAATTTGATTTTACTCGTAGCACCGTTTTTATGGCATAATTAAAATGGCTTGTGTATACTTGTATTATAGTAAGTACAATGACAAATTTGATTATCAATTTAGACGGGCTTTTCCTACAGTTTAATGTGTTGCATACGAAATTAGGAATTATGTTGATTAGTTTATTCTAAATTTGTGACCGGAAACGTTTTTGGTCTAGACCTAGACAAATTAACTAAACTGCTTGTTTTAAACATGAAATTTGGTGTCCCATTTGTTTCTTAAAAAAAAGTAAGCAAACTAGTAATAATGTATGAAGAGTACATGGGAAAAACCCTTTCATCGACTGAAAATCTGTCCGTATTGGCGAGTAGTGACGATCCGTAAGCGGTTCCTCCTTGGTTCTTTTTCCGCTGTTCAAGCTTCTGACTAGTGTCCGGCGTGAATCTCGATCATAGAGATAGTAAAAACGTGCGCCGCATGATAAGAACCACGACAAAACTGGTTTCTTAGCACCAGTTTAGGCGATGACGGGCTATCTTCGACAAGCAGACCTAATTCAGACAGATTCCAAGTCGAAGAAGGGGTTCGCGCGTCCCCTGTACTCGTCATATATAAATAATAATTTTAATCACCTACACTCTTAAAACAAAAGAGTGAAATCCACTCCTATAGGGGAAGTGCATTTTCGGCACCGGAAAGGAGTGGAAATTAACTCAGACTGAGTTAAAACCGCTCGTTTTAAGAGTGTATGTGAGTAAATTAAAGTTATAATGTCTATTGTAAAGAGTTTTAGCAAAAAGGCTTTTGAAGAATTTACAATATAGGTTACTTACGTGAATGTGTCACGAATAGCTACAGAAACGTTCAGGCTAGACATCTGTTCAATAGAACAATGGTTGATTTACTCCAAATTCATTTTAAGAAATGTAGGAATGACAGCGCACATTTTTGTTTTAAAAGTTTGTGTGGGATGGTTGCAACGTATGTGTCAAAGCATCAACTAACCAATGATATTGATAGCAGGTTTTGGTTAAGTTAGTTTGAATTATAGTAGCACTAGAGCTACACAAGGGCTATTGGCGACGGACGTCGTACTTTAGAACCATAGTTAAGTGACGAGCCGACGCCTGAGTAAGAACCCAAAGCAACCGTTAAGGACGACATCGTACGCAGCGTTGGGAAGCATATTTAACGGTTTTGAAGCATATTTAACGGACACTTCCTCTATTCGTCTTATATTTTTGGCTGCACGGGCCCCGTTTATAGGTTGGCATTTTTTTTGGCGATGACCGGATCCAAACAAGGGACCTCTTGCATGCAAGGCGAAAGCCTTAACCGATAGATTTAGCTCCCCAGCCCCAAGAGATTTTGGAAAAATCATAAATACTTTCCTTATCAGAATTCCTTATCAGAGGTATTCCTAAACTCTGTATCGTGACACCATCACGACAATCTTCAGAATACTGCATGAAATGAGTTTTTATAGCGATAAATAAATATGGATTATTATTTTGAAACTCATTTATGGACGGTATTTAGAAAATTGTTTAGTTGCCAGAAACTTAAAATTAAGAGTCACTGCTTTATAATATTATTTGTTTAAAATATTTTTTTTAAAACTCCTTTAGAAAGTAGAAGTACAAAAAAGTGTAGAAGGTTTAGAGAAGAATATTGATAGTTATTGGAGACTTACAAATTAGAAATCTTTTGGACCAACGTAGCTGGGCCTGTTGTTGGTAATAAATTTTTGTAATTGTGAACTGAAAAATGTAACTATCACTATTCACCACGATTCGATTGCAAATCAGAAAAAATGAAAAATTATAACTTTTTGGAATGACAATTCAGCATTTATTTAATTTTTATTTTGCAATAAATATTCCTGCTACTTTCCTTCAAAATCTGATAAACAACTGGTTTCATTTAAATTTATCGGTTTAAAATATTTTCAATAGTAGAAAAAATTACTGTACAAATTCTAAGCAACGGGAATTAAACTATTGACATGTCTATGTTTAATGAAATTATTTATAAAAAATTTTATATTTATATTCCTACATCTGAAAGTTTTGCGCGAAAAAACAACTTTACATTAAGAAATTTAATATTTGATTGATATATTAACTAAACCATCTATATATAAGAAAATCTTTAAAATATATCGCTCGTCAAAATTTATTTTTATCAGAAAACATCAAGGAAACTGTAAAGCCCCAATTATTTTAACGTAAATCCACCGATACTTTTGGTAATAAACTTAAATTATACAAAAAAGTCCGTTAAGTCATAGTAATCTAATAATTGAACTTTATAAACAATGTGTAACAAAACATGTACATCGCACCCACTTTAAATTTTTAAATAATTGAGTAAAACTTTCACGGTAATAAAAATAAACTTATAAACACTTAACTACAGTTTTGAGTTTGTCGCTTCTAAGTGCAGTTATTTGAAAGTAACTTTCCTGGAGTTATAATGAAATTCACTTCCACGTTTGACATTACAGAAGTGTTTAGAAGCACGGATTCTGGTTATTACACCTCACGTGTCGAAGAAATTGCAAGCTCTTTAATAAATAATTTATAAAATTTCGCACAAAATTCGCATTTGTTGTGTGTCCTTTTGTTGTGTAAAAGAGTGTACTTTTGAGAAACTTTACTTTTCTTATTCTATTGTGCTTTAAAACGGCAATGAAAAGTATGTAATATATAAAATTTGCATATGAACAAATACGTGTCCTGGGATGTTTGTAAATATTTTCAAGTAATTGAAATTATTTAATTTATAAACATATAGAACATCAAAAATTTATTAATGGGTTGTGGTTGCTTACATACATGCAGCTTCCGTTAAAATTGGGTAAGTATGTGTTTTACCATCAAATTCTATCACAAAATAAGTTTATTAACTTAACGGTTCTTTATTTATAAAGGATACAATAGGGTCGCTGATACTTTATTTTTTTATTTAAAACTAGGGGGCGCGCCCCCTTCTCGCTATCGCTCGCCAACCCGCGGGAACTGCTTGCGCAATTCCCTTTGGATCGCTTCGCGATCCAGGCTCGCTTCGCTCGCTCACCGTTCATTGAAATATGTTAGTTTAGCCTTGAAGGTTAACCTTAAGGAACATGTCCGGCAATTTTTTCGACAAATTCGTATTATGGCAGCTATTGGCTTCAAAAATCGAAAAGGATTGTATTTTAAGCGAATAATTATCAAATAGTTCAGTTTTTTTTCTATGTTTTTTTTATATGTATCCTGTTTGCATTAGAGAATTTATTTTGCTACTTTGTTTATAAGTTGATCCTGTCCATTTCTTTCATCGTTAAGAATTCTTAAATCGTATTAATATATTTAAAATATTATCAATCATTAATTATTAAAATAACTCATTTCTTAAATTATTTTTTGTGCACATTGTTTTTGAACTTGCAGCAAACAATTGAGTTCTGATTTTCTTATTTTAAAATATCGCTACGATCTACGATCGCAAATGCCACGATAATTTTTAATAAGGAAATCTTTTATGTTCTCTCAGCAGACATTTTCAGTTTTGAGCAGCATTTTAAGTAACTATTTGTTGTCATTTCACAGACTTGGCAAACGCACGGTTTGTTGTCATTTTGACTTGACGACATTTTTCGACTGGCGCCAATTTCCGGACATGGTCTTTTAGGTTAACCGCCTTTAGTATTCTTTTAAAATAAAATAATTACAAATTAATGCTTATAAATTAATGGTTATTATTGATAAAATACTTCGCTGCTTGACTAAGATCCATTTGTAAATAAATTGGAAACCGTGCAGCCGTCAACGCTTAGAAACTATATTTAAAACCAATTTGAATTTTTCCTATTTTATTAATCAATTGTGTTTGGTAGTTCAGTCAATCGAAATTATAATTTAAATTTTCAAACATTAAACGTCCCTAATATTATGCATGTTTAAATTTAAACTTACTGATTATATCCTAAAGTTTTTTTAAAAAACTAATAACGAATCTTAAATCACGCTTAGAGTAAATAAAAATCAACTTATCTTTACCGTAGTCGAAAGTGTAAACAAACTCGATTGTGTCGCCATTGCAGAGTCAGAAATATAAGGAAATTTGGGAGAGAATTGTATATATAGAATAAAAAATAAAGATGTTTTTCTACCGTATCGCGAACTATATTTTGTGCATAATATTTATAGTTATTTTTCCCTTGTTCAATCCATTCCCTGAAGAAACACTTTTTTGTTGTTTTCAGTCGGCCATTTGAAATTAGTAGTATTTTTGTTCACTTTGATTGCCATTCCAGAGATAGAAATATAAGGAAATCTGGGTGCCGTATAAGAGTATTATATATATATATATATATATATATATATATATATATATATATATATATATATATATATATATATATATATATATATATATATATATATATATATATATATATATATATATATATATATATATATATATACAGAGAGAGAGAGAGAGAGAGAATATAGATTATTAGTCTTTTTAAATATCTATAATAATAAAAGAAAGAGTCTGTGTGTCTGTCTTCGGATCGTAAAAGACCTACTTATACTGCCCTCAGAAATTCGAAATTTCGAAGATAGATTCCCTTTAATACCAACATGTGCACCTGAGGCTTAGTTTTTTCATAATTGTTCCATTTTGAGAGAAAATTCGAATTTTCTGAAAAAAATACACCACTTTCGCTCAAATCCGATCATTTTTTCTCTTTCCTGATGCCATCGACTGAAAAAATTAAATAAAACTTTTAACGAAAACATTTGAAATTCAAAATGTTTATTTTATTCTTTTGCCATTAACTACAGAAACTAATTTCATTATTTGAAAAATAATTGACATGTTTCAAGTGACGTAATTCCGCCAGTCTTCATTCCCGAATTTTATTGTGGGTTAATTTGAAGATTTTTTCATTGATTTTTCTGTTGACTGCAAGTATGCATATTTAAGCAATAAATGTATAGTTAAGCTATTAAGCTATTACTGAACTATGATGGTTAATAAAGGCCATCGCACTAGAGCTATTAGTGTTTTAGGTCTTTATTTTTTCGCCAAATACGTTGCCAAACTCGCCAAATTATGAACTAAAATTCGCCAAATAGGCAATTTCTTTTATAAATAATTTATAAGCTGGTCGGTTGTTCGAAAGTCATTGTGTTAGAGCTGTATAATGGGTGTGGGTATCTATATCTATTTTCTCACCAAATTATTTCCCAAAACGCGCCAAATGAGCTAAAGGGTTTTATGTATTTATGAGGGAATTGTGATGACATTTATGAGTGCATTTTATAGCGAATTTTTCATTTTGGAATTTTAAGGCAATGAAACGGGATTTTATAATTTATAACGAGTGGAAACAATAATAAGTTTATGATCCTATAACAGGTTATATGGTACACATATTTGGAATCTATTTGATATTTTTTTATTCCGTGCGAAGAACGGATATAAATTATCTAGTATTTAATATTTCTGAGTTAATAACAACTAAAAAGTATAGACGAGTTACGGAAAGTTTATATCTATTTATTTTAATTTTAAAATACTTTTTTTTACCACTCTCTAAAATATTTGTATTTACTATACATTTTTGGGTGTGCGATAGCCGCTTATAAGTTGAACAAAATTGTTTGAAATAAAACCGTGTAAAAATATTTGAAAAAAGTTTGAGGCGCGCGGAGAAAATTAGTAATTACTAATGATACTCATTTTTAAAACAAATTAACTTAATAATAGGCTTTGAATGTCAAAGAGGTTACTTTCTTTTTTTTAAATAATAACTTTTACTATCACAAAAGAAAAACAAATTAAGCAAACGAATTCAAGGGGAAACATGAAAATCCCGTAAAGGCGAAATGGAAAAATTATTATTTAATTTAAACGGACACATACACAAAACTGAGAACTGCTTAACAAATATACAGGAAAGTTTGGTAATAAGCTGCATAACAAAAGAAAAAAATGATTTAAAAAGAATTATTCATAAAATTAAAAATGCATTGTTCTATAAGTTTTTATGCATTACATAATAAATTGCTTTGTGAATATACGTTTAACTCAACACTGTGTCCTTTAAATCTTAAAATTTTCTACCTAGAAGTCTTTAATAAATAAAATTATTATCACTTATACGTACCACTTAATTTAAATTTTACCTGAGACATAATTCAGCCTTAATAAATGTATTTAGTGTCCAATATTCTTTTAAAAACCTTTAAAGCCAATATCCGATGCTACATTAATCAGTCAACATTATCTCACTGCAAGAATCCATAACACAACACCACATAAATTTGTAAATTAAAAGTATTGGAAAAATATTAATTCCTAGCCACATTAGTAAAGATAGTTATTTTTAGGAGGCGGTTTCTCTGTTACAAGAGGCATTGAAATGTTGCCTAAGATTAATAACCGGAAGGATCTGCGGTAAAGTATGTTAGAGATAAATTTAATCGTATACAAATCTTGTTTCGTACACAGGAAGGACTTAGGAAGACGAGCTAAACATCTTGTTTTGTCAGAGATCAAAAACTTTTTGTGTGTGTACATTACATAAATCGCTTATTTTAAAATTGTAATATTAAACTATGTGACTTATGTAATCTATACAGTATGGAAGCAAACTTTTAATTATTAAACTCGCAATCTGGTCAACTTTCGAAACGTGGTTTTTTTCTCAGTTTAACAAAATGTGTTACTTTACTTTTTAATCTTTTGCGCCTGATTAAGCTGATTGAAACAGGATTTCAAAGACAGCCTCAGACAAAATAATTTTTTTATTATTTCAATCCTCTGTTTATATTTTTTAGAATCTTTTTTTTCATGAAATAACGCATTTTTTTCGTCCCTGTAATATCTTTATGTTTAATTAGGAAGCTACGCACACTACTCAGCAAATGCTTCACTAACCTTCCGAAATGGCTACACATTGCCTTTTGCGTCTTTTGGACCAAAGAAACTTCAGCTTATAGTTGATAACACAAAAAAATTAAAAGACAAATTATTTTGCAGTATGCATATAAAACGATAACATTAAAACTTTATTTTTATTAACTTGCTCAATTTTCACATTTTAATATACAAGTATCCATATTCTAGACAGACGGACTGATATATAGTAAGAGAGATGAGAAATGTTATACGTTAATAAATTTTCAGATAGTACACTATCTTTAATCCTGCTTCATCTGTGTAACTTAATTTCCTTTAGCATAACCATATTTGTTATAGCAGGGAACCTTACTGTGAAGTTTTACTTACTAGAATTTAATTTTTTTTAGCATACTGTGCAAACCATTCATTTTTAGAATAATTTAATTTAAACCGTAACTTAATTTCCAACACTCTTATGTCTGAGTTTAAATTAAATTACCATAACAATTTCGCATGTCTAAAATCATAAGCATGCATAAAATTTCCCTAGATGGAAAGAGCGTAAAAGTTTTATACCAAGTCTTCAAACAGCTTTCGAATTCTTTTAACCAAGTACAAAGTACAATTTAATTTAATTTTCACCCTTTAAGTTCTCAGCGGGTTGCCATATGCACATTAATTTTTGTTTTCTAAAATGTCAGTTAGATCTCATTCATTCAAGTGCAAATCAAGCTTTTTCTGCTTATTTTATTAAATTATTTAGAAAATTGAATTGGAACTAAAATGTTTTGGTAAGCAGCCAAAACGAATATTCGAAATATATTTATGTCTCACAAAAAGTAATTGAAAAAAAAAATAGATTGTGAAACTTACACGAGAATAATCTTCTAAAAAAGTAATAATTTTACTTCTAAGTTATGCATCTAGTCTAAATATCTTAAACATATTCTAAAAAATTGAAATATTATCACTTTGTGTAGGCTATGGCTATGGCTTATTATCCGCAGCTGTAGGTAAATAACTAATTAAACCCATATCAATGCTCTTAATGCATAATATAATGGGAAGCGGGTGTCCAAATCAAAATTTTTCTCTGCATTAATTCAATTATGAAAAATTATTTTCTAAGCCAAATTATTCTAGCTTTAGAAAATATTTTTGCAAACGGTTGTTTTTATATGATAAATGTAGCTGAGTATAACGTTCTCATCGTACCACTTTTTGAAATTGGTTCGATTTTTTTTATTTTCAAAAAATAATTTTACTACAAACATTCTAACTAATTTCTAAAAGTGGGATTATAGAGTTCTGTAAGTCAGCTGCATTTATCCTATAAAAAAGCTATTTGTAAAAACATTCAATACAGCCGGAGTAATATATTAGAGAGTAATTATTTTCTATCAAAAACCATAGTTTTTATATACGATACACTCTTAAAACAAAGAGTGAATTCACTCTATAGAGAAGTGCATTTTCGGCACCGGAAAGGAGTGGAAATTAACTCAGACTGAGTTAAAACCGCTCGTTTTAGAGTGTAGGACGCAGATTGTTTTCTTTTATTTCTTTACCCACTCCGAAAAGAGTGAATTCATCCTATAGGAAAGTGCATTTTCGCACGGAAAGGAGTGGAAATTAACTCAGACTGAGTTAAAACTGCTCGTTTTTTTAAGAGTGTACATATGTTACCGTCAAAACCCGAAAGCAGCTAGAACTAGAAGTAACTAGTGAGAACTAGTTTTTACTGAGACCATTAGTTAAAACTAGTTTATGTTTAGTTTATCTATTGGGATTATTGTGCTGAAATGCAATGAAGGCGTTTGGTCATTGGAAGACTCTCCATTAAGAACGGTATAATGCGTTTTTTAAGGACTCCATTGTCGAAATACAATTATAAAATTCCTCTTTTCGAACATTTAATAATGGATTCATGTTTAATTAATAAAGCAAATTGGATGATTTTAAATTTCACAGTGCAACTATAAAGATATTGCCACTTCTTTTTAAAGAAATTTACATTCACAATAAGTCAAAAATTCGCAGTTAATTCTAGATTGTGAATTGTCTAGTTTTATGTGAAACATAATAAAAAAAATTCTTGTTTTTTTCTGAATATAACTAGTTTTAACCAATGCAATTGGTCAAAGCTAGTATTAGCTAGGGAAGTCTAGTTTTAGTTAGTGGAAACTAGTTTTCTCTAAGGGCATCAGTTAAAACTAGTTCTCACTAGCTTATTCTAATTTTAGCTGATTACGGGTTTTAACGGTAACATATATACTATTTTGAAATTGTGTGCAAAATAAAACTTAGTTTCTAACTTTCTTACAAATTAAAATAATCTACGAAAAAGGTACTTATATTTTTTAACACCTTTAATTATCATAAATAAATACAATAATTAAACCAAAGTGCTATTTTTTTGTCGACGTAATTGTATTTTAAGGATGATAAATCGTCTTTTAACTAGCTTCTTAATGCCACATTAAGTAGATCAATTAATAATCCATCAAGTCTTCAACCCGGAACGTAGTCATAAATGACATTTCTTTAACTTTAGTATCTTGGAAGAAGATTTGTTCATAAATGAATCTCTAAACATGACAAGTAGGTTTGTAACAGAATCTGTCACTTAACCCGCTTCCACACAACAGTTGTGTTAAACAGGTAAAAAGGCGCCAAACACAGCATTAATTCTATATTAAACATTTACATGCTAAATTTGGCTAGTTTCATTTATTTTATTTCGAAAATTCAATTATTATTACTTATCGTTTGCAAAAATTAATATTTCAAAGAATAAATATGTAATATTCTTCGCTTTTAAATAGAATGAAAACATTTTATATTAACATACAAAGAATCTCGTAGTGAAATATATTTGATGTCCTTTCAAACTGATCGATGTCGCAAAAATAAATTTATTTTAATTTATTGTCTAAAAGAATTAAGTTTCTCGGGCGATTGTTGCGAATGGCAATGGCAATGGTGATTTAGTTCTAATAAAAATAGCTTCCTATGCTTTTTAAATGAGCATTAAATTTTGCAGTTTTTTAAATAATTGAAGTACTTTCGAATTCGAATTCTTTTCTGAAATTTTCAATGCATTCTAATTTTGATGCGCTAAATTTTTTGACGTATCACACTTGTCCGTAGCATTTGTAGTTTGGGCTATGAAAGTGGGTGACGGACAGACAGACAGGACTGAACGATTAGAATACCTTCCATTTTTACGTTACATATAAACGTAGTGTGGAAGCTAAAAAACAAAGAATCAAGTCCAATGATAAATTTCACACTAAGGGTTTCCTTTCAACAATTTTGCAAAGAACAACCGTGTAAGGAAATCGCCAAGATTTGACTCCTTTTAAAATTTAGAGATTTTAATATAAACCTGCTGATTATATTAAACAAACAATATTTAAGTATAAAATTAATATTTAAGTTTACCTCAAAAACAAAGTTGACACAAATTTCTTAGTAACTTTATATTATTGTTGGTTTTACTCTATATTAAATTATGGCATTATAGTATGGGGAGGGGAATATAAGTCCAATCTAAATCCTTTGTTTTCAATTCAAAATAAATGTTTTAAAATTTTAAATTCTCAATGTAATGTGCACCTTTTAATTTTAGAAATATTAATCTTCTTCCTTTCAGGTATGATTACTTATTTTGTATTCTTCTTTATTTGCGACGCAATAAAGATATTTGTGAATTTAAAGATATAATTTCTCCAAGAAGACCCCAAGAAATTTATACAATTCCTAAATTTAATAAAGAAATCTTTAGAAAACATTTTTATTATTTAGCTCCTAAATTATTTAACAGTTTACCAATTTCTATTTAAAATATTGACAAATACTTATCTTTTAAGCTCTCTCTCTTTAAATTTATAATAATTATTGACGACATACACATTTATTTTTAATATTGTATACACGAAGCATAAGTATTTAAAAAAAACAGTCTCTTGTCAAACACTATGTGGTACTATAATTTATTACTATTTATTATTATTTGTACTTTGTTAAAACTTTTATTTAATTGAAATTTTTAGGCTGCTTGAACGGGAATGTTCAATCCCTAAGCAGCTAATATGATTTTTTTTTGTATTTATTCATGTGTTTTCTTGGTTGATATTAATAATAAATATATTATTATTAAAAGGTTTAGCTAACTTGGTTTAAGCTTTAGATAAGAGCTTTAGATTAGCTTTTAAATAATTGTTTTAAAATAATACTTGTTTTATAAACAATTATTTTTGTTTTCTTACTAAAACAATTTATAATCCATTGTTGAGATGCGCGATTTTTGACACAAAATTTTTAGATGGATATTAAGACATTACTTACGTATGATTTGGGCCTTCTGAGTATGTACAGATGGACAGATTATAAATAAAAAAATCATTTTTTTAAAAGTGTCAACCAGTTTTTTGTCTATATTTATATCCAATTTTTTTTAAATAAAAATTATTTTCGTTAACTGAGTCTTTTTTGCATTAGTTAACTTCCTAGCAAGGCTAATAATTTTGGTGAAAAAAATTGTGTGAATCTATCATATATTTTTATATTTTCAATATGCTACGAAACCTTTAAAAATAAAAAATCTCTTGTTTTGTTCATTTTCCATATACTTTTGTTCTAATTGTAAATTGTAATTGAACCTCATTATATCAATATTTTTAACTAAATTATCTTTGTAATGTATTTTAATTACTATTAAAACTCTGAAAGAAAAGTTGCTATTAAGTTTTTATGGTTTTAACACAAAACTAATCTTTTTAAAACATATTCCACAACTTTTTCGAATCTTTAGTCTCCCACATCACGTTCGAGTATGCCTTAAATTGTCCTAGACTATTACATTGATGCGTCGTAATCCAATTTATTTAACTGAAAGAGAAACTCTACCAAATTGATTTTGTAAGTAAGTATTCAATGCAAAATCTTTAAAAATGAAAGAAATAAAAAAAATATTTCTTCAAAATTCAGTTTTTAAAAAAAAATTGTACTGTTGAAGATATAAAGCAGTTCTGAATTTTAGAGATAGACTGTACCTGTTATTATTCGATTTAAAAAATCACGTACTGTCTAGCCCTCGTGTAGCTCTAGGGCGACGATAATTCAAACTACAATAAAACTAAAAAGCACGTTCTCTATGGAAAAAAAAGCTACAGGGAATGAATATGTGAAAGCTACAGGGTGGCGCAAATAAAAGTGGCCCCGGCGTAGAGATAGGAATGTATTGAAATGCTTGGCGAGAAAAACTATTGAAGCCGTCTGAAAGCCTTCAAGTCGAAATAAAAGATTATTATTCAAGCGTGTAATGGCTTCACTTGGAAAACCTGCTTTTGCATTGGTTGGATTGGATTAGCATCACATTAGAGCTACTCATGGACTATTGGCGAGTTCAGATCTTATTGCGGCTGTGTGAGTGTGATTTGATCCATGCACAGGTGAAAATGTTACTCACAGTACAGCAGAGGGTGTTCATTGTAGAAAGTTTTATTAAAACCAATTTGGGGGGAAATGAGCCAGTTGTTTGTTAAAGAATTTAATGGGGTAAAATTTTCAAAAAAGAGTGCTATGCAATGATTAGTTATGAAATGGCGTCAGACAGGATCTGTATCTGTTTTGAACAAGTCCAAAAACATTCCGAAACGAGTCCGAGCACCACATTTTTTTATAGTATGGGAACTTTTTTTGTACAACTGTACAAACCTTCAGTTTACGTTGCATTCCAATTAGCTTGTCAAACCATAGCATAGTTGCCGGCAAATAATTCGCCAAACGTTTGTTTGGGCTTAATATTGAAGCGATCAATAGCTTCATTTAGCAAACCTGTTTTTGCCATTGGTTTTTGACCTTTCAACAATTCTATATCTTATCTTTATGACGGGGCCACTTTTATTTGCACCACCCTGTATAATGGTTTAGAGTAAGTAGAACTTCCTCAGTTGTACATAAATAGTACTATATAAGTTGTTCATAATAATATATTTGTTGATCATTTTGTTTTATGTAATATATTTGCTGATCATTTTGTTTTATGTAATATATTTATTGATCATTTTGAGTAACATATGTGTTGCTGTTTTTTTTATGTAATTATAGTAGTGGTGACTGGGGCTAGTATCCCAATGAGAAAGGACTGTAAATTACGCCAGTGGTTTAACTGTCCGAAGGAGCGACCATGCATACAACTCCTTAGCCAAGAATTAATTTATGATAGTTAAGTTGTCGAAAGATCTAATTATTATTTTTTACTTACAAAATAATGCAATTCAATGAAACCTACTAATATTACATTGTAATAATTTAAAACTCTTTATAAACTTTAAATTAAAATAACATATACTTAGATATAGATACTCCGGTGTTCAAAAAAGGGCAATTTGGCTAAACAACTATAAAACAATTCACAAAAGCTATTTTTAAAAAGTTTCATTGTATTTAGTTATTTTTTACTTTAAAACACCAGTAAAAATATTTGTTTGCTTTTAGCATCATCTTCACTCACAAAATGATATTAGAATATTTTTAAAACAACACAGTTGGGACCGCTAAATTTACCGAAACTCGGGCCATTCTCTGATTAAAAAATATACATTTAAACAAAGTGTCTACGATGAGATAGGAAAGGGTGCACATTCACTATATTTATTCCTAAGTCTACTTTTTCTTCAATGTCGATAAATTTAACAAGAATTTCGTTCTCGTACATTATCTTTGCATATTTGTTCTATATTCTCATTGTAAATTATTTTATATGGAATGTAAAAGAAAAGCTACGAAATATTTTTTGAAAGATATCATAGTTTTCTAAGCCACGTAATATTAAAATAACTTTTCTATTTATTTAAATTATAATTCTGAGTGGTAAATATCTTGAAAATGTTGAGTTTTTCTTTATGTAATTGCACCCGTCATTGTGTTGGATTTTCTAAGAAATCAGGTAAATGCTGAGACAATAAGGTTTGCCCGTCTTATTGCTAGAAAACAATTTTGGCCACCTTATTATACAAGCTATAGTATATACTTTTACTGGTTTATTTACAGTGCATTAGAAAATGCTATGTTTTAACTTCGATCTTTGAACATTTCTACTACATATGCAGAAAAATATATGTAATATCCTCTCTACTGCGGAAAAAGGTAAAAAATGGCCAAACGTTTTATATATTGGGAGCTTCTTTTAAAAATGTCTGGTTTGCAACATTTTCTAATATATTTAAATTGAAATTTATACCCTTATCTTAAAGTCAATTTTCGATAAGGTCATACACTTTTTTTTACCAAAGAATGTCATGTAGTTGCTAAACGATAATAAAATATTGTTAAATACTTCCTAAAAAGCTCAAAATAAACTGTAATAACTAGTCTTTAAAAGATATTGAATAATGTCAATATTTATGAAAAGCATTAAATAGCATTTAAGTAAAGAAAATAACATATTTTAAAATTTACAATGAATGGTTTATGACGCTAAAATATAAAAAAAGTACATTAAGAGCATCTTATAAAAAATTAATAAACATCTAACCAACATAAAAGCCAGAATAAACGTTTTCTGCAATAAATGTCCTTATATATTATATCAATACCTAAAATTTCTGCAATAAATATTCATATACTTTAATGGTAATACCTAAAATTTGCATACACAAATTTCGTGCCCATCTCTCTATCAATAATCATACCATAAACTATTTTAAAGATGAAAATCTCCTCTAATTTTAGGACATATCTCTTCGTTACTGTGACAAAACTGCAACTAGAATTCAACATAATTTGTGTAAATGTATGTTTGAATGAATAATCATGAAGTGCATTATGACAATATAAATCTAAAGGCTAGTATATATTCTTTCCAAAATCAGAAGTCGTTACAGTTATTTTGGCACATTCAATATTTTAATCCTTAGTACTTTCAGGGTTAATCGCTGTGTATAACAACCCATATAACTTGAGGAACTATTTTTGTTTCGTATTAAAACTTCAAGTCTTTATTGAATTCCTTTTGTTGTCTGTTAAAACCCATGGTAGTTAAAGGATTAATTTTGTTCTGGGTTGAGTATTAAAACTTATAGTCCTTAATAGATTAACTTCGTAATGCAAAGTAACCCTTGAACCTGAAAGAATTTATTTTGTGTCGTATTAAAACCCAAAGTCGATAAAATATTTCTTTGTTGTCTATTGAAACCCATGGTCTTACAATGATTAACTTTGTTCTTTGTTGAGTGATAAATTGTATAGTTCTTAATGGATTTATTTTGTAGTGTATAAAATCTATACACCTTAAATTATTAATTATATATTTGATTCAAATCCAAAGTCATTAAATAATTTCTTTTGTTGTCTATTAAAACAAATGGTCTCATATTTAACAAATAATTTTGTTCTTTTTCGAGTAATAAAACTTATAATCTTTCAAGGAATAACTTTGTAGTCATTATGTATTAATCTCTCAGAGCCTTACAAAAACTATTATATACTCAAACAATTGTTTTATTCAAATGAACGGGAAAGTGTAATATATATATGATTAAATATTTCTATAAATTTAAAAACATCATCTTTGTTTTTGTAAGAAAAACCTTAAGAAGTATATTTGGTGGTATAAAATGTGACAACACCTGGAGAAGAAGAACTTACTCTGAACTTTATAAATCTTTTAAGAACCAGATATAGTCATATACATCACGATTCAGAAAATAAAATCGGTAAGTCACCTGTGCAGGATGGATAGAAGCCGTACGACAAAAAAAAGATATTCTAGGCCAGACCATGGCACCCGAAAAAGAGGAAGACCTAAACTCAGATGGCTCGACCGTGTGGAAAATTACTTTAAAACTTTAAAAATTACGAACTGGAAATCTCTGGCCAGGGATAGGAGAGTCTTGAATTCAATACTGCGGAAACGCAAGGGCCTATCCTGGGCTATCAGGCCAATGAAGAAGGAGAAGACTTCTTTAAATACCATTTAGAACTTTGATACACCAAATCATTGATGTTCCGACAACCGTAGCGTCCAGGAGTAATCCTAGAGAAACATTACTCGCACGATTGCGCACGTTAATGACAAATTAACGATACATTCGCACGGTTTGAATCGAATTTCGGCGTGGACCTAGAGATTGAAGCAAGCGATGTGAGTTAACCTTTAAAAGATTGTAGTAAAATTGTGTCCTAAAAATTCAAAATTTAATTCAAATATTATTAAAAAAATGAGTTTAGTTTATTATTTATATGGAAACATCAGAATATTGGTAAAAAAATATTACCAATCAATGTTTGTCATGAGTACAAAACGTCCTTTAAACGCATAGTGATTAAACAAAAATTATACATTTCTATTTCATTCCACCACTTACATATAATGTTAGGCTTCGTTATTACTATTTTTATTTAGTTAAATAATTAATAGGGAAAAATGTCTGTTAAAATCTACATATCCATATAAAATTTTAAAAAAACTGCATAAAAGTTTGTTGAATAGAAGTTAAATTAATTACTTATTGATTCGATCTAAATTTTCATAAAAATGTCGTACAGTGTTAATTTTTTAATTTGTAATTTAATTTGGAATTGCATGTTAATAAAACGTTCCTTAGGCGATATATATAGTAACTAACATTTTAAATTAAACCTAATTTATGTTTCAACAATTTAAAAGTTAAAATTCGACATTTTTTTTTAAAGAATGAATCTATATATGCATCGTAGGAAACAAAAAAATATTTAAATAAAAATATATTATTTAAAATATTTAAATTATTTCCAAACATTTTTTAACACGCTATACCACGCTAAAATATTCATAAATTCGATCCGCCCTCGTTCGCCGAAATCTAGAATTCGGATACCTAAGGGTTGTTGGGTATAATTATTAGCTACAACATTCATTAAATTCGGAAGCCCCAATTACATTGGCTTACCTTTGAAGGCATCAAATATATTCGAGTAATTTTGACCAAACGCCAGGCCACACCAAATTTGCAATAGTTCTCTTCCCGAGTTACTGTTCTGTTTTAATTTGATTTGGTATTTTGGATTGGAATTATTCCAAATGATCATGCAGTTTCCTTGCCATTGTTATTTTTGTCAATCTAAAATAGATCGTATTTGTTGTTTAAGAATACGAACTGCACCGAATTTAGAAGTTGTTTGTTTGCAAATAATGTTTGTTATCATTAGTTTCAATGTTAGTCAGAAAACTAATTATTCGGGAAGACTTTTGTTCAAATAAAATATTCGTATTTAAAAATCCATACCAATAAAGAAACGAAAATCTACAAAGTTTTGAATTTTGTTTTTCGGAAATGGCCAAAAGACAATTTTCTATTGAAATATAATTTGCATATATCCAAACTATATATCTAATAATTATTAGTATCGTAAGTTTTATATTCTTATTTTGTTTATACTAAAATGAAAATAATGTATATAATTCATCGAAATAATTTATATATTTTTTTGTCGAATATTGATAAAGCGTTTAATGCTGGGAAGACTCAGTAACTGTTCTGTGCACAATTTTGAAGTCAAATATTTTATTTCCCGGTAGAATTGTGTAAATTAGAGAAAAAATAATATAACTATATTTGCTTAATATAACAAGCTATTTATAGTCAAATTAGATGTATGTTTCAGATTATTTCGATTTTTGTAAATAATTTTAAAATTAAAGCATAGCATACAGCAGAGAAATATAGAGTTAAATGCAGTTTATCAATTAAAATATTGACTTTGAACCATCACATCAACTAAAAACTTTTTATTTCATTAATATTCAATCTTAATAACACATAAAAATTTAGTTTAAAAAGTCAAAATAACCAAAATAATTGTTATTAGTGTTTTTAAAGTAACGCCAGTGCTGTGTAATTAGCAATCTACGATATTTTATGTAATTAACAACTACCCTACCATAATGTATTTTTAATCTTAAAATCTCTAAAATTACTGCCCCCATCCTTTTCAGAGTACCATAATTTTCTTTTTACTAATTCAAATATTTCTTCCTAAATATACAGTATTGCATTATAATTTGATGTTCAAGTTTGTGAGATGGCTAAATCATATTAATAATAAATTTCAATTCTTACTAAATTTTATTGCTGAAATATGTATTTTATTAAATATATTTAATCTTTTTAACTTTTTATTGCTGTAAAAAATTTAAAGTAATTTACACTTTTATCATAAACTTTGCCTTTATGTTTTACTTAAAAATTGATACTGTTTTTTTTTAATCAGAAAAATTTATTTTATGTAGATTTTAAGAGATAGCGGTAAATTAAAAAGAAACTTTTAAACTTGCATATAAGCATGATTTATTATTTCTTCGCTTCTATATCGCTATCTGGATTTTATGTAGTGGGCATATTTTAGGTTTTTAGTGGCAACATAAATACTGAATGAAAATATTTTTTCTCCAGTCTCGATTGGTGAAACAATGTCACGTCGGAACAGAGCATCAATCGGAGCACCGTCCAAAGAAAGGGCAATATCTATAGGAAAATACCTCAAGTGAAACAAGCCAATTTAAGCGTCAAACCACGGCCAACTTCAATAACAAGGCCAGAGAAGCTCTCCTAAACATGAGAATAAACGGAAATTTTGACGTCACTGTTCCCAGTGCCGAAGATCGAGAAACTAGTTCGGACGCATTCGAAACCCTAAAAATGTGGTCAGACGTGAAAGAGTGGTTGAGAACAGGTTTCGAGACATGTTGTCTTCATCTTCGGAATAACGTCACTCGGAACTATGACTTCAAAATTTCCGTCCCCGAGCTTGTTTAGGAAAGCTTCTACGGCCTTAGTAGTTGAGTAGGCCATGGTCAAACAGGAAAACAGTTTTACAAATGATAATTTACTGCTCATAACTAGGCTGACCAAACGTAATGTGTAATTTCGCGACAAAATGTTCGTCGTATACTGCCTAATGTTTAATTGCTGCGTTGCAGCGCCTCAGTGGCTGAGAGGTATTACGTGTCCGACTCATAAGCCCGAATTTGCGGGTTCGTGCCCCTCCTGAGTCGTCAGATTTTGTGGATGGCAAAATCGTGGGCACGCCGCATGTCATATCATTATGTGGTATGTAAAAGATCCTTTGAGTACTCATTTGACTTGGATTCGCAAGTGAAATATTCAAGTGACGGAATAGTTTGTCAATACCTTTAAAAGTTAAATATAATTTTTTTTATTAAAATCTTTAAGTAATTTACAAGTAACTTTATTTTATAATCGTCAGACTGCCCAAATGTTCCCATGATTAATATTTCTATAAAAACAGCATTACGCGACCTTGACTTAATAACTTAACAACTATACACTGTAAAAAAATATGGCTCTTGATTTCTCTAAAATTATGGTTCTCTGTAGCTACAAAGGATGTGTGGTGAAATGATTCACCATATTTTCTTAATTAGGTTGAACCATTTCTCAGATTTTTGTTTTCCAAACCTGTAAAATGGTTCAACTAAATTGCGAAAATATGGTGAAACATTTTACCACACAGAATTTACAGCTACTAGAAGCAATTATTATTGTAAAATCAAGCTCAAATTTTTTACCCCTGTATTTTAATTACTTAATCAACCAAAAATTAGGTTACTGAGATAATTTTTTATCTTAATTAGTTCGTATATCAAATAAAACGCATTGTCAATTGTAACTGAGTTCACTTAATTCACTAATAAAAAGTAGTTCATAATAAACAAATTAACTTTAATAACACATTTTTCAATTTAAATTGGGTTAATAATAAAAAATTATTTATTAGGCTAGAACATTTTACATCCGCACTTCTATTAGCTTCATAATTATACTTTACAACATCTACTTAAATTATCACAAACCGTATTAAATTACAAAAAACATCTGTCCAGTTTAACAATAACATTACAAATCCTTTGGAATTGTTTATCTACCTTGTACTTCCACGATTTTATGAGCTGTACTTAATAAATTATATCAGGCATATAGGATGAAAGGATTTTAAAACTGATTACCGCTTGATGCTAATGAGTGGTACTTAATACTAATGAGCTAGATAGTCGGAATCCCTTTAATACTTTAGGGACTGTATATTACCCAAGCTTCTACTACTAACGAGTTTAAAATGCTTTAGTGAGCATTGCAAATAGATTTAGCAATTTCAATAATTCTCGAAACAATTATGGAGATGATATCCGAAATGTTTTATCAAAAAAGTGTATGTAGCCTGGCGACATCTGACAGATGCTATATATTTTTTAAATTTATACTAAAATAAACCAGTTAGTTAAGAATGTATTATGATATGCATTATTATGGTAGGTGCATTTCCCTTTTAGAATTCCTAACTTTTTGGTTAAGGAGACGCAGTACGTAAAAAACTAAATTCAGTATAATTATCACTGATATGCAAATTAAACTGTTTTTACAAAGAACTAACCTTCATTAAGAGTCAATTAGAAAATAATACTGAGAAAATCAAAGCACCATTTCCAAAACCATTTTACGAAACCTCCATATCATGTTTCCATTATAAAGGGTTCCTTCTTTTTTGCAATTTCCTTAGCTCGCAGCATTCAAGCATGTTTAATTATTTTCTGACCAGCACTAAATTTTGGGTACCGTGTCCCCTTAAACTCCTGAATAAAATATCATACGAGTATTTTTAGTACAAAAATTTGTATGTACTTTTGAATACTTTTATTATTCGTATTATTACCAATTATTTTGTAAAAATTTATCGTTATTTGATGATTTCGCAACAGCTTTGCTTGTTACTTTTAGGTTTGACTTTATATAATTCTAAAATTTAAAATATTTGGTCAACCCGAAAAGTTTTCGTTTGAAGAAATTTTATTACATAAAGCGAGCTAAAAGATCAAAGTAATTTTTAAAAAAACTTGGGAAAATTAAAATAAATCGTTCTGGCTCGATGATAAACCGTTGGAATAATAATGCACTGCAAAAAAAACTTCACTTATACGGAAATTTCCCTTAAATTCGACGGTTTAAACCGTTTCTCTAATATTACGGTTTTGAATGGTTTTTTAAACTAGTCTCAACAGTTTACAACCATTTTCTACAATACTTATTCCAAATGATGTCCGTCCGGGAGAGTGTTAACTTAAAATTCATTGCTTCATTTGACTTTTATTCGTTGTGATTTGATATCGGAGTTGGTATGAAGCTTCGCTTATAATGCAAAGGTGTGAGTTTTTTAGTAGCACAAATATAGTAGTCCAATAAAACTCCAATTATTCGGATCATTTGGAACCTGCTTACGTTCGGGAATAAAAAAAATTAGTATAAATTTTTCCGAAAAAGGGAATATTTAACTAATTTTTGTATGTACGTTGAATTTGAAAGGAAGGCTGTTTCAAAAGGAGTGTAACTTTCAAATAAAGTAAAAGGCACCACTTTTACATATTAAGAGTATAGATGGATGAACATAATGATACCATTGGAGTTCGGATAGTCTAAGTTCGGATAATTGAAGTTCTACTGTAAACATAAAAATCTCTCAACGATATTTAAATAATATTTAAAAAAGCTTCTCACCTGACTCCGTTTGAAACGGTTTCCACGTGCACATGCGAGTTTTCCTCCACCTTGTTTCCATCCAGGGGTACTTCTTGCTGACCAATCATCATTGACACCCACGCTCAGACGATTTTCTTGAAAAAGAACACCCCCGCCCGCACAAAGGGCTATCGAGGGCCTTGATGAGTGGCGAAAAGTCCTCCAGATCGGTTGTTGCAAAGTTCTTTTATGTGGCGTTCCATTGGCAGAACTTATTTTAAAGGATGAAGTTTTTTCTTCGAGTGTTTTTTGAATTCTTAAACGGCAAAAGTTTATCCGTTAAATTGTTTCTGTTGGATTTGGCAGAGATTTGGTGTTTGTAGAATGCTTGATTGACTCGGGTTGCTCGGCCATTAAAGTTTTCAAAGTTTACTTTGCTCTGCTTCTGTTCTATTTATCAGAAAAATGAATATTGCAAATTATGCCATTAAATATTTCTAAATAGATTTTTAAACCGTAAAAGGCAGTAAAGGTTGATAATAAAATTACAAAGGCTGAATATTGATTGCTTCTTGCGGATTTCTTGAGATATTCGATACTGATAAAATGACCGACTGACACACTTTGTTTTGTCCTTAAAACTTTCCAAGATTCACTTTGTCCTTTTATACTTACTTAGAGATTTCTATATTTTAAATAAAATATTTCAAAGCGTTTAATGAGCTTTAAAGTGATTTTTATTTGTTATTTTGAAAAACATAGTTTTTCCTATCTTGTAAATTTATTCAATCAAGATTACTAGTTTTTTTGCTGCTCGGTTTTTAGTTAAACTGGAACGAATAAACATTGAATTGATCTATTCTAGCTATAAAATCTATGATACCATATTTTCAACATTAAATTTACTGGTATCTCTAAACAATTAGTTTAGCTTCGCTTCTCATAATTGAAAATGAATACTTTTAATAACTATACATCAAGATTTTTAATTTCTAGAATTTAACAGGATTAAAATATTTCTTAATTATTACTAATATTATCTTCTTATTTTCTAGACATTTAAACCTGTTTATATGAATTCCAGAAAAAGCTCTTTCTAAAATTATTTAAAAGTAAATAAATTTAAATGTATTCTACTTTTTCCTGAGAAAAAACACTAACTACTCATTAAAACAAATTTAAACTTACAACTTGGATAAACCATTGCAAATTTCACTGATGCAGCATTTCACAGCTACATAGACTTTTCTCTATCATTTTGCCACAAAATATTTAATTTGCATTCCAAGCTAACATCGAACATTTTTATTCTGTTTTCGGTCGACTTTAAAATGCAAACTTCAAACTAAAAAAAAGGACTTCTTGGTCAACCTCAAATATTTTTAACATTTCCAAAACCAACAGATTTTTAATGCATATATATTTCCTTCCAAAATACAACTAAGTTCTTCAATCCGTTATTTCTTCATTCAAATAATTCACTTTTAAATAATATTTCAAAACAAAATCTCTGCATTATATAAGCTTACTCATGCAAATCCTATCTTTAGCCGTATCCACCCCGCTTTTTCTTTATATTCATAGCGAGAGAGATAGTCCCACTTTCTCCTGATGAGGTTTCGCTGGAAAGTGTCTCTGTTTTCTTATAGTTTGCAGGCCACATGGGGGAGCTAGTGTAGGGGACCGTTTGGAGTCTTTGGGTTTCTATGGCAACGGATGGGGATGGAAAAGTTATTTATGTTAGCTGGATGATGATTAAAATACATGGAATACATAGTTTTTTTTAAACCTTTTGAACGTTACAAAATTGCATGTTTGCTTATATTTTCTATCATGTTAACTTTTAATTTATTTTTCATTAATAAAAATAGTTCATTTTTATTGAAAATTAAAACCAAAGTTATTTCTTGTTAAAATATAATATTTAAATTATTATATGGTTGTTTCGATAACTTTAAATGAATAATAGTTAATTTTAATTAAAACTTCAAACCAAATTTATTTCCTGCTGGAATATAATTATTAAATTAAAATATACTTTTTTCACTACACAGTTAAACATTTTAATGCAAGATTGCATCTGGATCTTGGAACTTTCTAGCTTTAACACCTATTTAGAGCGTTGATTAACTACTTCTGTTGTGTATTAAAGTTATAGTTTACCACAAAAGTGATAAATTCAATGATAGTGGAAGTTAGAATCCAATGATAGTGGAAGTTAGAAAATTACAGGATTCCGGTGCAATCGTGTGTCAAACTTTTTAACAGTGTAACTTCGAATGAAAAATAGCTAATTTGAATTAAAAATTAAAACCAGTAATTTCTTGTGAGAATATATAATTATTTACTTTTTATATAGTTGTTCCATTAACTTCAAATGCGTAAGCAAAGCCATTTCAAAATATTACTTTTATACTAATTTGTTGAAATTCTTAAATTTCTTATGGAAGAATAGAAAGAGGTAGTCATTGTAGGGGACATGTCGGAGTCTTTTAGTTTCTATGGGGCGACGGACAAGGATGAAAAACTTATTTGTGTTTTCTGGGTGGTGGTTAAAATAAATGGTATAAATAGTGGTTTTCTGTCCTTTTGAAGGCTAGAAACGTAATTAGGATGATTTTATAAGGATATATTTCGGAAATGCATGTGAATTTTCAATTGTTAAAAATTAATGTTAATGCTAATGCTATTTATAATTAATGTTTAAATTTAAAATTGCTTCTAATTATTATTTCACTAACTTTAAATACAAAAGTAAAATTCTTTTACAATATTATTCTGAAACGAACTCTTTATAATTTTTAATTTCTTGAAAATAAAAAACAATTTTTTATTTTTTATTTTTTCCTAAGTTAAAAAGTTATGAGACTGGATAGTGGCTCTAAATTTTTTCACAGTATCGTTTTTTTACATATATTATAAATTCATACATACACCTCAACAAAAATTAAATTTCAGCACACATTTTCTTTCATTAAAGGATAGTTTGAGGTATATGGGTTAATATGTTTCAAATGCAGTTTCTTTGTGAAGAATTTTTTCGTAATTAAATAATTACTAAGGCTTTTAGCATAGTTTTCTTAATTTAAAGCTTTTTGACCCCCTGATACAATATAAAATGAGTGTATAAGCGTTAATTTTTAGTTGTTTTTATAACTTTTAAGAAAATGTCTTTACAGGTTACATGGTTGCAGAAATTTTTAAAACTTAAGATTGGCTGCTACCTGATGAACCGTTATTCGCAAATATGTTAACTTATATGCATAAACTTTTTGTTTTACAAAATAAAAGAATATTTATTGTTACCTAAGAACTTAATAAGATATTATTTTTACCCATTTCTTTCCATTTCTTTAACTTAATGTTTACCATTATTAATTTCATTTTCATTTTAATAAAAGTACGAATTTTTGATATTAATGTCGACTATTTATAAAACATTTACTAAAAAATTAACACAAACGAAAATTTATTTAATAGTGTTGCAGTAAACTTAAACAAGTTTCTTATTTTAATTTATCAATACCGTTTAATGCGTAGTGTACTTTTGTTAAACAAAGGGTGTGTTACACAACTTTCAATTAGCGCTTAATAAATCAAACCAAATTTAAAGGTAATTATATACCGTATAAGGTAATTTCAATAACATTAAAACCTGAAAAGTTCTATGGCAGCTTCCCCTTGCGCACGCGCAATTTAATCGAAAACATTGTTGTGACAGGCACTAGGAACTCGTGCATTAAATTTGAAGTACGTAGCTCTTTTAGTTCTAGCTGTAGAATGGTTTTAGACAGACAGACCAAAGTTCGAAAACCATTTTTATAAAATCAGCACCTTCAGAAACGTGTAGAACACACAAAAACCTTACTTTCATTACTTTAGATTTCATGTTAGGTAATAGAAAGTAAAAATACACTATCCATAAACATTAAACAATATATTTTTATTTTGAGTAAGTTAATTAATTAATATGGATTTAATTTAGCAAAACATTTACGTACCAGACATTAAAAAAATTTCACTATTTTTCAACTCACATCACGCATATCTAATTCAAATATCACTGCATAAATATTTCATAGCTAGTTTCTCAACAAACAACTTGTATTATTATGTAAATATTTTGAATTTCATTATGCCTTAACGAGATCGATAACTGCAAAGTTATTTATTTCTTATCCATCAAATTCATCATCAACCTAATTATGGAAATGAAGAGCTTTTTAAATCCAAATCTTCGTGATATTTATATTACTTGTTATTTTTATTTAATTACCTTCGATCAAAAGATTTATGATATTCATGAATGAAGTTCTGGTTTTCGAATAATAATGCTCTATTTGAACCCATCAAGCCATTCTATTTAAGCCAACATATTAAAGTAAAAATGGGCTATTTTTATGATAAATTATCGCAATGAATTTCAGGGAACTGGATTGTTTGAAAATAGTATTTGCAGTTTTACGAAAAGTACTTTATTTAAGAGTTCTGTGATAATAACGCAAACCAATTAGGATTTTTTTTTTATTATTTTGTCTTATTACTGTTCTTTAAAATTTAATATAATTGTAAAAAATTCGTTGTATTAAAAAGTTTCTCTAATTTAGTACGCTATGTACACTGTTAAAAATTTTGTGCTGGGTTTCACCATGATATTGGTTCCTAATAGCTGCAACGGCTGTGTGGTGAAATGTTTCACCTTTTTTCGGTGTTTGGTTGAACCATTTTTCTGGATTTGGAAACAAAAACCTGAGAAATGGTTCAACCCAATACCAAAAATATGGTTTAACGTTTCACCACACAGCCGTTGCAGCTACTAGGAACCATATTTTTGGTGAAACAAAGTGCCTAATTTTTAACAGTATAAGGAAGGAACATTAAAGTCTTAAAGGAAATTTAATTCAATGAACATACATAAACTACCGTTACATGCATATATTTTCATGTTGGTACTCAAATAAAGGTTTTGTCTTTCTTACAACATTTATTATTTTATTTACTGATGTTGAATTGTCCTTTACTTTTTTTAGTTTCATGCGAAATTCCAAAAATTTGAATAAACAGTAATTATGGAATAACTATAACTATCATTAGATAAGTATTAAGTGCCGAAAACTGCTTAAGAACGTAAAAAGCTGTTGTTTTTAGCCAGGAACTTGTTTCGGATGTTATCTGAAATAAAAACTTGGTGACATGCATACTTTGCGACTTATTGCGTATTTCGGGAAAATTTTTATAAAAAAAATTGTGTATAATACTGAGAAAAGACATTAAATAAAGTTTTTTTCATTCAAAAGTAATTTTGGTATGACAATATAAACGAATAATATATCTTTGCAAAATATTCATAACTAGTTGTGACACTTAACCGATCTTACTTCACTTATACTAAACTTACTTCAATTATGATAAAACTTCCACGCTTTCCCTGTCAGATATAAACACAAAATTTGTTGTTTTTATTGGAATTTGAAGCAAAATGTTGTTTTTAAGAGGACGCGGTACCTAAAATTTACGGTTGTCCAGAAAATAATTAAACATGCTCAAATTCTGTGAACTAAGGATATTGCAAAAAAAAAAGAAATCCTTTATAATAGTAGAGGTTTATTGAAAATGATATAGTGGTTTGGTAAAATGGTTTTGGAAATTTTATGTTGATTTTTTCAATTTTTAATTTTTTCAGCTTGTGAAGGGTTAAAACCCTAAGGCTTTTAGGCAACTTAATGTAGAGTTCCAATTTTTTTTCCTGTATTGAGGTATATACTATTAACAAAAGTTGGTATGGGATAAGGTATAGTGTGAATAGTTGTTTTTTAAAAAATTATGAAGTTGAAAATTTACAAAAAATCTTATTTTTTGGCCATTTTTATACATAAAGCTACATAGCTGCTGTTCTTTAACTGATAGCTCAATATCCATACCAACTTTTATTAATAGATGTTGTGGGAACATTTTGCAAAAACAATCCATTAAAAAATTCTTTAAATTGTAGGAGGAGTAGCATTTTTTAAAAACGTTAAACTTTTTAATTTTTTTAAAAAATTAAAAAAAAAACTTGTTTCAAAATTTATTCGTAAATGTTTTTATTATTTATTCGTATTGTTATTTTTTCGTATATGTTTATTGAATGTTAGTTCTTTGTAAAAATAGTTGAATTTGAATTCTAGCGATAAAAATACAGGATTTAATTTTTTGGGTACCGCGTCCCCTTAAGTAAGAAAAATAGTTTAAGAGGCTATTATTTAAAAATAGTTTTAAAAATCGGTCGGGACGCAGATTGACCATTTTCCTAATATCGGCACAAATGTAAATAATTCCTGGGTAAAAGAAAACTCTTCGGAATAAATTCTTCGTTTTTCTATAAAAGACTGCTTTAGCATTCCGATGGACTTTAACTATTTGCGATGGTTTTATGAATTAAAAGTAACTATCTAAATTTTTTAAAAAAATATAAAAAATACTATGTGCCTGCATAACTGATGGAACTTATGTATAGAAAATTATTAGATAGAATTGCTTTTCATATGTGCATACTCCAATTTTTCAAAAATTCAAAAGAAAGATCTCATTTAAATGAGACTTAAGTCTCCTATGTTCATATTTGTGTTTTATCTTTAAATTTGAAGTCGTCTTAGAGGTACACATTATTTTACTACTACTATTACATATATATTCCGGCTTGTGTGCTTGATCAGAGACCTGCTTATGAAACCTTCGTCAAGTAAGACACACAGAAAGAATTTTTACTGTCACAGAGAAAGGAAAGAACACCCAGGGCGAAGGCGAGAATCGAACCACCCGTTACAGCGCGCAAACTGCTAGCGTAATGATCCAAACCACTCGGCCATCCGGGCCCCCACATTATTTTGCTAACTTCATTTTAATTGAAATTTGAAGCTAATTTAGTTTTGTATTAGACTTCTGTATATTTTTTTCAGTATTTTAAGAATTTTAAATTGAAACAAATAGATATAAATTGTATATTTTTTCAAAGAAAACAATTTTACATAATAAATCTTTTGTAACCGGTGAGAAGGGTGAATAATAACAGATATTTTTCAATGCGAACAATGCTTTTCCGAAATAGCAGTTACCTTTAAAACAATAAAAAGTACATTCTAAATATCTTTTATTTATAAAAAAGTAAAATAAATTCTAAAAAACTTGAATTTGTATCACATGTATAAAAATCAACTTTACTTTATTGACAGAAACTAAATTGAATCTCTTCAGAGAAAACAAATTCTATAAAACTGTCTAAAGTTACATTTTGGAACGACCAATACTTATATACAACAGAATAGTCTATTTAAAAGAAGAAAAAACATTTTCGTTCTATGAACCAGGGATTTTATCCATATTTTCTTTGGACAACAAAAAGTTTTGGACATGTATGGTTCAAAATCTTGAAAAATGTTTTCTATAAAACAGTACCCCACGGGCCAGTTTGTCCGAGTCTCGCTTTTCTGCTTGTCTTCAGTATATTTGTGTTCTTTTTAGACAACACTTGCCCATTGTACTTGCTTTTTGGTACAGAGTGTACATAACTGACAGTACTTAGGACTTCCTGTATTGGGGGGGTGGAATTAATCGGTGGAATTACTATTTATTTGATAGAGAAGCTACTGACGACATGGAAGAGACATGGACAATTTTCAAATTTTTCAATACTGGATAATCGGCTCCACTTACTTTATTTAAGTCAAGATATACAAAGAAAGTTACAAATTTCTATTATTGAATTTAAAATCAATAATAGTGCTAGAAATTACAAAAAATACCATGTTTATAAATTAAAATTTCCCCAAATGGAAAATTTGCCTAATTATAACATTAACATTTAATAACTACACGTTTTAAATAATATTTTATTCGAAGAAAAAAAATGGTTTTCTAAATATATGACGGTTAATAAATAGCATTAAATCAATATAATCAGTAAAATCTAAAGGAAAACCAGTATTTGTTTCACCTAACAATTTAGAGACTAAGTATATTCCCTAAATAATTAGCCAAAACAATCTTTTTTTTTAAATAGAAATTTATGAAGATGCATTGGTTTTAAAAATAAAATAAAACTATTTGACATTACAAACCCTTAAAGAAAGTACAAACTAATGGAAATTCGTATAATGTAAAATATATATGCATTAGAAAAATTATTCTTCAACAAAATACCTATTAAAATCAAATTGATGAACAAACTAATATAATAAATTGTTATTTCTTTAAGAGCTTTACTTGTTTTCCTCCCTCTTTTCTGTCAAATCCACGCAGTCTCGAAGAAAAATGTTTGAGATATTTTCCCGTACCACGTGCTTGAGCGGGCCGCTTTGGTTTATCGGCATGCATGTGAGTTTTGGGCCTTTTCCATGGATAACATCATACAATAAGAAGATGCGTTAGTTCTACAAGCATGTAACATAGAAGGTGTAACTTGTTTTTTGGCTGGATAAAAAAGCTTTGGCCTTCAAACCATTAGGTTCTCAAATCAAATACGGTTTAAAAAACTGTGCATAAGGACTTAAAACGTTAACGAAAAAGTCTCCGTGTGAAAGATTTTGGTGCACATTAAATATGTCATGCTATAACGCTCAGACACTGAACTATGATATTGGTTCGCTTTGTCATTTAACCACGGTTCAGACGAGGCTTGTATCCAAAAGCCGTTGCGTAGCTTTAGAACGATATTTGTGTTTTTAAAAAAATGAAGTTAGTGACTGTTATGGCGTTCCTGGATTTGAGTAAAGTTTAAGTTCAAATAAAAAATAAGAATGATATTGAGAAAATCTATTGGATTAGAAAATTTTCAATAACTTACTTAGAGAGCTTACTTCTTTTAAATTACACATTTGTATTTTATTTAAAAAACTTATATTTATCGAATACAAAAAGCTAAGTTTAATTTAAAACCATATATATACCGTTTTAAATATATTTTAATTATATGATAACAATTACACTCATTTTTAGCAAATATACTCCTTTCATATCTAATAAACAGTCATAGAAAGGTATAGAGAACGCAAGGTTAAGTCAATACGCTAAAATCGTTTGGCTGGTGTTTACAACAGAATTCTATTTGTTACATGTGTAAATATATACGTCGTTGTTGAATTCAAAAGGGCGGTTTATTTTCAATAAATACGCAAGTAGCTTATTTCTTCAAAGGTACAAATTCAGGTACAATTCAACTTACAAATTTACAAATAAAACGAATAATTACAAAAGCTCTTCAAATATTTGCTTTATTATGAATAAATAAAGCAAATATTGACGAAACAAATATAATTTGAATTTTAATTTTCACAACAATTTTATTATTTAAAGGAAATGCATTGTAATTAATACCTATTTTAAAAGAGCTATACTTTTTCAATGTAAAGAATGTGGCTTGTGAATTAAAATTGTAGTGAATGCTGTGTTTCGAATTTATAAGTGAATTAATATTAAAAGTTGGATTTTTATTTATAACTAGATTTATATACTCGTCGGAGTCACGAGGTTGTACCCTTAATATCGGTGAAATTTGTCCTGTATATCATTTAAGATTTTATTTTATTAGTTTATGCCAATTGATACCAATCTTCCCTGGTGACCATCCGAATGTAAAAATCCCACATGCATGCAAAAAAGATGGGGTCGTCCACAAATTGAGAAAGGGAACTGCGCAGTTTTGTCTTCTCCTTTATCATTTTTGGCTCAATTTGGGGATTCTTCACACTTTTTTTTTGTCTCTATCTCAGAGGAAAAGATTTTAACTAGTGAAATATAATTTCTGAAGTAGTTGAATTTTCTACAAATTTAGAAGTAGGAGATTTTCGTCTATATATAAGTTGCACAAGGTTGTTTAGATTAAAATTGTTATTAATTCTCATAACTTCTTTTAAAAAATATGTTTTTAATCACAATTTTTATAAATTAATTTTCATACAATTTGTCAAATGACCAAGAAGTTTTGTTTATTTTAATGAACATAAACATAAAACATATTTGGACAATTATATTAATAATATTAACAGCATTTACGATTGTAATTTTCTTAAATGCTAATATCTCTTCAATTATTCGATATAAATGTTAATTTTTTTATGGAATTGTAGCGCTTTCGTAATGCTAAATACTTCTTTAAAAGGAACAATCTTTTTATAGACTTTTTTTTAAAGGAGTGTTGGAAGCTTTCTGTTTATTTGGATCTACTCTGCGTCTCATATAATTACATTTCATGCTATATTTTTTGCATGAAAATGTGCTCCAAAATAAGTGTCAAAAGTGGTCAAAGCATATTTTTCATATTTCTTAGTAGTTTTTGAGAAATGTGTAAAAAAATTATAAAACTGCAAAGTATGTCAATCATTTTGTCTAACCCCTAAAATAATATAATGCATAAAGTACATAAGACAGACATATATTCATTTAATACTTATATACATTTTAATCTGCACACAGATAATTAGCAACGTTTAACTTATGTATTAAAATCATTTAAAATATTTATGGAGATAATCAGCAACGTTAAACTTATGTATTAAAATCTAAGAACAATAATAAATTTATCTTTTTAAAGAAAAAATAAGTTGTTTGCCTTTAAATATACTTTTTAATCTTAAAAATATAGTTTTTATGAAAAAATCAGTACCATCAAAATCATCTTATTATTAGAAGTAATCTGAAGTAAAGAAAATATTCAGATACTTGACAGTACATCATCAATTCTAGGAAAATTGAAAACACATTTGGAAAGGATAATTTATTCTTTTGAAAGCTTTTCAATAATACGAACTAAATTATTCAAGAGCTCTTAATTTCCTATTTAATTTTCATAAGTTTTGGCAAAATACTTCAAAGTGTCAAAATCTATTTTCTCTTGAAAACAAACTTTGAAAGAGACCCGTCAAAAAATTCTATCCTATTTTAAAAACACAAAAAATCTCTTTAGAAAATTTTGACTTTTAAACTGCCTTGTCAAGATCAGAGATCTCTTATTTCCGAGGCTTTTATTTTCGGTATATTTCAGTTTGAGGTTAAACAGAACAAATCCTTTGCGGACGCTTGGATCAAAGAAATCCTTAAAGACCATAGTTACAAAAATCTTTTTTATTTGAAAGATTTTTTTTTAAAGTAGATCATTGGTGCCCCATAAGACAAAATTGATAGAAAACAGAATATTTCTGTTATTTTCATACATAATTTTTCTACTGCAGTTGACTGTAAAATTGCATCTATATTAGTCAACAGACATATTTTCTCGGTATATAGATAAAATCTGGAGCCATTGACAAATGAAGAGTACAGGGGGAAAACATCTTCATTACATAGGAATCTTCCCGTATTCTGGTGTGCTTTTCGGACATTGGCGACAGGAAACCGGTTTTTCTCTCGGTTCTTCTTTCGTTGTACAAACGTTGAACTCGTGTCCACTGATCCCTGACGTCAATCAGGGTTGTCGTGAGAGAAAAACAAAGTGAGTAACCGGTTTCCTTACACCAGTTTAGGCGATGACTTGCTATTGTTGCCAAAGAATCCTGATGCAGATATATTCATATGCAATGAAGTTGTGTTTCCTCTGTACTCTTCAAATATTGCACCTGTTGAGACCTCATTTTTTTTATTTTGATTAGGAAGGAGAATTTACAAACTTCTGCCCTGGCCGCGATGGTGCAGTGGCAAACGCTCCTAATTCATATGCAGTCAACGAGGGTTCGTTTGCGAGTCATGTGTTCTCTCTTTTTTTTAAGTAATTTGATTTGTTACAGAAAATATCTGTTATGTACCAATAATTTCTGTATTTCTTTATTACGACAAAAATCTGTCAACATGTTTTTTCGTAGATTTAAAGATATTTTCTGGCATTGTCCAGAATTTCTTTTTTTACAGTGACACTTTCTGTGGTCCGTCGATGTATCCGTCCCGAGTCAACTTTGTCGTCGTATATATCGTCGGATTTTCGAAACTTTTTAAGGCATATGATATCATAAAACTATAATTTATACTTTTTACCCGTTTGTCTCTCCGTACTTTCGTCAGTCTATCAATCCATTTGTAAGTGTACGCGTGGAAAAAAGAAAGACAAATACAAAAAATATTTGTTTTATATTTTGATATCCAGTTTATAGATTTTAGAATTATTATTTATGTGTATTTTTGAATCATAAAAATTCATTAAATTTGTGCAATTATATTAACGTGTACCAAAATTCTGAAAATACGAAAATAATAACCGAGTCAACTTGTCTTATATACGTCGATTTTCAAACTTTTTAAGGCATATGATACATAAAACTATAATTTATACTTGTTTAACCCGTTTGTCTCTCCGTACTTTCGTCAGTCTATCAATCCATTTGTAAGTGTACGCGTGGAAAAAGAAAGACAAATACAAAAAATATGTGTTTTATATTTTGATATCCAGTTTATAGATTTTAGAATTATTATTTATGTGTATTTTTTGAATATAAAAATTCATTAAATTTGTGCAATTATATTAACGTGTACCAAAATTCTGAAAATACGAAAATAATATTTATTCATAACATTTCTATTAAATAAACACCCGATGCTCTGTCCTTAGTTAATATTAAACAATTAAAAACTTATTTAATACTCTGCATTTCAAACAATGAACATAAAAGTTAAAATAAATCATATAAAGCTTGTAGAAAGAGATTCATGCCTGTCGTAGTTATTAATATTTTAATTGAGAAAATATCTCGAACAGTTCAATGAATGGGGTTGTTTCACGTAGTACGGAAAGAAAACAAAACAACCAATGAAATCGCAATATGGAGATCGTGACATCATAAGAAACATTCCCATTCGGTCACATAGTACGGATAGAAAACAAAACAACCAATGGAATCGCAATATGGAGAGCATGGACATCATAAGAACCATTCCCATTCTTTTTAAAGAAATATCGATGTATATTTTCTGTAACCGTACTAAAAGAATAGCTATAAGTACTATAAGACTGCTACACTGGGAACAGTTCTTTGAAAATGAGGTTTAAGATTCATAAATGAAGCAAGAAGCGACGAACAGAGATCTTTGAACATCCATGTATCCGTGAAGGCGTGCAACCAATTACGAACGGACTGGCCTACCACCTGAAATCTGGCAGCGGTTGCATTTGTTCTTCGTGTAAGCAGTTTATCCACGTACAGAGTTTATGCATCCATGAGAAAGAAGTTATTTGTCTTTTATCCCCACAGTCTGCACTTCTTCGCTGGGTTCATGGGCGAGCCGACCGGACAGTTGAAGACAGAAGAGAACTCAGGCGAGTTCATCAAGGGTATGTTCGATCTGGAAAAGGAAGAAATCCATAAAAGCCAGAAATTCTGTAAAAAAATACTGTAATTTTACAACCCAGGGTGATGGTAAAAGAGGATAAAAGTGCCACCACACACCACATTGTGATGTCAGTTTGCATATGATGTAAAATTTATTGTGCTGTAAATTTTACAAGAAAATGATGTAAATTTATGTATGAAGTAAAATTCAGTGTGCTGCAAATTTTCCTGAAAAAATATCAATGGATGTCATATGATGCACGCTAACTCCGTTGGGACTTTGGACCTCACAGACGTCCGTTTTCAGAAGTAAGCTAGGTTGATTGGTAATTGACTTTTTAACGGCTTTAGCAATAACGAACGAGAACGCTCGAGAAACTAAAATTGTAGTGATTATTTTTCGTAGCACACAGAAGAGTTGGCAAATTAAGGATTTAGCGAGTACAATGAAGTTAGCGTCCATAAGTTCTCTAAATACGAATTAAAATTTACTAAAATAGAAAGTCTAATTATCAGTTATATTGAGCTACATACAGGGCAGTGATAATGGGTGTATCAAAGAGTTTTAAAACCGTAAGGTAAAGCAAGAAGGCCTAGCACAATTTATAAATGAAGAAAATCTATGATTTAAACTAAAACCATTGAAGATCAGCTTTAAGGCTTAAATAATACTGCCTAAGATTCATAATTCATTGCATAGAAACTATTTCCACAAACAAGACTAAACAAACAGCTAACTTTTCCCAAGCATGATTGAATATTGACCAAATTATGACATTCATGATCAATCACTAAGTCATTTGCCTGTTGAGAATATTTGCTCCAGAAAGGGCTTTCATTAAAGTCTATCCTGTCTCTATATTTTATTTTGCACTGACCTGTATTTTCCAGGGCTGTGGCTATCCTTTGTGTACTTTTCATAACCTTCCTTACTCAATACTTCACAAAAAGTCTGTAAAAAATAATATGGATTAATAGATTTTTAAACTGAAATGTGTTTTCTTCGTAACAAAGTTTTTTGTAATTGGTCCAAAATTCTAGATTTAATCAACTAATTCTCAAAATTCAGGCAAATATTTTAGGTATGACAACTATCTGTGTCAAAATAGACCAATTGCTTAAATTAAAAATTATTAATTTTCCATTGAAGAGCTTGTAAGACTGCAATGCTTTTTAAATTTAGTTTTTGTTCAATGAAAAGAATTAAACAGTCCCCTTAAACTTTGGATATAGTTACTTTCAGACTGTTAAAAATCTGGTTAAATAAACGATTTTTTTTACTTTTTCACAGCCGATAAAGTCTCATGGGTCTTTTGGATGAAATTGAAATCTCAACGTATACATTTTATTAATGATGGAACAATTTTCTTATTAAAATTCTTTAATGATTCCGTATTGCCATTCTGAATGCTTTATTTTCCTATACGCTATTGAAATAAAAATATTGAAAGATAATAATTTTTTTTTAACACCTATGGAAATTGTAATTCTATACGAATTTTATATGCTATACATCAAGGTGCTGAATTTAAACAATGAATTGAGCGGAGCTTACCGTGCATCACACAATCACCGAAACCACCAATGAAATAAGGGATTAAAAGCAGGATAATCTACTCGTGAAACAAGCCAAATCTAGTGCGGCATTATGCAACCAAAGCGTAAAATGGTTTAGGACTGTTTACATACCTGAGCATATTGTAGAAAAAAGACTTGTATGTTTTAGGAGAGCCTAGCTACGGCTTTAGCAATAACGAACGAGAAGTCCGAAACTAAATTTTAGTGATTATTTTTCGTAGCACACACAAGAGTTGGCAATTAAGAGATTTAACGGCACAATGAAGTTAGCGTCCATAAGTTCTCTAAATACGAATTAAAATTTACTAAAATAGAAAGTCTAATTATCATTTATATTGAGCTTACATACAGGGCAGTGATAATGGGTGTATCAAAGAGTTCTTTTAACCGTAAGTAAAGCAAGAAGGCCTAGCACAATTTATAAATGAAAAAATTTATATTAAAACTAAACATTGAAGATCAGATTAAGGCTTAAATAATACTGCCTAAGATTCATAAATCATTGCATAGAACTTTTTTCCACAAACAAGACTAAACAAACAGCTAACTTTTCCAAGCATGATTGAATATTGACCAATTATGACATTCATGATCAATCACTAAGTCATTTGCCTGTTAGAATATTTGATAAGAAAGGGCTTTCATAAAGTCTATCCTGGCTCTATATTTTATTTTGCACTGACCTGTATTTTCCAGGGCTGTGGCTATCCTTTGTGTACTTTTCATAACCTTCCTTACTCAATACTTCACAAAAAGTCTGTAAAAAATAATATGGATTAATAGATTTTTAAACTGAAATGTGTTTTCTTCGTAACAAACTTTTTTGTAATTGGTCCAAAATTCTAGATTTAATCAACTAATTCTCAAAATTCAGGCAACATATTTTAGGTATGACAACTATCTGTGTCAAAATAGACCAATTGCTTAAATTAAAATATTTATTAATTTTCCAATTGTGTGTCTTTATGGAATTTGTATACTATATGTCAATCTACGAAATTAACGTATACATTTTATTAATGATGGCAACAATTTTCTTAATTAAAATTCTTTAATGATTCCCGCTATTGCCATTCTGATTGCTTTATTTTTCACTATTACGCTATTTAAAAAAAAAATGAAAAATAATAAGTTTTTTTTTTAATCACCTATGGAAATTTTGCTAATTCTATACGAATTTTATATGCATAAATAAGGTGCTGATTGGTTAAACAATGAATTGAGCGGAGCTTACCGTGTCATATCACCAATCACCGAAACCACCAATGAAATACAGGAATAAAAGCAGGAATAATCTACTTCTCGTGAAACAAGCCAAATCTAGTGCGGCATTATGCAACCAAAGCGAAAATTGGTGTAGGACTGTTTACATACCTGAGCATATTGTAGAAAAAAGACTTGTAAGTTGTTGTAGGAGAAGCCTGGCAGGCTAGGCTCTTCGCCATACTGAGACACGTATGAGTAAGCGAAATTTTTATAATTAGTACATACTATAAAGCCGCATAAATTACATTCTCTTGTCGGCATTTATTTAACTTAGTTATTTGAAATGATAAACGTCAATAATGATTAAATTGCAGAACAAGTTTTAAGTATAAGTTTATTTATGAAACTTCAGTTTTATGATTTTAATTTTAAAATCATTTTTTTATAACTAAAATAATCGTTTTATAGAAAATAACTTTTTCAATGTTTTTTATAATTCAGGCATTAAGTGTACATTCAATTTCTACAATCTAAAATAATATTTTTTATATAAAAAGGCATAATTTAATAAGCGAAACTAAAAAAAATTCTGAAAGAAGACCAAGTTATTAAAAAATACGTTGCATTGATTTTTTTGTCCCCACCACTGCAGTTTCTATTTTCATCATTCTAGAAGTTTCATTTTTTTTTTGCATTTATGCCATTTTGATGATAATAAAAAAAATAATAACAATTATAATAACAGCAACAATAATAATAATAATGACGGGTGATATTCTGAATTGGAACTAAATGCTGATATTAAGTACTCACATCTTGTTTAAAAGCCAAGCTAAGTGACTGTTTTTGTTACAAAGATTACTGATATTACTGATATACTGAAACATTTTGACTCATTGATTTCCAAACAAAGTTAATTTTTTTTAAATAATCTAATTTTTAAAACAAAGTTTCTATGTGAAAACCAATACTAAATTATAATGGGTGAAAAAAATTTAGTTTAATAAAATTTTCAATTAATACCAATTCTTACCCTATATGCTACTTTCATACCAGAATTATCACAGATATTATCACCTAGCGTTCTATTCCCGCTCACCTAGAAAAGCAAGAAGTTTTATAAGATAAAAGAAAAAAAATCTTTTTTTAAACAAAATATCACAAGTGTCAATTTTCGAGAGACAAAATATCACGTAAAAAAACAAGACGGTATTAAGTTTATGAGTATGTTTCACATCGTCAGTCGCAACAGTTCCAGCGATATTGTTTTTCTTTCTTCTGGAATTACAATTGTTTTGAACAGTACAACACTTTCTTACCTACTGAAACTAATGTTGTGTGCAAATTTTTCTTTCAGTAGAGCTAAAGCTTTTTGTGAATCACGTTAAATTACTGCCCCACAATTTTGCTTAATTTCTCCTCAAAAGACAAAACATCATCTAAACCGAAGTTCTCCAACAGCATTGACGGCACTATTTTGTATAATTGAAATTTATTCCAATTAAAACCAATAAAGTTTAATAAATAGAAGGAATAAAATCTAGTTTATAGTATAAAAAAAGTTAGTATTAAGAACAACTGTAACATGACGTTGTGAATTGAATTCTTCAAAGGTCCACGTATGTGTACCTTTGTAGCGAAGAGGATAGATTACGAAGTTCCTTACGTTCAGTCCTATGATGTCTATGGGCAGCTGGAAGTACTGGTCCACGAAGCAATCGGCTTGTTCACGAAATTTTTCGACCATGTCGTCGGGCCACCATTGTGTGACATTGCCGTCCTTGAATTGCTTGTTCCGTTCTACTTCTACAAAAAGGAGGTGAAACATGACTCCGTAAAAACGGCACAACATGTGCTGTCAATCATTAATAGAAGTAACGATGTACCACAAAATAATAAAAAGTTTGTAATGTTATAAGGCAAAGTTCTGATATCGTATTTACGCACGGCCTACTCAACTACTAAGGCCAAAGAAGCTCTCCCAAACACGCTCGGGGACGGAAATTTTGACGTCATAGTTCCGAGTGACGTTGTTCCGAAGATGAAGATAACCTGTCTCGAAACCTTTTCGGAACCACCCGTTCACGTCTGACCACATTTTTAGGGTTCCGAATGCGTCCGAACAAGTTTCTCGATCTTCGGCAATCGGAACAGTGACGTCAAAAATTGCGTCTACTCTCAGGTTTGGGAAAGCTTCTCTGGCCTTGTTATTGAAGTTGGCCGTGATTTACGGAGTAACATTCCACTATATTTTTTTTTACAGTGAGAGACATTAACTCGTTCACAACAGTTGTCTAGAAAATTTGACAAGCGAAAATTAGCTTTCTGCTTAAGTTTATCGAAGTAAACAAAATATAAGACAAATGAAGACCACGGTCCTGAAAAATTTATATTTGGCAAATTAAGTTACAGGAAAAACGAATTTTAAAAACTTTTAAGTTAACGTTTGTATGCGGAAACGAAAGTATTAATGATGTTCACAAAGTCATCGTTAATCTGTTAATAATCAACACATACCCTTAGCGAGTCGAATAGAGTGTTTAACTTCATTATTTTAACTGTCTATATTTTAGAAATATTCCCATGCGCAAATGCTAAAAAAAATTATATGACTATCTATAATAACAAAAGAAAGAGTCTGTCTGTTTCTGTCACCGAGCTTAGTTTCATATTTTCATTTTAGAGAAAATGCTAATTTTACTGAAAAACACACTTTGCTCAATCGATCATTTTCCTTTCGTGTGCATTTGACGAGAATTAAATGAACACAAATTATAAATTGAAATTGCTTTATTTCTGCATTATACTCAGGCTCTAAATGAATGATTGAAATATTGAATTCAACAGCTAACTTTTTTTAATAACTCAGAATGGTTGACGGAAAACATGTATAATTTCGTTATTGAATTATCAGAAATTGCGATGACAAAAGTTATATTGAAAGATTTGGATATGAGGATGTCATTTTATAGTGGTTTTATTTTGGAATTTAAAGCATATAAGTAACGGATTTTATTCTGTAATGAACGGAACAAAGGCAAAGCTTATATCCATAGCATTACATGACATATACTTGGACGATTTGAGTCTTAGTCCGTGCGAAGAACGGGTATTTATTTGCTAGTATAGTAATAAACTACATAAATTAAATTTATATTAAGAGCATTAGACTGAGTTTATATCTTACGGCTGTTATCAAATCCATGTGTGATTTCATGGGCAATAATAAATCCAATCATTCCGTAATTTAAATACCTAAAATTTAAAAACAATGGTATCAGATTATATTTGGTAAGTCTGTACTTAACGCGTCTAATATTACGTGCATTAAAACATATTTACTTTAGTCTTCCAGGTACAAAGAAGGGAGGTCTCAAAATTCCAAGGGGTAAAACTGAAAACGAAAGAGATAGTGAGAAAACAAGATGGTCTAAAAAGAACAAAAATATCCTACTACATGAAAGATCTATATATTAAAAGAACTGGTGTAAAAAAATGAAGTATTTAAAAAGATAATAAATACAAACTGAACTCGAATCCCGTAGGAGAATCAAAAACCATAGTGTAAAAAAATATAGCTCTAATATATAATTCTAATAACACCAATACTTCATCTTAAGGGGATACGGTACCCACAAATTGGTCAAAATATCGATTTTTCAGTTTTTACTTCTTATTATTCACAATATATTTGCAAACATTTACTGAAAGTTTCATAATATCTTCAATAGAAAAAAGTTATTAAATATTTTCTGGAGTCATTCCTATAAGTTTGAATACGTATTTCGTCTGCTTTCAAATTTTTTTCTCTGTTTCGCGTTTTTGAATTCTTGTGTTTAATAAATCCCTAAGGCTTTTTTGCTAATTAAGTTAGAATTTTGAAAATTTAACCTGTGTTCTTATATATATGGTACACAAAACTGTGCATGGAATAAGGTCTACTATGTATAGTAATTTTTTTTAAAAAAATTTGAATTCAATAATTTGTAATTTTTTGTGACTTTTTGAGATTTACAGTATAAATGCATGTTACTTTTTAACTGTACTGACATTTTAAAATCCATGCACAGTTCTTGAACAAATAGTTCTAAAAACAAACTATAAAAGTTTTGTGGAGTTATTCTCAAAATTGAAAGAGGCGTAGAGTTTTAAATAAGTTCAAAATTTTGAATTCTTAAAAAAAAAACTACTTGTAAATATTTGTTTTTATTGCTAGAAAATGTTTATTTAGAGTGAACATATGAAACCACTACAATTTGCAAGTTTATGTTATTATTTCTAGAAATACGAATAACATCAAACCTAAAGGTTTCTAGTGAAATTTAGGTGAACTGACAATGCATGGAATTTAAAGTATGAGTTACTAATTGTAAAGAATTTATTAAAGGCAAAGAATATTTTTAGTCACTAGTACACAATTTACAGAGTGTGTAAGTGGATGAGGATTTCAGTTCATTACTAAGTAAAGACATAATGAACTTAAATTATCTGAATTTCCATATTATTTGGTACAAAAATGAAAACTTTTTAGTTTTTAATTTCCAACTATGAAATATGAGGTAAAGAAAGTATTACGACGGGGTCGAGATGTTTGTTTTCTGCACGTTTTGGAGGGTGCTGATTCCGACAAAGTGGTTTTTGAACATTGGCCTGCCTTTCCGTCCATCTGTCTGTCTGAAACCACTCTACAGCTTGAACTAAAAAAGCTAAAAACTTCAAATTTGGCACACGAGTTTTTAGTACCTGTCGGAACATTGTTTTAGAGAAAATCGCCCGAAAATGCGCAAATAACTTTTTAGGTTTTAAAGTTATTGAAATTTCCTTATATAGGGGATATATGATTACCTTTTAATGCATTGATTTATTGAGTAGTAATTGGAAGTCAGTGTAGTGTTACACTCGTTTTATTAAGAATGTAATTTTCATTACAATCAAAACCAAAAAAAAAACAATGAAATTACTTTTAATGTTTTTTATTAAATGATGATTTATTGTAAATTTTATACACAAAACTTTTATGTTATTATATTAAAAACAAATATTTTTTTTTATATTATTAATTTTTAAAAAGTTAACTACTTGTATATTGCTTTTCTTTAAAAATGTTAACTTATAACTTACCAATTGTATTTGCAAAGGCTTTGTAAAATGCATTCACTAAGAGAGGTGACATCCCTAACCAATCACTAAAGGTTAATCAAAAATTAAATTAATTAATAATTAAAAAATAATAATTAATAATTATTAATAATTAATTAATTTTCAATTATTAAATTTTAAAAAATAAATTTGAAAATTTTTGATTGTTTTGACCGATCAACAACGATTGGCAAGAAAATTTGCCTCTCGAAAAAGATCTTTTTGTTGAAGTTTAATTAAATAAATAAAATATAAGACAAATAAAGACAATAGTCCAGAACAATATATCGCACTGTAGGCGGAAAAGTGACCTACCGCACAAATATGACTTTTCGAGTTGTAAATGCTATAATATTCAAAATTTAAGGGGGACCAGAGCCCTCCATTGAAGCCCATGTTACAATGACCATTTTTATGTACCTTTTTCTCAGAATCTATTTGATACTTTTTAATGAAATTTTTACCAGTTGTTAAATGGATGTTTAACTATACTTTAATAGAGCCGTTACTCAATGCAATTGAACAATTTCCAAAAGAAGACTTTGTACATGCATACCACAGATGGCTCCTCTGACAAAACCATCACCAACGGGGGTGCCGGTGTGTTTTTAACTACTTCAGATGGTGTGTTTCACCAGGGCAAATATGGTGCGGGAAACATAGCCTCTAACTTCACCTGTGAGCTGAGGGCAATTCTGGAGGCACTAAATATCTATAAGGCCCTTCCCACTTCCAAGCAGGCAAAAGGCCTAGTAATATTTTGCGACTCAAAGGCCGCCCTCCAAGCAATTCTAAAAGGACATTCTTCTATCACCCAAGAAATCATCTCAGGTCTTCAAGATCTTCAGACTATAAACAAGACCTGCATCCTCCAGTGGATTCCTGCACACGTCGACATAGAAGATAATGAAACTGCGGATAGATTGGCCAAGGAGGGCAGAGACCTCAACACTAGCTGCAGTGATGTTTCTCTTCAGGATGCGAATGCAGTGGCCAGATATAAGCTTAGAGAAAAATCCATTCAGACCAAACATCTTCTCTCTGAAATAACTGCGAACAGATCTACTTTTAAAACCATAACTAGGCTGAGAACCGGACACCACAGGGGTATGAAGATAGATGGAGATGGCAAGAAGATCTATAGAAGCTGTGAACATTGTCCTGATACCCAGCTTACGCCTACTCACGTCTATGAGTGTCCGGCTATGAGCGACAGCCTGAGAAAGATTGGAGTACTGCCGACTATGCTAGATCCGTATGGAGACAACATCAAGCAAGTCGTAGAAGAAATTATCAAAATTCACGGACACATATAGAGTACGACTCTCATGGACACGACAAAAAAAATAGAGCCGTTTTCAAAATTTTTGTTTAGTTTTTAAATTAAAATTTTTTAAGTGAAACTACATATTTTTTTTACCTAAAAATATCAATAATATTAAAAGGAAAAAAGTAAGATATTTATAGTCAAATCCCACCAGCGGTTTTTAGAAAAAAACTTCTTATATACGTATAAACAATTTCAGGCTGATACTTAAAGTAGAATTTGAGAAAAAGGTATATGAACATTGAAAAAGTAAGTTTTGAGATATAACCGTTTAAAGTAAACAATAGTGGTTTCTTACCTATAAAACAAGCGTTTATTTTACCTAAACAACGTTTGTTTAAAAAAAAATATTAAAAATACTTCCAATACTCGAAACTTTTATGTAAGACATCGTTGAAAAGCTAAGATTTCATATTTAGAGAAACACTAAATACATTGAAATGTCATTTTTGACAATTTTTGGGGGTCTGGTCCCCCTTAAATATCTAGTGATTACAGCAAAAATTAAATCAATTAGTAGAACAGTTGGAATGCAATAAGCGAATTGTTATTTGTTCTATTATGCAATGCAATGGAAAAAATAAACTTCAGACGATTTTTCTGAAAAACTAGTATTTTTGCGGTAGGTCTCTTTTCCGCGTACAGTGCGATATGTAGACAAATTAAATTACAAGAAAAAAATTAATTTAAAAAACTTAACTTAAAACTTAAAATTAACGTTTTATTCATTAACGTCGAAATGTATGTGTTAATGGTTTTCACAAAGTTGTCGTTAATGGGTTAATGTTATGCATACGTTAATGTTAAAGTAAAAATTCGATTATTATTAATATTATCGGGTCATTGTTAAAAATAACTTATCGTTATCATTTAATTGATATTTTACTATTATTAATGACATGTTTATCATTGATAATAACTTATTGTTAACTCATATAAGATATTAAGACGAATTTCTGCCACAGTCCAGCATTAGCTGTTTCGCGTGGACTTTTCAACAATTTGGCTATTTGGGCGACCAACTTGGCATGAAACGCCTCGTTTGTTTTGGGACGTTTCGATTCATACGTAACGAGTTATCATTATTGCAATATGAATTAGCTGTGTTATTGTGTTTTGAGAAATTATTTACTTCTCTTTTTACACATTCGTTTCTGCCGTCTTTGATACTGGCCACATTTTATTGCCTGAATAAAATTAACATCTATACAAAATCAAAGGTATGAACACTTTCACATTGTGAGAATTGTCATTTTACTACTTATATATATACTAAACTTTAGTCACTGCTCTGTAAAAAAATTGGCGACATGTTACTCCGTAAACACGGTGGTAGCTGGAAGAATTTGCTGCCTCCGTGTTTACGTAATGTTACACCGCTGTTTCTTTCACTTTTGTGGTGGTACAAATCCCAAACCAGAGGAAGCTGTGTCCTATTTTGCAGCGTAACGTTCACGGTAAACACAGTGGCAGAAATTTCTTCCTGTTACCACCGTGTTTAAGGAGTAACATTTCACCAATTTTTTACAGTAAGGTTAAATTACGTTTAAAATGTAAGCATATAAGTTTTACTCTATTCCATTTAAATTCAAAAAATTACCTGTCTTTAGCCACAGTTCCTGCTGTCTCCGACATTTCTTTTGTCACGTCGTAACGATTCATTTTTAAAATATTATCCAGAAAGTTATCTTCAGAAATATCAAGCTGGCAAAGAAAATATTTTGGGGGTGAAAATCCTTAAGGGAACCAAGAACCCAACGATGCTAAAAGTATCGAATTTTCATGTGAACTTTTAATTATAAACAAGTAGGTTTGTAACAAAATCTGTTACTTAACCCGCTTCCACACAATTTGTCAAAAAATAAGGCGCCAAAAACAGTATTAATTCTCTATTAAGCATTTACACGCAAAATTTGGCTAGTTTCATTTACTTTACTTTGAAAATTCAATAATTATTTTTCTTATCGTTTGCTAAGTTAATTTATATTTCAAAGAATTCCATCTGGAGCATATCCTGGACTGTCCTAGTTCATCTCCACTACTTGTTATTAACTTTGCTAGAATACATGGACTTATGGACCAGATCCAGCTGTTGCTAGGCCATGAAGGTTTAGAAACAGCAACATATTTCAAAGAATAAATATGTAATATTTCTCACTTTTAAATAGAAGCAAAACTTTTCATATCCACACACAATCAAAGAACCTCTTTTTTGAAATATATGTGACGCCATTTCAAACTAATTTATGTCGCAGAAATAAATTTCTTTTTATTTATTATTCCTAAGAAATAAAGTTTCTCGAGCGATTGTTGTGCATAGCAATTTTGATTTAATTCTAATAAAAATGGCTTCTTTTGCTTTTTAAATGAGCATTAAATTTTGCAGTTTTTTAAATAATTGAAGTACTTTGAATACGATTTTTTTTTTAGTTTTTCAATGCATTCTAATTTCAATGCGTTGAATTTTTGGACATATCACACTTGTCTGTAGCATTTGTAGTTTGGGCTTTGAAAGGGGATGGCAGACGGACGGAGTGAACGATTATAATACTTTCCACTTTTAACGTTATAAACCTAGTGTGGAACCATTTAATGCATTATATTTGAATTTCGATCATGAATCATTAAAACTTTAAAGTTATTACTCTAAACTTAATTTTTGCGTAATTCCTAAATTTAAAAAAAAAAAGATTTTTGTACTTATTATTATTTTCTGAAATTCTTTAAGAAAACTGTGTATAAAACTTTCACAGTATTTAATAAACATGCATACAAAATCTTTTAAAAAATATCAATCCTATAAGTACCATAAAAAAGAAAAAGTTGTTTGCTAAAGGCTAAAATTATTTGTGGAATTATGACATTTGAAGCTGGAAACAAAGTTATATTGGAATTAACTAACGCCTTACCAACTACAGTCTCATATTCACGTGTGTATTACATTCGCTTTTGCATAGATACACAATTTAGTGATTAGAAGTTACAATGAAAATTCGATATTTTGAAGCGTCGTTGTGTTCCCGGTTCCCTTAATGAACTTTCCATATAGTTGTTATAATACATTCAAATTCTTTTTGCATTAAAATGCATTTAAAGTTAGCTAATGCCGGTTGAGAAAAATTATACTTTGGTGGAAATATAAATATGGTGTTTAAATTTTCATCGTTCAATTGATATAATTATGTAACGCATGTTTCACCAAAGTTCCTTGCACACCTGTTTTACATTTTTGGTGTGAATCACTCAATTCTTCTATACAAAATTTGTTGAACAAAAATGACATGATTATTTGGATTGTAAATTATATTTTATCCTACAATGTTAATACTTATCACGAAAATATTTCAAATAATTAGAAATAATTTGAAAACCCTGTCTAGCAAAAAATTAAAGGCTTCATTTACTTTAGAGCATAACTAAATGTTTATGCAATAAAAGCACTTAAATTAAATCATGAATGATTTTAATGCAATCTGTTTTAGCTAAATTATTACTTAAGTGTGAACTAAGAAGTAATAGAAGAAAGAAGCTGCTAGTAAGTAGTACTTACTCCTGAATAGAGTGTATCCAGTTCAACTGGATCTAAAATGTAACTAGGGAAACCCAATTTTAACTTCATTTCTAGCACCTATAAACATAAGAGTTACATGAATCAGTGCCTTATAATCCAGTAGATAGGGGTATTGAAGGAAAATTCGGAAATCGAAAAAATAAATTATTTATTTAAATAAATTTAATGGTAATTTGCCAACTACTGAAAAAAATACAATTAGATAGTCTACTAAAATGATAATAAAATATTTTGTGGATATTTGAAATATGCAGGTTGGTTATTTAATATGCAATATTCAATAATTTTTTTGCTGCTGAATTAATTTTCATCCGATGATTATATACACCTTAAATATAATATGACAAATATTTCTTTTAAAAATAGGCCATCAGTTTAAAAATTGGCCAATAATTTCAGAGCCAAAGAACGTTGAAACACTTAAACTTGTTTATAGTAAAACATAGTACTTAACGTACTATACGTATAGATAAACTATTGGTGTCGTTTTGAATACATTAATTTAAAAAAAAAACCCTCTTTTTATAAAAAGCATGTCAAAGTTAACCTAATGGAAATAGAGAAATTAAAACATTTCTAAAATTGGGAAACTTCGTTGATTTTAAAGCAGAGAATCTTTGGCAACTTAAACAACTAAAAGCACATTTCTGGCGAACCAAAATTTTTTGGCTTATCAAATTTGATCGGGTAATCGAGTTTTTATTGCATTAGCATTAGTTTTACGTTGATTAGTTTCTTACCTTTTCTTCACACACAGATTTTGTTTCTGTGTCTAACCAGGATTGCTCTTGTATACCCTCAGCAAATGAGTGTTTTAGAGTAGAAGTCAGGGTTTTGACCTAAAATCAAAGCAGAAAAATGCTATTTAAAACAAACTTTCCTACTTGGGTATAAAGAATTTTGAATCACAGAATATTCAGTTTCTATAGAATATACATAAATATAAACTTTTAATTTTTTTAGTTTGATTTTAAATATTTCTCAAAACAAACAGTAATTTAGTTTTTGATTACCCAAGCACAGTACAATATCGTAAGATAGCCTTCTACTAACTATTCCATATCATTTACCCATTGTAATATTCATCTAACATCATTAGGTTATCATACGATTATCATGTACTACTAGGGAAAGTAACTTCAAGATAAAGTATTTGCAAAATCTGAGAAAACGGAGTTTAAGTTATGATTATTATTACATCTTTTTAAGTATCTTGTTATTAATAACCATTATGTTCCTTTTAAATTAATAACATTCAACTGACTTTTGGTGGAAATAGAGGAAATAGTAAAAGGGAAAAACCTGCACCATCGGAATAGTACTTCTTACAGGATGTTTCATAATTGAACTTTGTATTTACGAAACTCCCATTCTTCTAAGTATAACTACACTGTAAAAATTTGCTGGTTTCACCATGATATTGGTTCGTATAGCTGCAACGGTGAATGGTGAAACGTTCCACCATATTTTTGTATTCGGTTGAACCATTTCTCAGGTTTTTGTTCCAAATACAGAAAAATGGTTCAACCAAACACCGAAAAAAGGTGAACATTCACCATTCAGCGTTGCAGCTACTAGAAATCAATATCATGGTGAAACAACCATATCTGGTGAACCTAGCACAAATTTTAACAGTGTAGACATAGGAGAATATGATATCTTTACTCCAACACATCGGTCAACTAGCCTGGTGAAATTTACTACATAAAACAAATAATTTGAAGTAACTTTGTTTAAAACTGACTTTGTTTGTTTGTACAGTACAGAATTGAAAGCATTGGGCCGTCATATTTAAAACAATATGCTTCATTTCAAAATAAAAACGTGGATTTACTTGGACTCCAAAATGTCATTCATATCAATATGGTATAGTTAAGATATTCCACTCAACTACTCGGCCTAAACAAAGTCTATCACATTAGTAGAAATTTAGTAACTTAAAAGTCTCTGACTTTTAGTAAATTAAAAGTCTCTGACTTAGTCGAAATTGCTGAAATTGCTGAATTTTTGTGAACGGAAGACTACGATGATTTCCTGATTTAAAAATTCTGAACGAAGTCACCAGATTTGGGGAGCCCATTCGGTAAAAGGATCTTGCCTTGTATGCGGAAGGTCCCAGGTTCGTGCCCGTACATTTCCAAAATAACTGCCGACCAATAAGCGGTAAGTGCAGCTACCAAGTCCGACAAATAATACCCCGGGGAGAGGGAGTGCACGTCCAATGTGCTCTAAAATCCCGACACTGCACACGGGATTTTAGACGATGTTTCCACGATGTCGCTCCTAAAAGTGGCGTCGGATACCTACTCAGGTGTCGGCTCGTCACTTGACTGTAGTTTTAAGAGAGAGTGTCTGTCCCATAGAGCTAATGCATTAGTTTTGAAATCACAACTTTTGCAAAAGAATTCCTTTGCCATGTTATCCCATTTTCATCCAGGTATGGGAATCATCATAACATAAATTTAAAACAAAATTGAAAAGAAAATAACACCCGGTTATTTAATTATTAATTGATAAAGTATTAAAATAGTGTCGCCATCTGCTGTGTATATTTGGCATTTTAAAACTTCAAAAATATATGATTAAATAACTACATAACCTTTTCGTTTCAAATTTGTTTCATTTCGATGTTATAATGATTCCCATACCTGGGGAGAAAGAACTAACATGGCAAAGTTGGGATTTAAAAACTAATGCACTAGCTCTATGGAACTGACAGTCCCTCTTAAATTATGACGCTAGTCGACAATAGCACTCGTATAGCCCTAGTGCGACTTTAATTTAACTCAACCTAACAGAGTTACCTCTTCTAGGTTGTCCTCTCTGTAACTCTCCTCCTTGACGTAGAGCGCTGCCAGCGCCATGCCGAATTTATCCTTGATGATGTTGACGCACTCCTTCCACCTCGCGAAAAAGATCCTCTTGTCGTCGAAGGAGTCCGGCAACAATTGGCTGAAATCGTTGAACAGTCGTCGGAAGTGGATGTCCAAGTATGGGAGGTACTTGGCCACGAAACGCCACGTCAAGTAGTTGGCCACGGTCCTGGTGAAATAAGACAATATTTTTTGAAAATGATGGGTAGAAATTCAACGGTAATGAAATATAAATATATATGAAAATATATTTTTTTCGTTAAGATCATGTAGTGTTAATAAATATAGATCCCATTATGTACTTTAAATTTTAAACTAACAGAATGTATATCTAAATATTCTTTGATTCCTAATAGTTCCCAAAGTTGCTCTTATTACCAAATGGATTAAAAAACCAATATTTACCGCGCGTGTCTATTTTTGGAATTTGAAGGCATGTTAGAATAGGTTAGGTTGTACGTTTTCCGGCTACGTATTTTTAGCCTCCAGCCTGTTGTCCCTACCAAAAACTTAACTGACAGGAACAAAACTACCAGGCGTAAGCCCCGTTGAAAAACTCAATTTTGCTGAAAGAACGTCTCTTAATTTAGAACCATGGTCAATAACCATTGAATTAAGACGATGGAGATGCTGATGGGATGCTGACTACAACACCGTGTGATATACAATGAGACAAGTCAAAAGTCGTGAAATATTTGGGGGATCCTATTCTGCTTTATCCAATGTTGTGCATGAAATTAGTTAGAAGTCAAGAAACAAGATGCAAATATAATAATCTTTGAAGGCCTGTTGTTGTTGCTACTAAAATCTAAACTGGATGAAAAGCATCTACTTGACGTAAGCCCCGTTGGACGGAAAACTCAAGTTTGCTGAAAGAACGCCTCTTAATTTAGAACCAAATTCAAATAACCATTGAGTTAAGAAGATGGAGATGCTGATGGGCAAAAACCAATACAAAACCAGTTTTCCAAGTAAAGCCATCAATTACTTTGTAGTAATCCTAAACAAGCGCTCTCGGCGAATTATTTGGCACTATTCTATAGTGGAATTTATATATGCCTATTACATTGACTTGGCGACTTTTTGACTATCTATTAAAACTATAATTGCAACGTATTTTTCTTACCATTACTACTATTATGTGCCAGAGATCGTGATGCAGTCTACAACTGCACAAATAGTCATTTCAAACGTCATAAAATGACGCATTTTACATTGAACTAACGTTAAGTGAGAGGTTTGTTTATGCTTACTTGGCGACTTTGGAACGACTTCCCTTTATTTTACGCCAAGCATCTCCATTTTCTTCGTTAACTCTATGGAAATAACGAAGTGGTCTACAACACTGTGTGATATACATTAAGATAAGTCAAAAGTCGCGCAATATTTGGGTGACCCTATAGAGCTGTATCCGATGTTGTGTATATGAGGTAGAAATTAATCAGAAGTCAAAGAAACAGAACATCAACATAGTGATCCTCACCTAGGGGAGGTTCTGTTGATGAGAAGCACCATATCTTTTAAGTATTTCTCGCAGTGGATTTCAATGATGAGGTCGTCCTTCAGAGCTGAGAGGCCGATGGAGTCAAAGAAGTAGCCAAACAGTTTGCCCCACTTGATCTGTAAGGAAACAACACAGTATTGCAATTTTGAAATTCAAAAATAATGTATGTTTTCCAAAAAAAATTAAATCTTATCATATTGCTTTTTTGGTGAATAATACAGCTGTATATTGCGCCAAGCTGCATATTAAATTTCACCAAGGGACTTTCTTGCAAAAAGTAAAAACTTTTCCCTACCCTTCCCAAACTAAAAACCTACATTTTACCGAGATTTTATGTGGATGCGTTCGTATCTTCACGTTGAAAACCCGATTAGTATGGATTACTACAACAAATTTGGTGGGATTACTAGAAAAAGTGTTGTAACTGGCAAAAGGGGAGATTTTTAGTCAAATTTACAAAAACTTTTTTATTGTTGTTACAATATAAAAAAAATTGTATAAATACGGTAATTTTTTAACAGTGTACTTTAGATACGAATTTAATTTGTTTATACCTATGTTTTTGTTAGAACAAATTTTACGACATAATTTTGGCTTATAGGAATAGTTTTGTAAAATTATAGCAATTAGTTTTAATTTTACCTCCGGTATCCTTTCTTCCAGCATTGATATGTTGAATTTATTAAGTTGGTCCTCATCCATTGAACTTGTGTCATTTTCCGTTGAAGATTCACCCTGAGAAATCTGTAATTAATGCAACAAACTATTATTCAGACGTGTAATATATATCTTAAATATTGCTTAAATTCTTTCTTATAGGGGAGACCGGGGCTAGTTTTCCATGCTCTCTTCTTTTTGATTTTATGTTTTTTACTTCCATTTATTTTGAAGTAAACAAGATGCCATTGTCTTCCTCACTTGCTTATCTACAAATTAGCATTACTACTTTTCCAAAAAGTAAATATACTCTTTGGCAGCAAGTAGTTAAATGCAAGAATGTTGAGCTGGAAAACATGCCCCGTATGCGGAGTAATTTTTCCCAGACTGCCAAAAAGTGATGTGGCAAATTTTCCAACTATTTTTTAAAAAGATTTAACAAATTTGAAAAACATCTTGTGATTTTTTTACATAGATTTATTGTAAACTAAAATAGCTCAAAAGAGTATACCTAGAATATAGGTATTTAAAAAAAAGCCAGTTTATTATACCAAACTATTTTAATCAATTTAAGGAAAGTTCATTATCATCTGAATCCCTTTAAACTTACATAAAACTTCCCGTTTTGTGTAACTATACTTTGGTGCTCTTTTCTACAAAGTTGTCTAAGTATTGTTAAAGATTACAAAAAATTTGATTGACTAAAGTTTGGTGTGATTGCTTCCCCCCCCCCCCCCCCCTTATTTTTGAACAAGTCAATTGACTCAAAACTTTGGGTGCAGCATTACACATTACTACTTTACAGTGTAATTATTCACGATCTATGGGGAATATTTAAGTTTCTGGGGGCTTTTCGGTTGCTACATACATTCCTGATAGTTTTTAGAGTGACATATATTGTTTCAGAATAGTACGAGTTCATTCATCTTCCTTTTTCATTACTATTGCAGACAATTTTTAATCTAGAGCAAAACATTTTTTTTTCATTGCATGTTCATACGATAAAAATAATTTGTTTTTTGCAATATTAATCTTAATTTACAAAGGTTGTAGCACTCTTTTCTACAAGGCATTGTTTAAAATCTTGCCCCATGAAATTTTGGAAAAAAATGCCCCGTCGTCACATTTTGAATTTAATAGTACCTTGGCGAGTAGAATTTTTAAATTATGTTGAAGACGATTGTATAGTTACGTAGAGAGAGGAACCTTTAGTATACTCAATGATAAAACTGTAAGTTTAATAAAAGTACGTTTGATTTAGGTTTAAAAGTAAGCATAAAAATTCCCTCAACGTTGAAAAATCACAAAAACAGCTCTAACGACAATATTACAACACCAACTGAGCAAAATTCTTGTGGGTGACATAAAACGGGTTGCTTCATAAACCAAGCAGCCATTGTGGGCGCCTCCTAACGGCTCATTTCTTGTATAAGGCCTATTGGAAAACTTACCCCATGAGAAAACTAGCCCCGGTCTCCCCTAATTCAAATTCAAATACATTTATACCAAATCATGGAAACCTGTAATTTTTACCTGGACGGAAATAACGCCGAATTTAGATAAATAGGATTATTCGTTTAGAGCTTGGTTTATTTAATTTCAATTACCTCTTATAAAATATAAGGTATTGAAAGTATTTCGATGGGGTCGACAATCAAAAATGAACATTTTGTGTTTTCTACATCTTTTGGAAGGTTATGATTCTAAAACGTGCTGAACGTTGGTCCGTCTGTATGTCTGAAACCACTCTACAGATAAAGCTAAACAAGATACGGACTTTAAATTTGGTAGACGAGTTCCTAGTACCTGTTGAAAGTCATAATGAAGTTTTTACAAAGAAAATTGTTTTGTATGTTTACAGTATTTTGTACAGTATATCCATAGTAAAACTAATATGAAGAACAAAACTTCATATCCACGCATATTGATTCCCTCGCTATCATTCTCCTTTTAACTGGCAATAAAATCAATAACTTTTCATCTAAGAAATTACCCTTTTTATTTCTTTTCAACACACACATCTACTGCATCTTTTCCCAGGGAGGGGAGAACAAAAACTGACTTCGAACAGTAACTTCGAAAAACTGAACAAACACTGAAAAACTGAACAAAAACTGAACAAACAGTAACTTCGAAGTCGGTATCTCTCATGGCTTTAATTACTACAAAACTTCTAACCTTACAACTGTTAAGCCGATAAAAATTACGTACAATTAAGGGAAAAGAACATAATAAAACAAAAAGAGAATAAATCTTTCCTTTCTGTTAGACTTTTTAACAACTTGCTATGGAAGCAATTATTTATCCGGTTGTAAAAAAGCATTAAAAAGTTAGTGGGGTTGTTATTTAGACATTTTGATGATACAAAGAGAGTATTATTTTAATAGTGGTTCAAGTGTGACATGAGTTAAAGGAAAATATTTTCTAAAATGGGTAAAGTTTTATAATAATTTTATATTTGTTAGGCTAAAGTAGAAAACCAATATACAAATCTTTTACCTTGTAATAACATTCTGTTTTTTATAAGTTGACTTAAAACATTATTCCAAAATATATCGAAAAAGTAACAGTGGAATTCCAAATAGTTAACCAAATGACTTCACCAATTTTACGGAGAAATTTAAATCTACATGTGTGAGTGATTATAATTAAATGAAAAACCCATCGACTATATCTTAACAGAAAAAGTTAGATAGTTCATAAGATACTCTGATCATTTACCAAATACTTATTTAAAATAAGTAGTGTATAAATAGCGTGTTAATTTACCATATACCTATGAAAAAAGTGATGCCATATACCTACTAAAAATTTATAGACTTTACGAAGAGTGTTGTTTTGCAAAACGCAGTCTAAATGGCATAACTAGTATATAGGGTCCTGCCCGTTTTCTGGCAATTTCCTTCAATTGAATTTACCATTATAAAGAGTCTCTAATGAACGAACTGGGCTGAGTTGAGTTTTACAACTACACTCTTCATATTGGGAATAAGTTTTGTAAACAGATAAAATTTGTTACCACTGATACAGATTGCATCTGTTGAGAACATGTTTTTTTTTTCTGTTTGATTACGAAAATTAAATTTGATGTATACTAAATACTTACGTGGCCGCGATGGTTTAGTAGCCGTGTGTCTGGCTCCTATGCAGTTCGACGATGGTTCGTTTACGGGATATGGCTTTTTTTAAAAAACGAAACAGGGATTTTTTACAGTACCCTTATCACATGGGAGATTTTTAGGGAACAGGGATTTTTTACACCCTTATCACATGCCTCTATGATCCTGAAGAGCTATTTACCGAGCCTACTCGCACTGAAGAGGTATGGAACGAGCCCAGTTTTGATCCAGGAACCTCTTGCGTGCGAGCCCAATACTGAACCGTCTCTGCGACAAAGTAATTACTCAGTCGTGAGGTTTAGTATTGGGTATTTGTTCTGACCGCCATAATCCCTCACCCCACAACTCTATTGACGTAGAATCACCATTTCCCACATACTATTAAATTATATACGAATGTGTAACAAATAGCTCTTCATATTTGGCGATAAATTTGCTGGAAGAAAATATTTTTAAGGTTGATAAAGCAATGCAGAAAATATCTGTTATGCAAGAATATTTTCTGTATTGCTTGGTTACGGGAAAATTTTGCCAACAGATTTTGTCTAAAACATACAGATTTTTCTGGCAACTTTGCTGCCAATAATGTTCTGTAATATAACATGGATTTTTTACAGTGTACATCCTTAGCACATCCCTCTCCCCGCAACTCTAGTAACGCAGAATCCCCATTTCTCAGCTATTATTGAAATATCCAATTGTGTAACAAATCGCTCTTCATATTTGGCATAAATTTGCCACAAGTAAGTATTTTTAAGTTTGACAAATCTCACATTAGTTAATTTATATTCGAAATCAAGCATATCTTCTATGTCGCTCTTAACAGTTGACTCCGGAGCCTTGAGCAAACGGACTGTCTCGGCTATGAGGTTCTTGTAAGACATGTACAATCTCGCGTAGTTTGGGTCGGAGGCGTCTGTGCTGAAAAGAGGCGATCCTGAGTATACCTAAAAATACAAATATCATTTAACCCTTTATTCACTAAATAAAGATTTAACATTAATTATTTGCCGTTGCCTATTTTAAAACTATCTGTGCAATTAATAATAATATATTACGGTAAAAAAATAGTTGGGACATAAAATGCATTTTAAGATGAATTTATTTTCGTTGTTTCTTCTTTCTAGTTATAATAAATACATTCTTAAAACAAACGAGCGGTTTTAACTCAGTCTGAGTTAATTTCCACTCCTTTCCGTGCCGAAAATACACTTCCCCTATAGGAGTGGATTTTACTCTTTTTGCGGAGTGCGTAAAAGAAATAAAAGAAAACAATCTACGTCCTACGCTCTTAAAAAGAGCGGATTTAACTCAGTCTGAGTTAATTTCTAACCCTTTCCGGTGCCGAAAATGCCCTTCCCCTATAGGAGTGGATTTCACTATTTTGTTTTAAGAGTGTAAATTACACTGGAAAACAACGAAATTTTGTTAAATAAATATGATTTACCATTTCAGTCTTTAATGCTTTGAAACTGAATACTGCATTAATAAAATCCCCACTACCATCTATTTTCCCTTAAAAGAAAAATTAAAAGTAAAACACCGTTTTTTTAAATAGGATTTCTAAGTAGCTTCAGGGCATAACGAATTGGTGCAGGTAACTAAAGTTAAATATTTCTGAAGAATTTACTTTACCTTTGTAGACTTTAATGTGCTAAAACCGTACAATTTAATTTTAAAAAAGTTCAATTTTTCTCCAAATTAACAATGAAAAGTGAAACTGCAGCCTTAAATGATACTCTTAGGTAACGTCAGTAGACAATGGGTTAAATTGACATAGGTTATAGAAGTTTTTTTAACTAAATATTGTTATGGCAACCACCGTGGTTTTCTTTACAATATAATTATATCACCTCTTTATGTGTACTTTGTCACTGTATCGGGTTGTCAGTATGATATAAAAAAAAATATGCATTATTGTATAACTTTCGATGCAATAACTTGAATGGCCAGCACAAAATTGGAATGAAAATGTTTCAGATGAAGTACAGCTCTTGTTTTCCTTTTTCATCCGTACTGCGATTTCATTATTTGCCCCGGTTTCACTGTCAAAATGACCGATATAGATGAAAAGAAACTTTTCTTTCTATACAAGCTTTCTTTAACAAATGTCCTGAACAACCAACAGCACAGAAAGAAATTGGCATTTAAAAAATTTAATACGTAAAATATTCTTAGAAAACTCATTTTCGAATTCCAAAACAAAAGTAATTTTAGACAACAAATAAAAACAAACCGTTGGAGCTGTTGCCAGCCACGACGTTAAATAACCCCATTATTAAATTTTTGCTCTTAAATGATGCGTTTCACTCAACTCACAAAAACCCACTCATTCATGATTAGTTTTTTAGATTCCACCCTACGTTTATAACGTAAAAAGTGGAAGGTATTATAATCATTCTGTCCGTCTGTCTGTCCGTCACCCACTTTCATATCCCAAACTATAAATGCTACAGACAAGTGTCACACGTCAAAAATTCAGCGCATCGAAATTAGAATACTTTGAAAATTTCAGAAAAGAATTCGAATTCGAAGTACTTCAATTATTAAAAAACTGCAAAATTTAATGCTCACTTAAAAAGCATAGGAAGCCATTTTTATTAGAATTTAATCACCATTGCCATTCGCAACAATCGCTCGAGATATTTTAATTCTTTTAGACAATAAGTTAAAATAAACTTTTTGCGACATCGATCAGTTTGAAATGACGTCAAATATTAGATTCTTTGTCGCAACATTGTCGACGATCATTGGTAAAGATTAGGTTCACTAATATTACGTCAAGCATCTTAGTTCGCCGGCCTTCAAATCTAGGTGGTATTAGTATAAGCATAGAGTTAGGAAGAAGATGGAGATTTCGTCGGGCAAATACCAAAACTAAAACCGTTTTGCCAAGTGCTACAAACTACAACTGCGCAAACAGTCATTTTTTGATTTTCAATCAACATTTTTTAAAGAATAAAATGATGCGTTCCATTGAATGTTTTTTATTGAAATAACGTTGAGTGAGCTGTTTGTTTGGGGTTACTAGGGTTACCTGGCGACTTTCTGATGGGTTCACTTTATTTCGCGACAATCAACATCTTCTTTTAACTCTATGGTATTGCAGGGTGGTGCAAATAGAAGTAGCCCGTTCATGGAGGTGGGGAAAAGATAGAAATGTTGTCGAGTCAAAAACCAATTCAATAACAGATTCTCTAAGTGAAGCTATTGATCGCTTCAATATTAACCCCAAATAAACGCTTGGTGAATTATTTGCCTGTAACTATGCAATCTTCGCCTATGCACTGATCCGACCAACTCACACCTACAGCAACCAATGAAAAAACAGGTTCTCCAAGTGAAGCTTGAATAATTTACGAGTTCTACTTGGCAGCTTTCAGACGGCTTCAATGGTTTTTCTAGACCAATCATCTCCCTATATTCGTAGCTCTACGCCGGGGGCTACTTTTATTTGCGCCACCCTGAATAAAAGGGAGCAAATGACACTCACAAGCAACACTTTGACGGATGAGTTTCGGTCGTCGGGCGCCACGAAGGTGGAGATGAGCGGCTGTACTTGGTGCACGTGGAGCATGGCCAGTCGCCACTCCAGGTCCACCTTATCTTTCTTCCACTGGGTCTGAATCATGGGCCACTCCCCGATACCCTGGTCTGTCAACAGCTCCCTCAGATTAGTCACCGAGTAGTCCTCGACGATGCCTAGTGTGAAAGAATTCGTCTCCGCTTGATATTAGTTCTGTTTAAAACATAGAGGTTAAGAGGAAGAGAAAAGTGAAGTCGCCAAGCAAAACAAGAAAGTCTAAGCAAACCGCTCCCTCAATGTTAGTTCATGCTAAGCCACGTCATTTATTTCTTAAAATGCGTTAATTTTAAATGAAAACAAAATTACTCATTGTGCATTTGTAGGCTGTTGCACTAGATCTGAATTTACAAACGCGATGGTAGTAATTTATTTCAACGACTTTTTTGCTTTAACTCCAATAAAATAATCAGATTTTGTATTACTTTCTTATTTTTCGTGATTTTAAAGTTTTCAAAAGTCGGGTCGGTAACAAGCTTACATGTCAGATCGGTAACAAGCTTACATGTCAGATCGGTAACATCTACTTCCGAAATGAGTTCCGGGCTAAAAATGTTAATTCCGGAAGAGAACTAAGTCAGGATTGTGTCCATCAACAGAAAACAAGTTTTCGTTGGCAAGAACTTGTCAATCGTCTTAAGTGAGTAAATCACTTATGCCTAATTTATGAAATTCGTTATTATTAGAATATTCTAATCATAACAATTTTTATTTCTGACTTTCTGCAGAGAAAAAAACAGCAAAAGTTGTAAGTAAACTTCTAGAAATTTAGTTTAGTTTAGTTTGAATTATGGTCGCACTAGAGCTACACGAGGGCTATTGACGACGGGCGTCGTATTTTAGAACCACAGTCACTTCTAGAAATACAAGAGTAATATGTGCATATTATAAATCAAAGTGAAACGGAATAGATAATAAAATTCATTAAAATGTACGTTTTTGTAAAAAAAAATATCGCCGTTATAAGAAATCATATAAATTACCTACTCGTATTCATGCAGGTTGTGTATAAATTTTTCACTTTTATTATGGCTTCAGAATCATTTGATGTGACTGGACGTTCCATCATTTCTAAATGCAAAACATAAAAGATCCATAATAAATTTTAAATTATTAATTTTGCAATAAAAAAGTTAATTAAGTTATTTTTTTAAATACAAGATTAATTCCGTTAAAACTTTGTGAGTGTAATTAGTGCTTCACAGTTTCTAGAAACAACAGTTTTAGTGAATAAGAGCTTAAATGATGCGTTTTTGTGATTAAAAAATATGTCAAAATTAAAATTAAGAAATTGTCCAGAATTTTAAAAATTGAATGCCGTTTGAATTAATAGGAAAAATAAGTCTTGGTGTTTGCGCTTGGACTCTGTGGAAGGTTACAAGGTTGGCTTAGTGTTTTGGGGAACGTTGCTCATAAATTTAGAGTTTAGTAAGCTTACTTCAAAATTGATTAAAGTTACATACAAAAACCATGGTAACGGTGCAAATTTTTGTTTTACTTCGATTTTAAAAAAAAATGCAAAATGCATTTATTTTATTCTTACTTAGTTTCCGAAATCAAATCTTGAATTGAAGCTGTGATTCGCACAATTTTTGATGAAAATGATAAAATTATTTATTTCAAAATATTAAAATATGAAAAAAATACTTACTCTTTATCGTTACATAAACATCTTCTTCCATAGTCTGCATAGTTGATTTCGTGTAGTGGTCGTCTGGTACTGTGTTTCTATTAATGTAATTTCCACATGCAAATTCATAAAAGTTGTCACAAGGTTCAACCATTGGGTTCATTTTCTCCAGAATTTGGGAAGCTTGAATGTAAATGAATTTGAAAAGATTTAATAAGGAAAAGATTAAATAAAATGTTCCTTTAATAGCTTTTTATTAACAAAAATAACAAAGCATGTAGAAGAAAATATGTTTTCAGTCTAAATACAAAGAACAAAACTTATAGATAAGTATCCTTTTGATAAACTTTTGCTTTAGGTTAATGTGAATAGACTTATCGAATGAAAACTTACCATATTTAACGTAACAGGACTCGGTATATCAGAAAAAAGTTCTGCTATTATGATTCGCTAGAATCTCTATTACACGAAAATTTAAAAAAATCTATCGCTAGACCATTAGCAATTAGTAACCATTTAGCAATTAAACTATATCTTCAAAACACATTTAACTCAGAGAGATATAAATTCCCAAATTACCTACCAGAATACAAATCGATGATAAAAGGTAAAAATGACTAAAGAATTTCTCCCTAAAGGCCAAAAATTTCGATTCCTTAACTCTCATTAAAAAGAACGTGAAAGGGTATTTACGGCATTTAAAAGTTTTCGAACGAAGCTCTTACATCAGCTAGCCACTTTGTTAGCTGCGATAAACCGATAGCAGTTTAACGCACTTGTGAAAAAGATTTCAATGGATGGTAAAATAAGTTAAAACTTTCATTGTTAACTCTAACACTTCTATTGCTCCGAAAATTATTTTTGCAGCCATTAATGCAGTGTTTAGAGGAATTAATGTTACATTTATCTACACTTTTTACTGAAAATAAACCACGAATTCATTCTTGTTTCTGGTTGTGTGGTGAATCTTATTTAATTTAATTTCTATTAACTTTCTTTGTTTCGGCACTCCATTTTGAGCCCCATTTTGGGAAGTAAAACTTTTGCACACGGTACTTATCTTTGCACCCGAATCCTGTAAAATTACGAACCTAAACCAAAGATCTGTCAAACAAATTTCTCACCCAATACAACAGTATAAATTCTAATATACTATTCTTTTATCCAATCCCTGCACAATAAAGGCGGGACAAATTCATTCCCAGTGAGATTCGAACCGAACAAGACATCACTTTTGCTCCTACTTTCAAGCCAAAGGGACCTGTGATGTTCTGAACCATATTTACTTGTTATTTATGTTTATGTAGTTTAGTGCTGTGGTTAGTTATATTAAATGTCTTAAAAACCTTCTGATCATTCCAACATTTATTCATCTACAACACCGGTCACCACGCCTCAGTTGTTTCAGTTTTACTCTCAATGCATGATAAAAACCGGCGGATATTTAGTATCAAGGAAATTTTATATATTTTGCATTTAGTAATTTTTAGTATTTCTATGAAAGTAGTCTACAGATTACAGTGCAATAAGTTACACAACGTTAAAAGAACAATAAGAGAACAAAGACGATAAAACGAACAATAAAAAGAAAACCTTAAGAAATCGCTATGAAAACATACACTGTTTAAATTTATTTAGTAATTCAAATATTTTTTTATTTAAATAAATTAAATTTATCAAATTATCACCAAAACAAATGTAATTCCAGAAGGACCAAAAATTAAAACAAAACAGCTGGAACCGTTGCCACTCATGAAGTGAAATATACCCATTAAAAATTATTAAATATTAAGATTTTAAATAATACTAGCAAATAAATACCCGTTCTTCGCACGGACTAAAAGAATATCAAATCGATCCAAGTAAATGTGTCATTTAATTTGCTATAGGATAATAAACTTTGCCTTTGTTCCCGTTCACTATAAAGAATAAAATCGCGTTACTTATATTGCTTTAAAATTCTAAAATAAAAATACATCACTATAAAATGCATATCCTCATATCACAAAATCTTCCTCAATATGAACTTACTGTCATCGCGATTTTCCTGATAAATTCAAAATTAACCATAATTGTATAACAATGTTATTTCACGTCAAAACCTACATTTTGTTTTTTTAAAATAAATTAGCTCATTGGCACGTTCAATTATTTTTCAAATCATTAATTTAGTTTCTGAAGGTAATGGCAAGAAAATAAAAGCAATTTCAATTTTAATTAATTTTTGTGTTCATTTTAATTTCTTCTCTCAAATGGCTACACGAAAGGGAAAAAATGATCGGATTTGAACGAAAGTGGTGTATTTTTTTTCAGAAAATTCGAATTTTCTCTAAAAATGGAACAAATATGAAAAAACTAAGCCTCAGGTGCACACGTTGGTATTAGAGGGAATCCATCTTAAAAATTTCGGAATTTCTGAGGGTAGTATAAGTAGGTCTTTTACGATCCAGAGACAAACAGACAGACTCCTTCTTTTATTATTATAGATAATACTTAAAAATGTGCCCTATTAGTGGAAGGTATCTTTATCCATTTGGCCCTGAATTTCAGCATATAAAAACCATTATTCATTAGTTATGCCATATTTTATGTAAAAAGTTCAAACATTAGTTGTTGAAGCATATTGTCAATAAGCAAAGTGTAGCCAATAAACGCTATCTCTGGCGACCGGACTTTCTTCTTGGCGACCTAAACCGTGTGGTAATACGAGCTACTCTATTAACCCCACAGGTCTGTGTTTGACCCCACCTAGCAATGTTGAACCTAATGCATTCTGTTAAATTTTAATTTACAAGGTGGATAATTAAATTTTAGTCTTTAAAGCTTGTTTTGGCTTACAAAATAATTAACCAGTGTTCTAATAAATTATACCAGGATCTAAGGAATCTCATGATATATGGCATTTACCATATGTTTGTTAGTTAAAATGAAATTAAGTTAAGTATATAAAATATAATTAATATAATAATAAGTTAAAAATAAGTTGCAAATGCTTTATAAATTTCTCAATTCTAACAGAAATAGATAGCGTTGACGGTTCAATTTTCGATGAAATTAACTAACTTAATTCAAATACATGTTTATAAGATAGTGATAAAAATAGATTCAAACATGAAAATAAGCAATATTCAAAAATATTGAAACGTCGAAAATCAATGTTAGTAAGTAGGAGGAAAAAATCAGTTATTAAATATTTAGCAAGAAAATAAGATAACTTTTTTTAATAAAAATATGAAGTTCGCGCTGCTAAACGAAACGTGCCCTGAAAAAAAGCTGTTTGCTGATTACTGATTGTTGGGCTTAGCGAACTTTAACTTTGAAGTTCGGAAGAGTTTTAAAGCCTTTTAATAAGGAACTCGACAAAAAAAGAAAATTGGTTTAAAAATTCTTAGTAAAAATGTTTGAAGCGGCTTAAAAAAAAGGTGTTACATGTCTTGCTGCATATTTTATAGTTTTTAAAAAATGTATTTTAGAATAAATGTAAAAGATAATGTAAAAATTAAGTTGATTTATAATATTAAACTTTGGGTAACAAGTATTTTCTAACCTTTAAAAAATCATAATTGTTGAATGTTTTTGGTTGGTGTTTAAATACTTTATGAAGTACCTTTATGTCACACAGTCATATTTGCATCCTAAACTCATCATTAACTTCTATAAAAGATTTTTAAAAATGTTTGGTGAAAGTGTTTAGTTAAAATAACAAAATTATGCTTTTTTTAAGTAGAAATATAATTTTGATTTCAGAAAAAAAATCACAAAAAAATAGGGAGTTTAGAAAGAACTAGCCTACTTTCTAGAATATCGTACTTTCCTGCTTCTTTGATACTCACTGACGTTCTTATAGTATGAATATACATACATCCTATGAAATGGTATAAAACATAGGTAATTGATGTCAATCCTTCCTAACATAAAAATGATTTTTAAAATTGCAGTGTCAAAACCGAAGTTAGAACAGACCGCCATAGGACCTATGGACACACGGACGAACAGGATAAAATATAGATCTCTGATACAATATCGTTATAGCAAACAAATTTCTTTAATCGGGCTGTTAGAACTAAAATAAATAAAGCCCGTTTAAAGGCAGATGTACAGAGAGATGGACAGAAAAACGTGCAGAAAGATTCAAACCATAAAAAAACGCATTTAAATTAATCAAGTAGGTTTGTAACAGAATCTGTCACTTAACCCGCTTCCACACTACAGGTAAAAAGGCGACAAACACAGCATTGATATTCTATATTAAACATTTACATGCTAAATTTGGCTAGTTTCATTTATTTTATTTCGAAAATTCAATAATTATTACTTATCGTTTGCAAAAGTTAATTTATATTTCAAAGGATAAATATGTAATATTCCTCGCTTTTAAATAGAATTAAAACATTTCATATCAACGTACAAAGAATCTCGTAGTGAAATATATTTGACGTCATTTCAAACTGATCGATGTCGCAAAAAAAATTATTTTAATTTATTGTCTAAAAGAATTAAAGTTTTTCGAGCGATTGTTGCGAATGGCAATGGGTGCTCTGAATTTTTTGACGTATCACACTTGTCCGTAGCATTTGTAGTTTAGACTAGGAAAGTGGGTGACGGACAGACGGACAGACAGACGGACTGAACGATTATAATACCTTCTACTTTTTACGTTATAAACGTAGTGTGGAAGCTAATAATACGATTCATAATTTTTCTTACTAGCTAACCAAAACCAATGTTCTACCAAGTTAAGAAAAGAAAAATTCCTCTGAATGCGTTTCTTAACTATATTTCAACATGCATAGATGATATAAATGAAACCAATTTTTAAAAAATTCATCTTGTTCTGCACTCACCAGCTTGAATGCATTCTTTCGAATGGCAAGTTCCGCTTGTTATTCTTTCAGCTCTCCTTAGCCTATCTGAAAGAAATAGGGTGTTGTCATAAATCTCTGCACAGAAAAAAATATTTTGTTGAAAGAACAAAAGTTTTGTTGATTCCACACACATTTTGGTCAATATAACGCCAAAAAAAATTGCCAGTACCAAATTATATCTTGTTGGTTCAACACAAGCTTAGTCGTTCCAACTAAATGATTTTAATGATTCGTTTCTTTCTTTCTCCAATGGGGCTGCAATTTTGGCTGTCAAGCCTTTGCAGATTCGGCATATTCCCCAGAACTGAGAGCCATTTTTTTTGTGGCACCATCTAGGCGACTATCGCTACTAAATTTTGACGCACAGATTTCTAATGAATCTGAGCTCTCTGTGGATGCTAAAGTATGCCAGATTTAATTTTGTCGAGGGAACCCAAGATTTTAATGATTCAACAAAAGCATAGTCGGTTTGGACTACAGATTTAACAAGACCTTCTGTTCGATGGCCTGTGCAAATATTTTGCATTAAATCGCATAATTGTGTACAAAATTTGACTAACGGATGCATAAAAAATTCTCACTAATCACTAATGTTCCCTCTGAGGGATAAGCAAATTGGCTGAATTGCAAACTTGTTTTCACCTCATGAGATTTCAATTAAAATTTTTAACTGAAAATTTAATTTCTAAGTTATTTTTTAGAATTATATATCTGTAGTAAGTGTTTAAAATGACTCCGCATGCTTTAAATTTTAAAATCTAATAAAATTATTAAATTTATAATTTTTTGTAAATTACGTGTGCTGCTGGAAAACCTGGAAGTCAGGTGATGGGTTTATAAGTCTGTATCCCTCAGAGGATTAAAGGCTCTAAAGCAATTTGCATATAGTCTGGTCATTGGTTCAGGTTAAACAGAACTATTTCAAAACTTTTCTCAACGGCTTTGTCCACTTTTACATCTCCATTTAACAAACTAAAAAGTTTACCAAAATCTAATTTAAAGAAGTATGAAAAATTTAATTAAAAACTAAATATTTACTACTTCTTTGCATTTTAAAGTTTAAACGTAAAACGATAACCTTTATGTTTTAGGTGAACCCACAAATAAATAATCTACATAAAATTATACATAACCGAAATCAAATGCATCTTTCGGTGACAAAAAAATAAAGGTGATTTTTTATTATAACATACACAATTTCTCGAAAAAAATACCTATTTTTTGCTTTAACTAACTTTTTTTTAGACAATAAAACAATGTACATAAAAATTTAACATTAAATGATATCGAAATTATTTTTTTCCAAATCAACTAAAAAAAATTTTAGAAATATACTTATTTTTAAGTTTTTATTTATCTTTCCAGCGTTTTCTTTTGGAAATGTCAACTTTTCGCTTTACTTTTTTAACAGTATAACAAACAACATAAATTTTGCTTCAAATAACACAAAAAGTATTGTTTTGATCACTCAGGGAAATTCTATAACCTTTTTAACTTTCATTTTTTTTAAACACAGGTTTTAAAACTAGAATAATTACTAAATATTTAAAATAAAGAAGCTAGTATCAAATTAAGTTTATCTTTCCCTCTGCAAACAAAGCGAAAAATTACGCAAAAAATTAAATATTTTGATTTTGATGCAGTTTTTGGGTATTATACAAACTTTTCATTTATTTTTTCTTTTTGTTTACGTCAGAACAAAATAAAATGTTCAAAACAAATTTACATGGTAGAGATTATATGCTGTGGTCGTCGATGTATTTCTTTTAAATTGAGATGAAGAAAGTTTAGCTAAAATAAGACACATGTTTTTTTTTGGGTCTGGGGTTTCTTGACAGTAGCGAAGTATATATCATTCAAATTTTATTGTTGTACCTTATTTCAAGAAACGTCGATATCTATAATAATAAAAATTGAAGATATGTGTGTGGATGGGTGTATTTGTTTGTGTCATGCAGCTAATAGATTGTTAAACTGTCAGATTGATTCCAAATTTAGCCAAAAGTACGGAAGGCTTACTGAATATTGTTTATGTGCATTTTCTCAGCACATAATATACAAAGTTCGAAGATAATTTGAAGCTTTATAATAAGAAAGAATAGCATACTTTTCTATTATTTTAATACTCACTGAAGTCCTTGAACTACGAAAAGACGAATACAAAAATAAAGTAAAGATAGGTCTTTGATGTCATACATTTCTAACATGTTTTTTAATTGGACGGATGTAGCCAAATTTGGATTAATAACACATTAAGGGGAAACGGTACCCAAAACATTATTTCTAGCAATAATAACATGAACTTGTGAGTTATAGTGGTTTTATATAATGTTCACCCTAAATAAACATTTTCTAGCAATAAAAGCAAATACTTACAAGTAGTTTTTCATATCTTAAAAAAAAAGTCAAAATTTTGAACTTTTTTTTAAAACGCTACTCCTCTTTCAATTTTGAGAATAACTCCACCAAACTTTTATAGTTTGTTTTTAGTACTATTTGTTCAAGAACTGTGCATGGATTTTCAAATGTGAGCTACAGTTAAAAAGTAACTTGTAAAAGTAACATACTGAAAATCACAAAAAAATTACAAATTATTGAATTCAACATTTTTATAAAAAAAAAACAACGTAGTAGACCTTATTCCATTCACAATGTTGTGCATATAAGAACACATGTTAAAAATTTCAAATTTCTAACTTAACTAGCAAAAAAGCCTTAGGGATTTATTAAACACAATAATTGAAAAATGCGAAACAGAGGAAAAAGGTTGCAGGCAGACGAAATACGTATTCAAACTTATAGGAATGACTCCAGAAAATATTTAATATCTTTTTTACAAAAGATTTCATTATGAAACTTTCAGTAAATGTTCAGAAAAATATTGTGAATAATAAGAAGTAAAAACTGAAAAATCGATATTTTGACCAATTTTTGGGTACCGTATCCCCTTAAAAATTCCCATTTTATCCTATCTGTGAAAACCAAATAGCAATTATGCATACTTAATTTAACATTGCAAGTTTGCATCGCTTATCAGACAAGATTCAAAGCAAGATATATAAAAAACGGCAAAAAATATATCATTCGTCACACATTCTGTCTTGCGATATTAAGCGGAACTGCCAGTCCCATAGATATAATGCATCAGTTTTGAAATTCAACTTTTGCAAAATAATTGTTATGCCACGTTATCCCATTTTCACCAGGTATGGGAATCATAATAACATCAATTTAAAACAAAATTAAAAAGAAAATAACATCCGGTTATTTAATTATTAATTGATAAAGTTTTAAAATCCATCTGCTGGGCATTTGGAGCACTTTAAAACTTCAAAAATATATAATTAAATAACTAGATAACATTTTCATTCCAAATTCGTTTCCTTTCGATGTTATGTTGATTCCCATGATATACCTTGGGGAAAAGGGGTAACATGGCAAAGCAATACTTCTGCGGAAGTTGTAATTCCAAAACTAATGCATTAGCTCTATGGGACTGACAATCCCTCTTAAACCAAAGTCATCTTTGAAGAATCTCCCAGATACGAGCGCCTTTAAGATAACATAGTGAAATAAAATAGTAGTTATCCAACGAAACCTGGAAATATTCTGCGGTTTTACAGGGAGGATGTATACAATTTTATTAAACAAGAGCACAGTTAATTAAAACAGTTTGAAAACCAATGAGGTCAGACTATTTTTTAAAAAATATATATATATATAATGTAGCAAAGCAAATCTTCTGCACTGTAAAAAAAATCTGTAAAAATTCAGCATATTGGCCTTAATGAGTGGATGCATTGCAAATAAAAGTTTGAAGTAAGCTAATTCTTACAGAAAAATGAATTTGTAGTTGATGGTCACTTATTATTTTAAACGGTTCGATGTTTCGGATTATATATGAATGTAAAATACTACCACTACATCCTGAAAGCTTTTAATGTGGACAGAACATCAGACTTAGCTAATCTACAGAAAACTCTCCTATTCCCTTACGAGTTTCAGATTTTTAGGTACATAATGAGAGTAGTGACGGTTTTATTTCATGTTGTTAAACGTGAAAAGTTTGTTTTGTTATATGATTATTGTATAAACTAATTTTTGATTGTATTAACTTTGTCTCTAAATATAAAAAAATAATTTAATTTAAGTGTACAGAACTCTTTGTTAAATGCCTAGAAAATAATGTTCAGATTATCTAAGTAACTTGGAAAACCATCAAATTTCTACCTCAATCAGCATATTAGCTAGATGTTATTAAATTATCTCTACGCGTTATCAATAACCAATATTCCAACATAGTTCATTATTTTAACACTTACCTTGACTTATAACATTTACGATGACTAACGCCGTACACACAACAAAGAATAGTAAACATAACAATATAAGTTTTCTTTCAAATCTGGACCTTCTATTCCACCACACGAAATTTCTAAAACGAACACAAAATACAAAATACAGAAAAAAAATCAGGTACTATAAAACATCTTATACTTATTTACACATAAATACTTAGCATGAAACAAAAAATCATTCTTTCTGCAATTTCAATTTATCTGGTAATCATACCAGATTTTTTAAATAGATATTAAATCATTATAAATAATAAAATAACTTTTATTATGGAACCTTAGAAATGTTGAAAAATCATTAAAGTTTATTAATTATATTAGTATTTTATTCTGAAAATGTGAAATGTAGTACAAGTTAAATTATGTTTCAAAATCTTATTTTAATTATTTTCATTTAAGGCTTCCCAGCAATACCTTTTTTAAACAACACATTTGTTTGGAAAATAATTTTTTTTTTATGTAGAGATTATCCTTACAATAATTTCTTAACTGAAAAATATAGAATAGCAATAAAAATCCATTTATATGAAACCTTACAATTAATGGTTATTGGTAGAAGACTGGTGCATAATTTATGAAAATTCCAGGACTAACGTAGAAAAAATAAAATATTAGGCTTATTAAACATCTTTGCTATCATGCATACTTAAATGTTAACCTTTTTTTAGAAAGAAAAAATATTACAAAATCAAATAGTAATTTAACTGGTTCATAAAATTTCTTGGAAAATGTAATACAGTATTTTGCTTATACTTCAACGAAACACTTAACAAAAACTAACACGTAAAATCACCCAATCGAAAGTCAAATATTGTAATAATCCAGGACGTCCATCTTGAATCCAATTTCGGTTGCAGTTTAATTTCTTTCCGAAAATTCTGGAGGAGGAGTGTTTATAATTACTTGCGGAAAATGGAATGGATATTTTAGCTTTAGCTGCTTAATGCGCTCAAAGTCAGTATGTGGGAAAATGGAGAAAAACTTGCGACCTGGCAATCCTTTGGATGGATATTTAGTAATATATCGGAGTGTTTACTATTCTTCTTCACACAAAATTAAATTAATTATACTAGTTAGTTTACTCGTTAATTTTTACTCGATGCGCGAGGCTAGATCGCGAAAACCGGAGCGCGGTTAGTATTTTAAATATATTTATATAATGACCTGAATCCTTTCGAATCTGTTTCCACGTGTACATGCGAGTTTTCCTCCACCTTGTTTCCATTCAGGGGCACTTCTTGCTGACCAATCATCATTGCCACTTTCAGACGATTTCCTCCAAAAAAAGAACACCCCGCCCGCACAACGGGCTATCGAGGGCCTTGATGAGTGACGAAAAGTCCTCCAGTTCGGTAGCTGCTAAGTTTTCCGTTGCATAACACAGTGCGTGAATTAGCATCCAAAAATGAAATGAAGCAATAAGCTAAGGAGCATCTGCGAACAAACATAAACAATTTAGTCAAGGGCATTTGAATTGTGACGTTATTGAGACAGATTGGACGCCCCTCCACACTCTCCCACCCCCATGAATGCTTTGTGTCGAGTTCAAATCAAAAGTGCCCTTGAAAATTCGTCTTAACCTTAACAAGCTTATTTTTACTTTCAATTACCTAATATGAAATCTAATTACTTTCAATTACGTAATATATTAAATATAAAGTAATAAAAGTATTGCGATGGGGTCGAAAACCAGAATGAAGATTCTGCGAACACGTTTTGGAGGGTGCTGATTCTGGATAAGTACATTTTGAACATTGGTCCGTCTATCCGTCTGTCTGAAACCCCTCTACAGATCGAACTAAAAGAGCTACGGACTTCAAATGTGGTACACGAGTTCTCAGTACCTGTCGGACGTTATAATAGGGTTTTTAAGAAAATTGCACATATTCAAATGTTAGCTCCCATAAAAATGTAAGGTTTTAAAATAATTGAAATTGCCTTAAAGGGTATAAAATTACCTTTAAATGTGTGTATAGATTTTTTGCGCAGTAAGTGGAAGTCTAAAGGGTAATGCTACACCCCCTTAATTTTGTGTTGAAATCGGCTTTCTATTTTTAATGGATCCAAAATCGTTTGGTTCGTTTTAGCTTCCACACTACGTTTATAACGTAAAAAGTGGAAGGTTTTATAATCGTTCAGTCCGTCTGTCTGTCCGTCTGTCCGTCTGTCACCCACTTTCACAGAAAGAACCACAAGTCCCACAGACTAGTGGGATACGTCATTTTAAAGCAAAAATCAGATTAGGCTACATTCCAAATTTCATTAAAAAATTTAAATTAGAAATTTATTTAAAATTTAAATAACTAAAATTTTTTTATCTACATTGAAATAACATGCAAATTCTATTTTTATTCATATTTTCACTGTTGTCATCCACAAGTCCCACAGACAAGTGGGATACGTCATTTTGAAGCAAAAAATCAGATAAGATTACATGCCAAATTTCATTAAAAAATTTAAACTAGAAGCTTATTTAAAATTTAAATAACTAAAAATTTAATCTACATTGAAATAACATGCAAATTCCATTTTTATTCAATATTTTTACTGTTGCCATTTCGTTAAACGTACGGGAAACTTTTGTTAAAATAAAAATACACTTTTGAAAAAATATTTATTTATGTGATATAATTCGGTTTGGATTGTTGTATTATCACAATAGAGTTCTTTTAATGGTTCTATATATATGTATGTAGAAAGATGCATAGAGAATTCTAACTTGGCATAAAAAAATATGTTTTTATGTTTCGCTTTTATTTTTAAAGCATCAATTGTACAAATTATACATTTTTTGAACTGTAAATTAATTTAACAAACTATAAATAAGTGAATTTTCGAAAGAAATGTAAATGGGAAATTGTGGCGACAAAAATATTTATTAAAAAAGATTACATCATTATTCTTCGAACTTCAAACAAATTTAGCAAACGATAAAGTCTAATTATTAAATCTGAGAAAGAAGATTAATGAAAATAGTTAATTTTGCCGTTTAAAACTTTGAATTACAAATAGCTAAAGGCCCTGTTTTTATTAGAATTAAATCACATTTGCCATTCGCAACAATCGCTCGAGAAACTTTAATTCTTTTAGACAATAAATTAAAATAAATTTATTTTTGCAGTTTGAAATGACGTCAAATATATTTCACTACGGAATCCTTGTATGTTGATATGAAATGTTTTCATCCTATTTAAAAGCGAGGAATATGACATATTTATTCTTTAAAATATAAATTAATTTTTGCAAACGATAAGTAATAATTATTGAATTTTCGAAATAAAATAAATGAAACTAGCCAAATTTAGCTTGTAAATGTTAAATATAGAATTAATGTTGTGTTTGGCGCGTTTTTTTCCTGTTAAACACAAATATGTGGAAGCGAGTTAAGTGACAGATTCTGTTACAAACCTACTTGTTTACTTATAACCCAAATATTTTCCAAAATTCAACTATGTTAAATTCATAAAATATAATTATTAATTATAGCAACAAAAATTAAGATTTTTCATATTAATTTATGTACTCTTAGTGCTGCAATAAATTACTCCATGCGTCCCCACAACGACTTCTGAAGACGATTGAAATACATACTTCATATAATTAATATGAAGTAACCGGGACCTTATACATTAGTTATACTTTGGTGACTCTGAGTTTTGCCCCTCCATAAAGTGTGATATGCAGCGCCGGATTTAAAAATCGCCTGTAGGCTACGATTGATTTGCCGCCTCTGTCACAATATTTTCCCCCTTCGGGGAAAAGTAGCTGGTTATCTGCAATATAGGGTGGTATGTGCTGTTTAAAATCGATACACATATTGGAATCATCTATGTACCTTTACACACTAAATCGAAAGCGAAATAGGCGAATTTTTTTTAAACTTCTACTATTTTTCTTTCAACTTCGAAATCCGGGAGGAGGGGGTGCAATTGCCCTCGCAGCGACCATGTTTGCTACGAAATATTAGTACTATATATATACGTTTACGGTTTACGCATTAATGTAAATTATTTGTTTTCTTTCTTAAAAATATTCGTATCTTTATTACAATTTTTTTATGCCGAATGCCGCTTTAATGGGTCGTAAAATGTGCCGCCCCAAATAATTCGCCGCTCTAGGCTACAGCCTACTTAGCCTGTTTAGAAATCCGGCCCTGGTGATATGAATACTTTGACGATCTTCCATAAACTTTGTTTTACAAAGGTAGATGGTAAAGTTAAATATCCAGCGAAATACAGTAGTATGCAATTTTCAAACTGACAGCCACACAACTATGCTGGCTACTTCCCGGGAAAGTACTTTTTTAAAAAATGCCACTTAGTGAATTTACAGTTTGGTCTTAAATACAGGATCACATGTTTTGAAAGTTGTTTTTTTACACTTCAGCAATGAATTCCTAATAAAATTGACAGCTTTCAAAAGAGAAGCTCATTGTAACCGAGACAAGAGACAGGTTTAATCAGTTTACAGATAAAATTTTTGTCTTTTGACGAAGGGCGAATAGTTCATATTAGGTAATTGAAATTAAAAAAAATCGTGATTTAAATTCTAATTCATAAAGTATGAAATATTTACATTTTTATTGCACTATTCACACAGATAGTGAATGAAAACATATATCTTGCGGTAGACTTAAATTAATAATACACACATATATGAATTCATCATATAAAAAGTACTTATAAATATATTTTTTCTTTTAATGGTTGGAGGGTGCTGATGCTAAAAAAAGGTTTCGTACATAGGTCCGTCTGTATGAAACCACTATCAGCTCCACCACAGCTCGAACTAGAAGAGGTAAGAACTGCACCTAGTACCAAGTACTAGGTGTTCCTAGTATTTATCGGACGTCATGATAAGGTTTTCGAGAAAATCACGCATGTTCAAGGGGCAGCTGCCATATATCTTTTAGGTTTTAAAGTTATTGAAATTAACTTGGAAGGTATATAATTGCCTTTAAATGTGTGTATTGCTTTATTTGCGGTAATTGGAAGTCGTGGAGTGTTACACACCGCTGGCTTTAGATTAAAACACTAACGTCCTGGACTAATGATAATAATTCGTTTTCTCCAATATCTATAAAATCCATGATTGTAATGGAATTTGTAAAAAATATCAATCGACAACCTAAAATAGTTAACGCCTTTAAAAAAAATAATAATAACTTTAAAGAATAAGAAGTCTTACCTAAGCATGCAACACCGTATGTGAAGTATCAAATGAGACAACTAGCTTGAGCAGCTTCTTTCAAATGACTTAACACGCAGTAAAGCGTTCAGTTAATACAAAAGTACACTAATCAAAATATTTTAATGTTTAGCATTCAAAAAAGGTTTCAGGGCTATTAGAAACATTATTTTCAAATAATTTTATATTTCCTTAATAATTTTATATTGTTCATTTTTATTTATAAAAATAGTAAAATAAGTTCCATACATTGTTATATACCGTTTATAAATCCCCTTTACTTTGTTTTTGCAGAAAGATCGTTGAATCTTTTCCTGAAAACCAATAAATACCTAAAAAACTATCTAAAGCTTACATTCTAAAACAACCAACACTAAGAGACAACAGAATTACCTATATAAAAGAAAAGAATATACTTTTTCGTTCTATAAATCCAGGTATGTATCCATATTTTCCTTGCACAACAAAAACTTTTCCGACATGTATGGTTCAAAATCTTGAAAAATGTTTTCTATAAAACAGTACCCTACGGGCCAGTACTACCGAGCCTTGCTCTTCTGCTTGTCTACATTATATTTTTGTTCTTTTCATACAACAGTTGCCGATTGTTCTGGAGGGTTTTTTGGTACATCGTGCCCGTATTTAGGTTGTTACAGATGACGTTTCCAATGTTATTCTTAGCGAACCTCTATACCTCTATACGACGAAACGAACGATAAGAGAAAATAAAAAGAAATCGCTATGAAAACATGCACTGTCCAAAAATATTTTGAAATTCCAATATTTTTGTATTAAAATGAAAAAATTAGACCAAATTATCACCGAAACAAATGTAATTAAAGAAGTACCAAAAATGAAAACAATACCACTGAAACTATTACCAGTCATGACGTAAAACATACCCAATAAACTGGTGATGGTCATATCTTTCTGTAAAACCAAACTATTAAACGGATTTACTATTCATTTAGTAGATAGGCTACTATATAACGACATCGAATCCCGTAAAAAAACTCAATTTATTTCCAAATTTTCCTCGTAAAATACGATGCAACTAAAGATAATTCAAGCCGTGGTCTGCAAAAAACAAGTTAAAAACACACAAAAAAAATGTGATTCCCAAATTTAAATTTCAAATTTTTATCTCATATTCCTGAACTTAAAATCCTAGAAATAAATGAAATTACAATGCTTATAAATTACTTTTTTGATGATTTTTAACTTGCTATATGCAAGTTAAAAATCATCAAAAAAGTAATCTTCCGCCTAATTTTTTCCTTAAGTAAATTAAATATTTAAGTTCCTAAAGCAAATTTATATAAATTTGTAATTTACGATTGTCAAAACAATCGAATGTCTATCTTAAAATGTGAATTGCGTTAGACTTTATAAAAGTCTCCTTGTAGAAGCATGTAGCTTTTATATGTTATAGACATATATATAGGGCTTGGTTTTTAAATTCGCAATTTTTCTTCTAAACCAACGTTCTGGAACTCACAAAAATATGACTTTTACATTTTCAATCGTTTAAGGGGATACGGTACCCAAAACATTATTTCTAGAAGTAATAACATAAACTTGTAAATTATAGTGGTTTTATATAATGTTCACTCTAAATAAACATTTTCTAGCAATAAAAACAATTATTTACAAATAGTTTTCCATTTTTTTTAAAGTCAAAATTTTGAACTTTTTTAAAACGCTACTCTTCTTTCAATTTTGAGAATAACTCCACCAAACTTTTATAGTTTGTTTTCAGAACTATTTGTGCAATAACTGTGCATGGATTTTAAAATGCGAGCTAGAATTGAAAAGTAACATGCATTTATACTGAAAATCTAAAAAAAATACAAATTATTGAATTCAACATTAAAAAAAACTATTCGGAGTAGACCTTATTCCATGCACAATTTTGTGCACCATTTATATAAGAACACAGGTTAAAAATTTCAAAATTCTAACTTATTTAGCAAAAAAGCCTTAGGGATTTATTAAACACAAGAATTGAAAAACGCGAAGCAGAGAAAGTACGTAGAATGCAGACGAAATACGTATTCAAACTTATAGGAATGACTCCAGAAAATATTTAATAACTTTTTTTCTACAAAAGATATCTTTATGAAACTTTCAGTAAATGTTCAGAAAGATATTGTAATTAATAAGAAGTAAACACCCAATCTAAAAGTAAAGTATAATATAGATTAAAAATAAAAAAGGGCTAAGTAATAGCAATTTATGTAAAGTTAAAATGTAGTAAAACGCTGAATATGGAAAGTTACAGGCAAAATAGTTTTATTTTATTTAAATAGAAATTTTGGAAAAGTGAAGAACATTGTCTTTTAAAAATAAAAATCTATTTGATATTTCCAATGAAGAGAAATTGTGCAGATATTTTCGTATTGTGTTTATATTATGCATTAGAATTTTTTAAAAAAAATTAAGCTAATACCGATTAGTACAAAGGAAGTTTGGATAAACAAATTAATATTCCACATAAACGTGTAAAAACAAAAGTTTGTTATTTCTTTAACAGTTTCAAATTTTTCCTCGCTCTCTACTGTCAAATCCACACGCGGTTTTTAAGAAAAATGTTAGAGATATTTTCCCCGTACCACGTGCTTGAGCAGGCCAGTTTGCTTTGACGGCATTCATGTGAAATGGCTCAGTGTTGGGCATTTTCCATAGATAGCATCGTACAAAAGAAATATCGTTGGTTCTATATACATGTAACTATAATAACTGTTAAATACACTTATTTTTCGCCACGCGTTAATTATCGCGATTTAATAAAATATTTCAGCTTTGAGAAATATTTTTCTGCCTCAAATATGGCTGTTTCAAGAAACGAAATTCCTTCGAGTTTTCATTCATGTTTTTCCTGTAATCGGTGCTCCGATTGTTCCTCTATTCCCAGGAGACGTAGATCCAATAGAATAGGTCGAGAATTTATTTTTATTTAGCATTTTTTGCCACTCAATACCTGAAACATTTTTATTACACAATAAACAATACAATTATTTAACTCTGCCTTGGGGCCTGAATGGCCGATTGGTTTGGACCATTAAGCTAACAGTCTGCGCGCTGTAACGATTGCGGGCTCGATTCCCGCCTTCGCCCTGGGTGTACTTCCTTTCTCTGTGACAGTAAAAAATTCTTTCTTTGTATGTCTTACTTGACGAAGGCTTCATAAGTGGGTCTCTGATCAAGCACACAAGCCGGAATATATATGTACCTACCCCTACCCCAACTCTGCCTTTAAACTTTCTCAAAGACAAATGAATTTAATTCTTTCTTGGTAACTTTCTCAACAAAGAGGTATAAAGTGGCTTTGGATTTTTTATTCGCTAGTTCACGTATTGTTTTTCCCTTAGAAATAAAATCTTATTAGAATATTTCTTTTCCAAAACATAACCAATTTTTCAACATTTGGTTTGATATGCATGGCTGGCTAAAATAAGTGTATCAACAGTTGTTAGTAAAAAGTGTTTGCCCTTAGACCTCCTGGTTTTCATATCAAATAATATACAACAATAACACTTCTATCCTATAACGGATCGTTCATTTAAAAAATACAACGAAAAATCCGTAGAATTAGCTGATAAACATTAAATCCGTTGTGCTCCTTTTTCCAGATGCAGATTATTATTCCTTTATCGGGTTCTTTTGCAGTTACCGGCATTGTTGTTCAATCAAAATGATGAGACTTGTCTTCAATTGTCTTGTTTCAGATAGCGTAAATCTTTTCAATTTTTATTCTTTGCCTTCCGCGGTTGCAACTTTTTTTTCTCTTTCTATTATTTTACATTTCATTGACAGTAAATACAATTCATTTCTAACGATAAATGGAATCATGTTATTGCAAAATTTTGTCGTATTGTATTTATGCAATGCAAATGTGTCAAACTTTCAAGTGTCAAAGTTGAAATAATCCATAACTTTATTATTATATAAAATTGACAGACATTTATTAACCTAAACGAATGTCATTCCCAAAAATGAAAACAATACCGCTGAAACTGTTGTCATTCAAGAAATGAAACATACCCATAGTCATTATATAAAGCTCTGAAGCAGCTTAATTTGTTTTAAATAAAGTTTAACTATTACTTTTTTACTCGATGCTAATCAAAGACATAACCGCAATTCCCCTTACAGCTGAATATTTTGAATCCTAATAGCATGACACTCTAATTTTGGGAAAGTATGAAAGTTTATAGTATGAAAATATTAAAATCTGTTTGAAAAAATGCAAATCCTGATAGCTCGCATTTTCTCCTACATACAAAATCTTATTCTTCTTACACACAAAACTTCTATTTATTACGTACATAATCTTAGTTTAATTACAATCACAAATAGCCACTGTTAATTATATTTAATAGCATAAATGTTAAAAAAAACATCAGGGTATGCCTTAAAATCGTTTTGCTAGTATTAGAATACAATACCGCTTGTTGACATTAAAAAAATAAACATGTAAAATAAGTATATAAAAAAAGTAATTTAAGTTAAGTTTAATGTGGGTTAAAAATATAAGAGATTAAGGAGAGAGAGGGTTAAGTTATATTATATGTCATTCAAATGTCGTTGTTGAGTGTAAAATATTCATTCTTGTTTTAATTATATAATACAAAACACAATTAACTTATTTCAGTTTTATAATTCTTAAAGACATATTTATATTTAAAAATAAATTAATTACTTGTAAAAGTTCTTCAAATAACATTCAATTATCAAATTAATAAAATAGATATTTTCTTTTTAGTAAATTAAAAATTTATTTGTCGAAGTTACATTGAGTTTTTTCAATGATTATTTCAATTTGTTTATTTAATGTATGTTTATTTGTTAAATGTCTTATTCATAATAAAGAATTTACTTGAGAATGCTTATTTAAAATATTTTGCTTAATTAATTTAACAGGATACATTTTTCAATTAAGTTATCCATCTTTTCTTTTAATTTAAATTTTCAAGTACACTTAATTTTAAAAAGCAAGTTTTTTTACTTAAAATAATACTCATTGTTTAGATATTAATAATTAAAAAAACTTTACCTATTTAAATAAATAACTTGCTTAAGTGTACTTATTTAATCACAAAAATATCTGTGTGAAAAAATAAGTTCAATAAAATTATCTTATTTTTTTAAAAAGTAAATCTAAAATAAAGAAAATGTTTAGATACTTGACAGTTTTCAAACATGATAAATTTTAATGAATTTTCAGAAAAACACATTTTGTTTAGATAATTTATTCTTTTGAAGGGTTTTTTAATAATACAAAACTAAATTATTCTGGAACTTTTGATTTCCTCTTCAATTTTCATGAGTTTCTGCACAATATTTCAAAACGTCAAAATCAATTTCTTCTTGAAAACAAACTTTAAAAGGAGACGCGTCAAAAATTCTACCGTGTTTTGAAAACACGGAAATTCCCTTTTAGAATTTTGTAACTTTTATACTGCCTTGTCAAGTTCAGATATCTTATTTCCGGGCCTTTATTTTCAGTAGGTTCCGGTTTGAGGCTTTCAAACGTCCACTTTTCTTGTCATTCAACTTAATTCGCTAAAAAATAAAGGAAGACACATATCGTCTGACATTGTTTGGGAAAAAAGAATAAAAAATTTAAAATAATTATTTTCTTCATTTTGGGATTGTTGCCAAAAGAATACATTTCAGTTGTCCTTGGGACGGGTGGTGCAAATTGCTATTTTACTCGTCCGAAGCGAAATCGTCTGAAAAGTCGTCTGCACTGTTTTGGGAATTGTGAAAGATCATTTATCTTCATTTGGTTGGCAACAGCTTCTCTGTTTTGTGGATGCGCTGTATTCTATAAGCAAGGTTATATTTCATGGTGGTTGATTATCTTAATTTTAAATACATTACCGTTTGTATAAAACTGACAATGAAAAAAATTTCTTGTTTCAGAACTTGACTATAAATATTATAGATTTAAAGCATCTTGTAAGTGATTAACCATCGTAACGCAAATTCGTAAAAGTTCCAAATGCCAAAAGAAAAACCCGAGTTATACATTCAGTATTCATTAAAATTAGTTTAAGTAGTTAAAAAAATTCAAATAATAATCCAATAGTAAAAATTATCTAAAAAAAGAGACTTGAAATATTTAAAAATAATTTTAAGTAAATTAAAAAAAATAACTACAAATTTCACACTGGAATTCAATTTATCGTATACGTTTTTTCTTTGATTTTCCGTACTTTCAAAACTGTTTTGGTTCTATTTATGTAGTTTCATTCAAGAAAATTATAACTTACTTAAAATTCAAATAAACGAAAGACAAATTCATGCAAAAAACAGTAATACATTTAACTATCATAAAAACAAAAACATGAAAGAACAAAAGAGGCACCGTCCAGATTTGACCACTTTTAAGCGTTTTAATTATTTGAAACCGTTTTGATATCTCTTCATTAAATGTTACTGCTCAATGTGAATAAATATGTTACATCAAAAAATTTTTATATATTTTGATACATTTATTATGTATGAATGTGAAGTTATTTTATACTATATTTTCATGAGCTCTTACGATGTGTTTATAGCTCGAAAAACTGGGGGAAATGCTGTTCTATTTTTTAATGCTTTATTTCAAAGAACCCTTGATTGCAAAGGCTTAAAACGTTGAATCCTAGGTAAGAATGCCTATCGGATACCGTTTTTATTAAAAAGCCAACTTAAAAACTTAAAAAATCCCTTTAATAAAACATTAATTAACGATGTATTTAATAAGTTTCTTTATTATGAATGTAAGTGGTTAGATATTTAGAGTAAAAACATTTTAAATACTACAGATTACCAAAATGTTTTAACCATAAAATTGGAAGCTTTAAAACATAATTTTTTAAAAAAAAATTTACTTAGAATTCATTGACGTAGAAAAATCTATAGTACCTATTTCAAAATAGTCCACATTTTAAAGAAAATTACCTCCAATATTTAAAATTGACTTAGCGCTAGAGTAAATTTATTTGACTCGTTAATAGAATTTTAGTAATCCCGAAAGTGTTTTTAGCTTCCACAATACGTTTATAACATTAAATGTGGAAGGTATTATAATCGTTCAGTCCGTCTGTCTGTCTGTCCGTACGTCAGCCACTTTCATGGCCCAAACTACAAATGCTACGGACAAGTGTGATACGTCAAAAATTTCAGCGCATCGAAATTGGAATACATTGAAAATTTCAAAAAAGAATTCGAATTCGAAGTGCTTCAATTATTTAAAAAAAACTGCAAAATTTAATGCTCATTTAAAAAGCATAAGAAGCCATTTTTATTAGAATTAAATCACTATTGCCATTCGTAACAATCGCTCAAGAAACTTTTATTCTTTTAGACAATAAATTAAAATAAATTTACTTTTGCGACATCGATCAGTTTGAAATGACGTCAAATATATTTCACTGCGAGATTCTTTGTACGTTGATATGAAATGTTTGAATTCTATTTAAAAGCGAGGAATATTACATATTTATTCTTTGAAATATTAATTTTTGCAAACGATAAGTAATACTTATGGAATTTTCGAAATAAAATAAATGAAAATAGCCAAATTTAGCATGTAAATGTTTAATATAGAATATTAATGCTATGTCTGTCGGCTTTTTACCTGTTAAACACAACTGTTGTGTGGCAGCGGGTTAAGTGACAGATTCTGTTACAAACCTACTTGTTTATTTGATGAAACAATCAACATTATATTTCAAAATAATTCATATTAAAAATTTAGTACCTCGAATATTTAAGGTGAGTCTCATAGACTCGGATATTCTAACAATTATCTATCTGTTGTCAAAAAATTTCCTATGTTAATAGAATTCCAGAGGCATTTTAGGATTGACATTACGCTAGAGTAAATTTATTTACTCTTTAATAGAATATAAGTAATCCCGAAAGTGTTTTTTATTTGATAAAACCTTTTTACTAAAATAGACTGATTTCCACAGGGAATTTAATCAGATTGTAAATGGAAATTTTCGAGTTCCTTTTTCGTTAGAAAAGCTAATTCAATTTAAAATAAAATGTGTAAACACAAAAAAAAATCTTTCTCTTTAACGTTAAAGTACGTTTTAAAAAGTTAAATTGGAAGAGTTTTGTTTAAAATTTCATCAATAGAATTTTTTAACGACCTATTGAATCTACAATGCAACTTCAACAATAAGAAAATAAGAACTATAAGTTTGCATAAGACCGGTCCAAAAATCCGGGTTTGTACAACACACGAAAAACTGTAATTGTAATATTACAAATACAAATTATAAGAACAATAATAATAATAAAAATTATAATAATGGTGATGATAATAAAAATGATATGCATGAATGGTAATATAACGGAACATATGAAGGGAAATATTTAAATGATAAACACAGAATTAAGGGAGTCACTTAATAAATCATGTGATATTTTACTGAAGCCTAAAAAATTTTTATAGTTAGAATTTTCTGTATTAGTTTTGAAATAATGTTGAGTTAATCTTAATTTACACCAAATAGTTTTCCACATACATATGTATAAAAATATGTGACCATATATCATGAAATTTCGGTTTTTATTATTCAAGTATTGTGAAAGGTTTAATTCTATGGTTCAATTTAAGGTACATTGTACACTGTAAAAAAATCCTATTTATATTATACAGAAAATTTCTGGCAGCAAAGAGTTGCCTGAAAATAGCCGTAATACTACGGAAAAAAACAGTTTAGAGATTTTTTCAGTAACAAGTTTACACAGAAAACATAAAAGTACAGAATACATATTTTATGAATTGTTGTGTATGTTCAATAAACCTATACACACACTTAAAGAATTATATATCTTTTAAGATTATATTATTATTATTATTATTATTATTATTATTATTATTATTATATTATTATTATTATTATTATTATTATTATTATTATTATTATTATTATTATTATTATTATTATTATTATTATTATTATTATTATTATTATTATTATTATTATTATTATTATTATTATTATTATTATTATTATTATTATTATTATTATTATTATTATTATTATTATTTATTATTATTATTATTATTATTATTATTATTATTATTATTATTATTATTATTATTATTATTATTATTATTATTATTATTATTATTATTATTATTATTATTATTATTATTATTATTATTATTATTATTATTATTATTATTATTATTATTATTATTATTATTATTATTATTATTATTATTATTATTATTATTATTATTATTATTATTATTATTATTATTATTATTATTATTATTATTATTTTATTAGAATATATAATTATTATTATTTTTGGAGAAAAGTATTACTGTGGAGATTTTCGACAATTACTGCCAGTGATTTTACGAGGATCACGGTCCTTGACAGTCGCAAGCTGTTTAAAAAAACATCCCCTTTGGACTGATTTCACAAAACAGACCCTTTCAGTGAACATGCGTACTCTTGAATCAGGGAAACAATTTTCCAAGTGGCTCTTGGATGTTGGTAATGCAAAGGAAGGTGATGCTGTGAAACTTCCTGAAATTTGCTATCCTGAAATACAGGATCCAATTGCACAACTGTATAAGGATATAGATTTCCGAAATGTAACGTCTAAGCAGTTGAAAGATAGGGCAATTTTGACTGTTACCAACGATATCGCCTTGGAAACTTAACAAAAAAGTTCTAAGTGTTCTGCCAGTTGATGAAGCTATATATGAAGCTATGGATATAATAATAAGTGCCCCAAGATCAACTTGCATACCCTGAAGAGTTTTTAAACTCGCTAACTCCGACAGGTATGCCTCCACACAAATTTTTTTTAAAAATAGGATGTATTATCATGCTTTTAAGAAACTTGGCTCCATCTCAAGTATTATGTAACGGAACAAGACAATCGTAACCAAATTACAGCGGAACATCATTGAAGCAAAAACAATAGATTCTGACAACATTAGCACGCTTTTTATTCCACGGCTACCCATGACTCCATCAGATAGCAACATGCCATTCAAATATAAACGCAAGCAGTTCCCTGTCAGACTGGCATTTTGCATGACAAAAACAAGTCACAAGGACAAACTTTGGAAAAAATATGGCTTATGCTTCCAAAGCCAGTTTTTAGTCATGGACAGCTGTATGTTGCCCTGTCAAGAGTAAGATCATTTAATTCCTTGACAGTGGTCTCACCTAGCAGAAATATTTACAACTGTGTGTACAAAGAAGTTTTGGACACTTAATATTTACAACTGTGTGTACAAAGAAGTTTAATAAAAAAATATTAGACAATTTCAATGATAGTATTTTTATAAAAATTTTACACTTTTATAAAAAATATCCTGTGAAAATCAAAATTGTATCAGCAGTTACACCAAAAAAGGCAAAATAATCGTTAAAAATTACGTATTCCTGATATTTAAAAAAAAAATCTTTTCTATTTTATTTCATTTAGTAAAAAAAATTACAAGCTTTAATTGATATAAAATTCAAAAAATTTCCAAATTGTTTGAATTTTTAAAAATTTTAACAGCATAGCATATCAAATCAAATAAAATAATCTTTCAAATAAGAATATGGGTTTTCCATTTATCTTCCCAGAAATTGTTTGGTATTTTTTTTAAACAAAAATGAAAACATCGGAATGTACATTGGTCATTCCACAATTATTTTAAAAGGATACTAAAGGCTAGACTAAAATATTTCAATGAATGGTGAGCGAGCGAAGCGAGCCTGGGATCGCGAAGCGATCCAAAGGGAACTGCTCAAGCAGTGGTTCCCGGGGGTTGGCGAGCGATAGCTAGCAGGGGGCGTGCCCCCTAATTATTATTATTATTATTATTATTATTATTATTATTATTATTATTATTATTATTATTATTATTATTATTATTATTATTATTATTATTATTATTATTATTATTATTATTATTATTATTATTATTATTATTATTATTATTATTATTATTATTATTATTTTGGTGTTAACTATTTTAACCAAAATGTATAAACTTTAAAATCCATTACAAAAATTTACTTGATTAATGAAATTTTAGTCAAGAAAGAATAGGAAAAACAACGCGACAATAGTTTGAGAAAGCCTTTTTAAGATGGCACCACTTCATACAACAAATAAAAGCAAATAATAAAATAATTCAAAATTAAAGCATATTTATCATTAATGTAGTGTCAACATGAATATAAATTGTTTGTTTGTACATCATTGATTGCATTTTTAAACCGTTATTAAATTTAAATTGAATGGATTAAGTGAATATAAAATTTATTTACATGAAGAAATTTTGTATTACAGAAAATCCATCAGATGTCAGCACTACCTAAGTATATATTTCGGGGATAAAGTTTTATTCGTAAATCAAAACGTATGATCTATCGATCCAAATTTAAAGTAATTTTTATTGCCAAAATTAATTATTCACATAGTAACACAATTAAGTTTAAGAAAGTTAAAATGTCTGACCCACAAAATGATAAGTTTACTAACCACAAACTCTTTTCATTCATTTTAAAAAATTAATTCAGAAAAATAAATACAAGAGAGTTGGACAACTACTGTTCTAAAGTAAGGTGAAGATAAACTCAATAATTTTTTAAGCTCAAAACTTTTTAATTATCAAATTGACCCTTTGAGGTATAAGTTTTTTGTCCATAGTGTAAACTTGTTTTCACTGCTTTGTTTTTAAATATATATAGTTTTAACACTTAAATTAAACTTCTTATGGTTTTAAAATTTTTGTTTGTGGTGTAAAAAAATGGTTTTAAGAACCTTTTAAATATTTTACAATATTTAATTAATTAAAAAAAATTATATATTTTAAAAAAATTATTCTTAATAGTATAGAATAATTATTTAAAAAAATAAGTATCAAGCTATTTTTTACTATAAAATAATAATTATTTATTTAATTTAAAAAGAAAGAAATTTGGACTTAAATTCTAATTGGTACTAATTATTTTTACTCAAAAGATGTTACGTACTCAAAGATGTGTTAAATAATATTTAAGATTTGAATATTTCTAATAAATCTTATATTTGTTTTCGTTTCATATTTCAAATCTTAAGTTTCCTAAACCAACTAGTAATACAATATTATTTTGCAATTCTTAACTTCTCAATTCTTAATGTTTCTTTTTTTTATATATAATATCAATTTTCATTACCATATTTTCATTATTTGTACATTAAATAAAAGTTGTACACGAATTTCATGATTATTGTATAAATTTCATAAAAATTCTTAACAAATTATGTATTTTATTATTTCTTAAATTTATGGATTTAAATGAAGTAAATCTGATAAATTATGGAAATACTGATACGGAAATTATGATAATGCTCATAAATTATGGAAATTAATTTCTTACACAAATTTTATACTAATTCTTTCTAAATGGAAACTATTATATTACTGTAAATCTAAATTTTAGTTTTTGTAGCGTAAAAGGAGACTCTAATTCAAAATACTATTACAGGTTGTATTTAATTTATCAACTGAAGTTAAGAAATATTTTAAATGAATATTTTCAATTAAATTAATCTAACTTCAATAAAAAGGTTCGTGAAACTTAAAATTTTGTAATTTATAAACCGCTTTTAAGCAAAATGTTCGATTTATAGTTATTTTTTTATAAAGTTATGTTATAAACCTAACACAAACAAGTCCAAAAATACGACGTAAACTGAAAAATAAAAACCTTAAGAAAAGAGAATATTTCTGTTGTTTCTCTTGCGGATTGGCATTATTTTCTCCGGCTTATTCTGTTGCCAGACCAGAAAAATTTCTGAAATATGATCGAATTTCTTTTCTGTGTATTCAAGAAGTCCTTTCGATCAAATCACTTTTTGAAGACTTAAATATATCCGATGTAAAACTACATTTAAGCTAAATATTTAGAAGTAACGTATTTTTGACCTGGCAAAAACGTCGATTGTGAAATAAAGGTATTTTTTATGGATTCCGGAAAACTTTCAAGGGAGTGATGTTTTACCATAATCAAATATCAAAGTTCGTGTCTATTTTTCAACTTATAAACCTCTTAATTTAAATTTTAAAATTTAATAAAATTGTAACTTTCACAAGCTTTTCAAAATTATATATGCTGCTTGAAAAATACTATCTGGTGATTTTGTCTAGTTTGTGTGGCTGCATTCACTTACGATAAATGATAACAATAAGAAAATTTAGACTATTACTTTAACTATTTTTAACTAAATCGCCTATGCTATACTGTTGTTACTATTAAAGTATAAATAAAATTCACTTTTAATTTTTAACAAAACCCAAACCTCTACAAAGATGTACTTTTTAAAACATGTTTCTTAAATATTTGTACTAATTTTCGTATTATAACAAGTTGTGTATATGTATTTGTGTTTAAAAGTGTGTGTTTAAGGTAATATGTATAATAATTTTGTGATATAATAAGATGCTATGTGAGGCATAAAAAATAAGAATAGACACAAAGTTTGTGATGTAAGAGCACTTTAATATATACTCAATATAATAAAGAGGACAAATAAATTGAAATGATGAAACGTACACAAACAGAGAATGATATAAATTAGGGTGGCCCTTTTAGTTGCTGGCAGTGGCAACAGTAAAGTGGTCATTTCACAAAATAAAACTTTGGACATATTTTTTTTTCTTATAATTTTTCCTCCTAAAACCTTAAAAGGTTTTTAAAAGAGTTGATTTTCATACAAAAAAACACAAAATAAGACGACAACATTAAAATAATTTTTATCAAAACATTTTAGAAGAACGTCTAAAAATGTCATTTTAAAAAATATCAACTACGACTGCCTATACTCACAACATCTCACACATTTGTTATTGCAGCAATTTCTGTAGCTCTTATTCACCAATTTCAGAGACTGAAATTTTTTCTTTATCATAAAATATATTTTTCTCTATAAAATAGTTTTGTGCTTTACATTGGTACTTTTGAGTAAAATATATAATTAATTTGTAAAATAATCGTTTTAACGAAAAAATTATGGACTTCATAGATATATATCGATACAAATTAACCAACATTTTTTAATTAGAACAAAATTTTATGTGAATGTTATGTTTTTAACAAAACATCTAATTAGATTCGGTTCATAATACTTTATGTATTTTAGAAGTATGTGCCTTCACAAAATACTAAAAAAATGGCAGTTATATTTGAAAGTATTTTAAGTGTCAACCACAATTAAAATATGAACAGAACATTACACATAAGAAAACAATTCGAAAAAATGTGTATAATGATTGGCAGTGCAGAAATGGTTTTGTAAAAAAAGAAAGAACATTCTTTCATTCACATATTGGTTAGATAATACTTGGACATAATCAACAGTAGTTATATATACATATTTTTCACATCATATGACCTTTACTTAAAAGACAAAAAGTTAACAACCAAATTTTCCTTCATTGACCAGAATATATTTTTTTGGAAAAGTTTCAAAAATATCAATTGCTCAATTTATTTTTCAAAATTCAATTAATATTTAAATTAAAAAATCGGACATATACTAATGAAAAAAACGAATTCAGCCTTCTGCTTACGATTAAAATACAGCTCTAGATTACACTGTTTGGTGCATTGACTCAATTCTAGACGCTTCGTTAACAACTTTTATCATTAGGGTTGTCAAAAAATAACTAAGATATTAAAGTAAGGATTTACATTTTAAAATGTTATCGCTGTTAGGCGACATACCTTAATTTCTCTCCCTACCAAACACTATATTCTAGAGCCGTTTGACGATTAAATGCGAATGTTTAGTTACTTTTTATGGAATACAAAAAATAAACAGACACTAAAAAAATAATAACTAAATTTTTCTACAGGAACCAAAAAGTTAGAATATACAGTCTTTGATTTTATTCAGGACTAAAACTTTTTCTTGTCTCAAGGCTAGGAATTGTAAGACATAATCAAAAAGGAAATAATTGTAAATGCAGTAATAATGTGAAAAATACTTAAAACCAGACAGCGAAAATTTATGCAATTACATCCAGTACAGAAAACAGCTCTATTTAGCACCTATAAAGGTGATATCACAATATTAGGAACGTTACTAGTGTAAAAGAGACTGTTTTCCGAGGGCTCCCTATTGCATCCATCTTATTATGATTGAGAAAAATGAAAACGTATTCATTCATAACAGACATAATAATTTTGAAATTGTTTGAAGATTTTTTTGGTCGTTTTTTGAAGACATACGAAACGCTTTCTTAAATAAGGACACATTAACAAGAATATATTGATTTATACAAATGGGAAAACACTTTTTACCACCGATATGATAAAGTAATTCCAGAAATTGTTTTTTTACTTTTAAATTTCTTTTGAACAAAAATATTTGCATCCAGTGCATATAAACAAAGACATGTAAAGCTATATGTTCCTACAAAATGAATATAATTTAAAACACAATTATATATAGGCACTTGCGCTTTGGAACTTTTTAAATGACAATTATATGCGCAGGATAACCATATAATTGCATAATTGTTACAACTTTATAAAAAAAACAGTGATGATAATCCTAATCTAAACTATTTTTAAACTACTACGTTTGACTGGCTGAACATCAATAAAAAATGTATTTGACAATTTCATTAAGTTTATTTTAGAGAAAATAATCCACAAATTAAAAAAAACTGAGCGAGCATTAATGGTATTTTTAGATAAAGACGCAAGCTTTACTTTTTATAAAAAAATATTTATGAAATTTAGAATTAATTTTCTTATTAATAAAAAACAGAAATTTTGAAGAGGTTCAGTGTGAAAATAAAGTACAAATATTTAAATTAATTAAGTTCATAAAATATAAGTTCAAATGTAATTATATACCTTGCATTGATTTTTTCAAAAAAGTAATAAAATAGTTTATGTATTTTTTTATAACTCTTTTATCAGTATCTACACAGATGTTCTCAAACAATGAAGTATGCGCAATGACAATAAAAATGAGAATTTGAACTCGAAACATGAAATACGATGACAATGAATCGCTCAAAACATACAAACATACACTCTACGGGTGATGTAAATAAATCTAATCGGGAATTGTGCAATTGTCTCTGAAAATAAACTTCAGTTCACATAGAAGTTCCCAGAACTTCTTAGGAATATTCGAATGATAAAGACATAATTATCAAAACACAATTATTAAAACAATTGTCTCTCTGGTCATCATTCCCCTCACAACAATTTGTTCTTTTTTTTTATATCACAAATATAAACATTTTTTTCCTTCTAGTTTCTCCACAAAAGCAAGTGTCCATCTCTTCCATCATTTGGCACAAAGTACACTCACACACACATAGGTATCGATCTGATAATAATAATTATAAAAAATTTCACTATGTCCGTTTCGCTCCTTTCTAAAAACTATGTACAAGTAGTTGAAACGAAGAATAATCACATTGGCTAGAAGGATAGGTTTCTATATTTTCAGTTTTTATATAGATATTATAAAATATTCCTCTCTTCTTTTCCTTCGTTCACTTGATGAACACTACCAATATCGATGGACACCATAGATGCCACAATTCCAATATCGATATATCAATATCGATCAATATCAATATCGATGGACATCAGCGATGCTATCGATGCCGCGAAAGAGGTCATGTAATCTATGTAAATGCACTTCGTTCAGCGTCAACCCTCTTGGACCGATATACGGCACATGATAGAGTGCGATATACAGCACATGAGTCCTAAGAAGTCCTTTGACTAAAAGTTGAAATATAATGAAGACAATCGTCCTCCATGTTATGGTCGGTGGTGTTGGTGTCTCAGCAGGAGGGTCGGCGTTATTTGGGCTTGCGCACGTACCGGAGTACCGCGTACCCTAGTACTCGGAACACCACCAGGAACAGGATGAGGATGAGGGTGTTGGCCCACATGGGCAGTGGCGTGACCTGTTGCTGGCTCAGTATGTGGTCGACGGGGATGAAAGTGGCGTTGCCCGTCCGACACACTTCGTACAGGGAGTTGGAAGCGGCACACCTAGAAAATGAATATATCATTAGGACTGGAAACTCAGTAACATTTGAAATACTCATATTTAATTTTAAAAAATATTTTTATAACTTCAGTTAACCACTTCCTTCTTGCCCCCGTGAAAATAACGGAGTAGGGTTTCGCCCTCTATTTCTGGCTCCCGTGATGTTTTCGGACTGGAGTGTTCAGTAGTAACGCGTCAATAAGATTAAAAATAACTGTAATCCAATCATTAAAACGCCAATAAGATTAACTACCTTTTTTTTAATTTCAAGCTAAAAACAAATGCAAAATTATCCCAAAAAAATGAATATAACTATGGTTTATACACATCTTTTTATATGATTATCAGGACAGACATGCATTTTGCATTAAAACAAAAGTTAGAATTGACTATTAATTACAAAAAACTGATAAAGCTTGCTTGTTTATTTACAACACACACAAAAATTTCTATTTTTGCCACTCCAAACTTCAAATTGCACTAAACTGACATACTCCTCAGCAAACGTTAAACGTACATTTTTTCTAAACTATTTGCAAAAATAAATTATATACAATTACATTAATATACTTTTAAATATACAATCGTTTCAAAAATTCATTTATGTAAACAATATGAATGTATGATTTTATTTCTGGAGTGAAAAGTATATACATACCTCATAGGCGGTCCCCCTGAGAATTCGACCATCTGCATATTCTGGAATGCATAATGTACCATGGAGCAGTACTGCAGCCATTGCAACCAGGAAGGTAGCGTCGAAGCATAGTAGCCGCCGAAAAGCATCGTGGATAAGGAATACAATGCTGAGACTGTCACGGACACTTGCAGGTCTACGCAGGAAGCGCCGACAAACAAGCCTACACTCTGTAGAAATAAATTTTAAAAAGTTAGTATCATATAGCACCGCAGGCACAATTTATAAGTTAGTTTGTGTTTTTTGTTAGTTTTTAAGAGCTCCATCGAAGTTCTGCATAGAAAAAATGTAAAAACGTTATTTTTGAAGATGCATTCTTGTTGCTCTAAAGAAGCACAATTGATGGAAGGGTCAAGGCTAAAAAACGATTGCAATATATTTCTTTTCATAAGAATTTATATTGTTCTTTTATGGTTTTATAAAATGAGTTTTAATGGTTTGAAGAAATACATACATTCAAACACAACTCTAATAATAGAGAAAATATCACATTTCAGCTTGAGAAAAATATCAAAGAAAACATCTCTACGAGAGGGCATCAGATTATTAACTAGACCTACAAAATGATAAATGGATTTATCAAAATCTATAATAAGATAATCGTACCTGTGCGACGACCGTGCTAAGCAACAGGAATCCCCACAGACTGAAAAACGTCTGCAGCGAGTAAAATCCCATCATGGGGTACGATATGATGTGGAAGACGGTGGGAAGGGTCATCACCAGAGCGCGTTCTCCGATCATCGCCAGGAGTAGGCAGCAGACGATAGGACCGGAAGCCGTCCTTGTGATACTTTCGTTTACAAGAGATAGAATCTGTAAGGACCATTGTCTGGGATATAATTTAGTGATTGGAGTAGTTATGCATGGAAAAATCTTTAAAGATTAAAAGTTTAAAGTCTGATGTACGAGTCTACTATACTGTAAAAATTTCTGTAAAATTGCAGTACATTTAGCGGGGTTTTTTTCCATAACAGTGTTGTAATGTTTGTTTTACATTAAAGTGATGTTTTCTTGACGAAGATTCGTATGAACAGCTTATTTCAATAGCGTTTAAATAGAGAAAAGGGGTGCATCCAAGTGATATATATATAAACTCTTTTTTTTGAGATCATACTCGTATACTTACAAGAAATTAAAGCTCCAAACAGGGCAAACAGCATCCAGTAGGTTGTGCTGAAAAACATCTGAAAAAGAAGGGAATACGTTAGTGACCACCCATTTGCTGATTTTACAATGAATTGCAATTACACATTTTAAAATCATTTAAAAGTTTTAGATACAAACAGAATCTTGACAAATGCTAGAAATGAAGTCATAGAGATGTTGCCATCCTTCGTTTTATTGGATGTCTAATAAACTAGTATTTTTGGTAAGTTATCGAATATGTTCTTTCACTGCGAATTAAGTGTCAAATCAGTCTTCTATACCAATAGAGATTTTCCATACATTCGCCAGAACAATGCTTTGATTGACCATAGGTTGCCTTAACTTGCAACCAAAGTTGTCAGGATTATATCTGCTATTTTAGTAGAGCCAAAATCTAATGAAACTAACTTAGCCTGATCGAATGACCCTTCATTCTACTGTAAAACCGTTCACACACACAAAAAAAACTCAAAACAAGTACAACTCACCCATCCTCTGATGTCCGCAATCTTCGCCTCCTCTCTGGGCACATCGAACCAGATGGACCCGCAGATGAGGCCCAGCCCCAAAGTCTGCACCCAGTTGAGCTTGGACAGCATCCTGGACCTGGCTTCCATGAAGTTTCTCTGGGTCAAGACTTTCATCTGGGTCCAGAAACAAGTTGGCCATTTTCTCTCCTCGTTGAGGTCCACTTCGCTGCTGAAGGTGGAACTGGCTGCTTCTGACCAGGAGGATCGGCCAGAATCGTCATCGTCGCGGTTTTCTGGAAGGTCAAGATGGTTTAGAATTATAGATTTGAGCTGAACATATTTAGAAGATAGGGGTTAGAACATAGTAGAACTCCAAATATCCGAGAGTCATTGAAAGAACGTCAATTATCCGTTTTCCATGTACAAGTACACATTGTGATAATTATTGAGATGATAAATCACCGTCTCAAATATTAACTGTTGATAAAAATCTAATTATCCGGGTTTTTGGAATAACCAAATGGTGGCTGGTCTCAATTGATTAGGATAATTAGAATTCTACGGTATATAAATTTTATGCATAAGCTGGTTAGAATCGAAATCCAATTATCCGTTTTGCTAAAAATGATTTATGACTAAAATGTTGTTCTTCATGTAGTTTATGTTGTAATTAACAAAAGTATAATTTAAATATGTATACAAAACTGTACAGTTTTTCCGAAGCTTGCATGATAGGAATATTTATACAATTTATGGCACAAAACTTTTTAGATCACAACTGATTATAGAACAAGAAAATTATGTAAACTAGTTAACTTAAGCTTATATTAATAATAAATTTATTTAAATATGTTTCCCATTATAATCACACAAAATAAAAGGTAATAAAATATATGTATCTGTTTAACTATTACATTAAATCAGTTATTTTTTAAAAAAAAGTTATAAGCAAGTGTTCCTCTTTTTTGATACTCATTATTAGGCATGCAAATTGTTAAAATTACCACTATGAAGCATGAAATAAGTGTAATTAATGTATTCAATGTTTCATTAATCCAAAATAAATAGGATTGTAGCATTAAAATCTCGTCCACAATTGCTGGTTTACTGATCAACAAACTTCTGTCAGCAGTTACTTCACCATGGTCAAAAAACACAGTGCGAAGGTATCATTCTCATTTAATACACATATACCTGCTGTCAAAATAAAACAGCGTTTAGAACAAGCAAAAAAACTTCACAACACAAAAGCAACATGCAAAGCAATAAAGAAAATAATACTATTAAATGTTCACATTAAGAAACAAAAAAATACATATACATGCAGTGCAAGGTTTGGGAAATAAAGTCAGTTACAAAACTTTGTGTGATTAATTTTTTTTAAAGTTAAATTATCTCATATTTTAAATTTAGATTTACGTATCCATAAACAACAAAACCATTTATTTTGCAAAGAATACTTTAGCAATTAAATTTAATCATTAATTAATTAGAATTTTTTGGGGTAAAGTTGATTTATTTTGAAAATAATTGCAATATTAACAAATGGATAAAATGCAAAAATGTAATCAGATAAAATGAAATCGGACTTCTTAAAAACTTAAAAATATTTAGTAAAGTAAATTACAAAGGAAATAAAATAATTTATATCCATATATAATTAATAAAAGAATATTTTGGCTTTTTAAAAAGGGGAAAACTGTTCAGTTTTGTAACTTAAACAACTAAGACATTACAAAAGGGGAAATACCTTTACATCCATTGATAATCCATATGAGTACACGACTATACTAACAATTTATAATCAAATGTACAAAAATTACGAATCGTATTCCTTACCGACTTTGCTGTATACTGTTGGAAGCTTCTTGCCTGGGTCGATCATCACGCGAAGCTCAACTGGTTGTGCTTGGTCCATAGATTCTTGAGACATGTTCCAGACTAAGGAGTGGGCGCAGGGTTCGCAACTGTCTTCATTGCTAAAAGTTAACAAAAAATAATTAGAAATGTAATTAAAATTCCGAAATATTTGATTTCGTTGCCGCGAAATTCACCATATGAATAGCTTTATCTATCATGATGGCATTGCATTGGCGAAGGGGTGAGTCCAATAAAAAACTATAATGTGATAATTTATATTAACCCTTTGAGGGATACAGACGTATAAACCCATCATCTGAATGTTAGGTTTTCCAGCAACACACATGATTTTTAAAAGTGTGCAAATTGTTTAATTTAACTAAATTTAAAAATTTTAAGTATGAAGGAGTCACTTATTATCACCTACTATATAGGAATAAAGTTTATAAAATTTTAAATAAAATTTTAATTAAAATATTAAACTCATGTAGTGAAAACAAGACTACACTTCATACGATTTGATTATCCCTCGGCGGGTTAAACTTACTAGAAAACAGATATATCCAATGAAGTGTCAAATTACCTGTGATTAATTCCTGGCCACATTTGTCTATGGCAATGGATGCATTCCACTGACTTTCCGCTTCCTTCATAAGGAGAAGGGGACTCAATGACCACGGACGGACAGTAGAAATCTTCTTGGAGTTCTTTCGGATAATCTGCGTCTTTCCTGCGAAAACAATTAACTTAATTAGGTTTGGGTTATAAAAGATTTCGGATAATAAAAGTGTTTCCAACGAAAACAAGGCACTTAATTAAGTTTCAATTATTAGCTATTTCGGATAATCTGCGTCGTTCCTACGAAACCTATGCAAATGAAAGTATCCTTTAATTCCTAAACAGTTCGGATAATACTCGTCTTTCTTACAAAAAAAAATATTTATAATTAGGTTTTGATAATATTCTCGTCTTTTTTACGAAAACAATGCACTTAATGAAATTTTTGATTCCTGTGGTTTTAAGAACACAAACTGAGTTGAAGATAATGTAAAAATGAATAGAGTATAAAAAAAACTATTTCATTATACTTACCTTTGTTCAATAGCTGCTGCGAAGATTTTTTCTTTGACTTCATTGCTCTTTTTTACTTGTTCCACTAAAAAAATAAGTTGAATTAGTAAACTTATTTATTGCAAATTTTATATATTTTTTTAAAAAATATTAAATTGATTGAAATTTAATGTTATGCATGCAATTTTTAACATTTACATCATAAAATTTTATTCCGAAATTGTTGTATACATTCAAACTTACACAGGATTAATTTAAAAATAATAGTCGTATCAAAGAACCATGAACCATAGTTAAACCTTTTTATAGCTTAAAATATGTAGGATGACTATTGATAATGCTTAAAAATAACGTTAATGCTTACTTATAAAATCTGCAGGGTTGTAATGAGCTGAAATCTGCATTCCTAAATGGCTGAAAAATTCTACAACTTTCCTAGAGTCTCCAAAATAAGCAACCTATAAGAACGAAAAAAAAGTAATTTAACGCCCATACATCCAATTTAAAACGAGAAGAAACATTAACTTTAAAGTGAAAAACAGCACATCAAAATATATACGTCAACATACCTGTCCGTTGCATAGCAAGAGTAATTTGTCAAACATGTAAAAAATTTGGCTTGAAGGCTGGTGTACGGTGACAACTAAAGACTTGTTGTCTGCGCAGAGTCTCTTAAGAGACACCATCAGAGAATGGGCAGTGCATGAATCGAGACCTGATGTAGGCTCCTGAAATGTAATTGACAACATTAATTTTATTGCACAACATGTATTAGTCATTCATCAACAACATTAAAATAAAAACATTATTTTAAAAATAAATTGTGGAAAAGATTTATGCTTATGAAAATTCTACAGAAACCACCGATTTAGCAGAAATAACTCTTCAATATTATAATAAAATTAGACAAAATTTGGGAAAAGGTAAAACTGCCGCCAAACGGAATATTTCTAAAGGTAACCTTTAACTTTGTATACTTTGTTTTGTTACCAAAAAATCTGTTTTTCACCAAAATATCGTTCCATTTGGCGAAATTTGAGTCTGCGAAATGGAAACGTACCAAAACTTTATTTAATTGTTCAACTAATATTAGTGTTTAAAGAACAAATTCAAGCTAGACATCTTTAATAAACTTAAATTATCGATGGGTATTAATATTAATTATTTGTCATATTTTCATTTCAATAAAACGTTTGAACTTACGTCTAGTAGCATCAATGATGGGTTTTGCAAAAGCTCGCATGCGATATTGGCTCTTTTCTTTTCTCCTCCTGATAGGCCTCTTTTCATCATGTCGCCAATAACTGGAACAAATATTTGAAATTAGTTTCTCAAATGTCTGTATTATAAAGTCTCACACAGCGTTGCATTTATTTAATACAAATAGCAAACATAGTTAAAGTAAATTAGATTAATAAAATTATGGAATTAGGAAATAAACATTCAAAAAGTATGTCAATCATTCAAAAAGTATGTATAATTAATCGAATTGGTTTGAGAGCATATATTTAGAAAATATTTCATAAAAATAGCTTTCATATACCTGTTTATGTTGCAATATAAAAATGTCTAATGTATAAGTACAATTAAAGTGAACACGTAATTATTTGAAATACATTTTAGAAAACAGACCCTTGTAAAATTTATATTTTTATTACCAATAATGCATTACTTGATGAAATTTAATTTTGGCAACACATAAATAACTAAACACATATAAAAAGTTAACTAACGCACTGTGAGTGTATTAAAAAAACTTAAAACTTATAATCAATTTAAATTTTCTAGCGAGGCATTCAACGTACAAAAACTCGCATATCCAGTTTAGCTATCTCATGCGACTCCAACTAATTGCCCGCATGCGAAATGGAATGAAATAAATTTAATCCTAATCAACAGAAGACAAAGATACAGAAAAAAAAAGTCAAGACTCCCAACACATAAGGCTGACTAAAACTTCGGATAATTAATTACCCTTGACAAAACACTATTTGTACAACTGATGCCATTAGAAAAACTCAAGAAAAAGGGTGAAGCCTGGTTGAGTGCCAGCATTCGAATCAACCCGGCTCTTATTGCATCAAGTCTAAAAACACACTAACCTTTCGAGACTTAAGTTCATGAAACTTGGAAGTTAGCCTTCGATTGCACTAAGCATGGGCTCAGTAAACCATAGAGGTAAGAAAAAGATGGAGACGCTGCCGGGTAAAAACCAATACAAAAACCGGTTTGCCAAGTGAAGCCATCGATCGTTTTGTAGTAAGCTTAAGCAAACGCGAATTATTTGGCGGAATTCTAAATTTGAGTTTGTATAGAATGATTACGTCGATTTGGCCACTTTTTTACTATCTAATAAAACTGCAAACTGCAATGCAACTTGTCACGCCATTGTCCAACAAAAAAAATTAATTAGTTAGATTAGAGAACCCACAAAATCCTAAGTATGCCGCAAAATTAAAGCACATACATAAACAAAAGGACAACCAATAACTTTCATGAGCCAATTTTGGATTTAAAAACAAACCGTAAGACAAAATTGAAGAAATTTTCCTTTTACAAAAATGCGTGACCATTCAAAACTGTATAGATACTAAAGCGAGTGGATTCATTTTTGCATCTACCGTTATAAGCGAGAGACAAAGGAAAATATTCTTTTTCGTACAAAGGTATCTCACGAAGAAAAGAAAACGTTATAAAAACGAACGTTTGAAAATGTCGAACATATTTTATTACTCTTTTAAACTCTCAATTTTTTTTTTTTTTTAAGAAAGGTTAGAGCAAAACCTGTATAGTTTGGTAGAGGTTTTCGGTTTCTTTTAAAGTTTATTTTCACCATTTTCGATAATGTAATTATAATTATATGTTATTTATTTTAAAGTTGCATATTATATCGAAATTTCTTAAAGGATTTGATTTGAAAAACTGATGCGAGTACAGAGGATTCTATTAAATAAAAAAAATACACTACAACATTAAATATCTTAACTGAAGTTCTACACAAATAATTTGCCATGCATTACTAGATTAAATATTTTATTAAAAAAATTATTCTAAAAATCTGGACCAGTTTAATTTATTTTTCTTGGTTTGATTTTTTTACTGCTTATGTTTAGAAAAGGTGGTAGGATAAGAAAATTTTATTGTTTTATAGAACGGCATTTTATATAATAAAATTGAAAATCATACACATGATTTAATATTTTTTTTTAACTTAGAGACCACCCAGTCCGATTCCAAATAAAACTAACAAACTTTTTACCTTTCCTTAATTATGAAATCAGATGCCCTATTGCACACATATTTAGTTCTAATTTACAACATCAAAAAAGATTAACAATATTTTTTATCAGTTCAGGCTCATTTTGAAATGCTTTACGGACATCTGGTCCACTCAATGTTTTTTTTTAGCTTAAAGAACATTTAATTTATTACATTATGAAACACTTCATTGATTTTATATTACTTTTCTATTACATAAGGTATTTCGGTCACACAGCATATCAAACTTCAATACAAGGAGAGTTTTAATCTAAAAACAATGGCAGAATTTAATTTTATATTAATTTGATTATTTAATATCGACATCCCGACCACCCAGGCTAATAACAATGAGACATCTTTAAATATGCTAAACTCTAATTGACAAAAAAAAAGAAATTTCCATTCACTCGAAACAAATTCCTTAATCGATCGTAATCGAAACACCTAATGTACAAACATCGGAACCGAACGTGTCTGACCCCAAAACCTTGGCCTGAAAACTCACATCGCCAGAAAGATCATGACGAAATGACATTACAACACCCCAGAAACACAGAGGCAGAGAAAAAAAGAGGTTTGTAGATGAAGAAGCCTTGACTGGAGATTTAGTTGGATCGGGTGCCTGGGAAAAGCATTAACTCCTTCGGCCGACCGGGTCATTAACATTTGAAATAACTTGGGATTTGCGGTTTAGGAAGGACTGCCCACTGATACGGGGAGGGGTGTTTCTTGGGATGATATCTTAGAAGAAGGGCCAGTGTCCAAAGACATCCATTGGAGGTTTCCTGTTCAGATCCTTTCGCCTTATGTGGCTTAATTAATTATTTGCTTAAGGAAACACACCTGCTGAGTTATTCGGACGTAAACCTTTTTACTGCTACAGTATAGGTATATTGTCTTCAATGCAGAAGTGAATGTACGGGATATAAGAGTTGAGGGATTTCACATGTTGAACTGCCGTGAAATAGCTTGCAACTAAAGCTTACAATCTGACTGCATTTAGAGTATCGGGGTACCAATTTGCATGTAGCTAATTACTCCATAGTGAATCTTCTTTATAAATGTCAATATTCTCTACATCTAAAAGTGAACTAAGGTAGTCGTTAAATTTCCATTCATTTAAACCGAATTCCTTAATTGATTAGAATGGAAAAACTAATGAACACATAAAGATTGCGTTGACGATATTTGGTGCTAACACTGTAATCTCAAGAGATTTGGAATTTCCATGGATAAAGCTGACGAAAAATTTGACAATAAAAATTTAATATTTATAGAGAGTTATGTATTCCATTAATCCATTAAATATATTCAAAGCTATAACAAGATAGTCATTCGAGCTATTTTAATTTCATTTGAATATGCAACAGCAAAAAAACATAGAAAAGTCTTAAATCAGTTTGCTATCAAGATCCTTAATGTAATAATTCCAAATCTACCTGGAATAGACAAGAACAACAAACGGACAAAACTTCGTAGCTAAAAAATAAGAAGTAAACAATCAGAAACAAGTTGGTTGCCTCCGCTTAGAGCAACGTGTCCTAACAAAGTCAACAAGGCGTCACAGAATCCTTTCTCACCGGAACTGAACCTCATTATTTAGAAGATAAGGGATCAGAGTCGAGAAACGCATCAACAGGTAGGAGATGGGATTTAGTTGTTATTTTCAGTTAACGGTCATTCTTTATTAACACTAATTTTTATGAAATCTTATTATGTGCATTATTAGTTAAAATTAATGAAGTATCATCTTGTGCGAAGTAAAAAAAACCGATAATTTAAGGGTTTTTGTAAAGTAGGAATTTGTCCAATATCCCGAGCGAGTTTTTTTTTATAATAAATTAAAATGGTTTAAAAGATTTTTATTTCTTATTAATAACGTTTGATCAAGAACTTTTCATTTCCAATTGAATTTCTTTATTGAAAAAAATAAATACATTAAATTTGCATTTATTTCAAGAACAATACCCAACAACAGCTAACTACGTCTTCAGCATCCTCGCAGGAGAGATGAACAATGAACATCTATCCTATTTACTCTGATAAGCGTATATTTTAATTTCCAACTTAACCTACCCATTGAAGTGACATTTTACTAATTTTGTAAGTAATTACATGTTTATTTACTTTCGAGAACAATCTAAAACCCCAACTATCTATCCTCTTCTACATCCAACACTAGCAAGGTGAACATCTAAACTATTTAGGCTCTCCTCTCAGATCGGCGTATATTTTCATTTCCAACTACACATTGAAGAGACATTTTACCAATATTACATGTTTATTTACTTTCAACCACAAACCACAATCTATGTCTCTTCAGCATCCAACATTAGCGAGGTGAACATCTAACCTATTTACTCTCTCCTATGAGATCGGCGGAGAGTACTTTTTCATTTCCTTAGAAAAGTAGCCGTTATGGGCGGCCTTGAACCTCAGGACGAGTTCTTAGAAGGAAAAGAATATGTAATATGGGCATTTCTCAAAGGCGCCTTGAACCTTACAGGGAAGGTCCTTTTTTATTACTAGTACCACTACTTTGGGGAGAATCGCTTTTGCTGTCACCAGGGAGAAGATGTCCAGATCTTTGGAACAAAGCGTAAGGATTTTTGTTTTTAGAAGATTATCGTAAGATTGTTTTTCCATTTGTCCAAGAGAGCTCAAAAATAAGACTTTACCATCGTTAGTTTTTGAAAAGCTAGTATTTTATTTTACTTGATAGTTTTTTTACGTACCAGAAATAATCCTCTGAAATCAAATTCAAAACTATAAACATATAGACATTTTTTATAGTTTTGATTAGTATTAATCTCTGATAAATATACTCGCGAATAGTTGTTTAAAAGTTTGACAGTTTTTTGTGTATTACAAGTTCATTATTATATCCACATCCGATACTTTGCACGAGAGGCATTTTAAATAACATACAAGCTATACTCAAATAATAAAAACAAATACGCATTAATATATCACTTCCATTCCCTCTCATTTTATTGCGGTTGAACGTCACACAAATTTGCAACCCTCATTAGAGTTTTTATTATTATTGGTATTCGACCTTGCATACTCGCAATAAAAGAGTAATAATTTGCATCAGGATGTCCTCTTGCTTCTTACATTAAACATTTGTGTTGTTTATCTTGCATGCGTTTGGTGCTTATTTCAAGCAAGGTTAAGAGATTTTAGAACACTTCGTATCTTAAAGACGTGGTTGTGTACAGCTTATTAAAAAAAGTAATAAACTCAACCGGTTTTCAAATGATCCAATTTCACTTTTCATTTAATAGCCACTCCTTCGAACAGTTGATGGTTTGGAAATTCTTTAACTTTTATGTACATAGATTGAATGATGACAAAGTGTACAACATTTTGTTATTTCTCGCCATAATAATTTTAGAGACACGTAAGTATATCGAGGAAATAGTACAATGCGATTTTCAAGTATTTAAAAAAAATTTGGTTTTTCATTACAGCTACAAAATCCAAAACTAACCATAGAAATAGTAAAACTAGCTGAGAAGTCAAGGAAATGATTTTGCCTATACAATCTGCATTTTTCTTCCTTTTTTGGATTTCAAATACGTTTTTAGTTCAACGATTTGCAATGAAAGCATTAAAATTGAAATTAATATTTTTCTATTTCTATATTTTAAATAAGAAAACGCTAATACGTCTAAGGCTTGTAATGAGCGCAGGAGTCAGCTATGACCTAGGGCCGTTTAGAAACACCCATGCCAGTGGCGGAAATCGAACCCACATACAACTTGGTACCGATGAATGTGTTTGACAGAGACTGAAATATAAATAATAATAAATATAATAATAAACTCACTTGTATCTTGGCATCCTCTTAGGTCTAGCACGTCGATAATGCATTCAACATGGCGAATCTTCTCCGAGTAGGCCATACTGTCGGGGAGTCGCAAAAGGGCGGAATACTGCAAAAAAAATATTTATATGAATATTACTCAGTGCCAGGATCGGCGAAAGATCGCAAGTTGCTTATATTAGTTGGAAAAGCTAATTGGTAAATATTTTTTATATATCTAAAAATACGTGATATAATCATACACACATATTAAATAAACGAAAATGTGACAGCATAACATCCAGTTATTAAATGCCCTTTAATCATAATCATACCAATAGATCCAAACAGAAGTAATTTATTGACATTCAAAACAAATTAATGATTTTTGTCAACCATAGTTCGTTGACAATGATCACTTTGTAGTAAAAGTCATACGTCATATAGACAGCCTCACATTTTCTATTTCAGTGTACTTTTATTAGTTTCAACTTATTCTTCGGTAAAGAAGTTGCCTTGAATTTCAATAAGCCGACAACAAAAGACAGATGCCGAAAGAATTATATATTTTCCAGTAGACAGATAGTGATAAACAAGAGGAGCATCGCGGTTCGTTTTTTTAAAGTACACTTAACCAACTAAAAAGAACAAACCAGTTCACATTTGATAGGTATTAGTTATTAGTTTGACAAAAAAAAGTAAATAGCACAATTTGTGGTAAAATGAGATTGAAATAGGAATTGTAATGTAAGTATTGCAGAATATGCAACTTTGCTGGCTAAACCATTTTTTATACCAATAACTATCAAAAGCAAAATTTGCATATTTCGATTTGTCTCTAAACTGTTAGTGGTCCTATGTCAAGAAGTGTAATTCAAGTTGCAAAAGGCATCAGTTATGTGTTGACTTTGTCAGCTATACCTAGTCCAAACTACAAGGCGCATAATGGCTGTGTGAAGGCTCTCTTCAGAAGTTAGAAGTAAGCTGTCAAAACATTAACACTTTGGCTCCTAGTTCTTCAAGGGAACTCCAGTTACAATTCTGTCCAACGCGGCAAAGATGTCATGTGAAGGAAGTTTTCCTCACCAAACAGTGGGAGAAGCTAAGAAATTGTGAAGAAGACTTTCTTCTTCGTTTTGTTTGTTTGTTGGTTATTTTTGTGGGATTTCCTCGGCTGCTCATCGGTGGCGTCTCGGTGTCGCTGCCATAAATCCCTTTTCTTACTCGTTTGTTGACCACTGACCCAAAATAGACAGCTCTGAGGGCCAGAAGCTCAATTATGCTGCTTTTTTGGATAACCAGAAAACCAAATTACATGCCAATTGGATTCTTCTTCACTTTTACCATTGGGATTTTTTTTCCTTTTTGTAAAATTAGTGTTCAGCTTTTTTTTTCTATTTTTCGAATAATTTTTTGTTCTAAACATTTTTTTTCTCTTCAACAGAGCCAAGTTCATACTATCAACTAAAATTCAATTTTATATTTGAATTACGTTTATTACCGTTTTAAAAAAAAAGGAAATTTTTAGATTGTAAAAAAAATGAAACATTTGTTTGAGTCAATTAAGTTAACAGTTTAACTATAATAATATACCATTTCTAACCTAACCAAAATTCGCTACACTGCGTACATACACAAACCTCAGATAAAAAAAAAATCCCTGACATATTGATTACACTTTGATAAACGATACACCCGTCCAATTTCTTTATGACCAAGAATAAAAGGAAAATATATCATTGTCCATTTAGAAAATCCACATGCTTCGGATAATACGAGACCCACTAACTATTCTGCATGCTGAGATCTCGTGCCATTAACATTAACCTTGAAGTTGTAAAAAGGCCCTGATCGTTAATCATGACCGGGCTGACAAAGTAATGGTCAAGCACAGACTCACGACAAATGACCCATGTAAAAATTTCCCCAATGACCTTGCCATTGATAAATTTTCAGGTATTTTTTTATGGTTTCCATTGATCAATATGGCGAATACACCTTGGTAACGACGTATTAGTGTTGGCCGCGTTCCAAATTCAAAAATTTGATGAGAAAACTGCAACAGAGTATATCATTTTTTTTATGGGTGGCAAAGTCTCGTTATGCAGCAATTTGCGTAATTAAACGTTGCTGCTGGAGTGATGTCTGTTGTGTTCTGTGGGGAGAAGTATTAAGGCCAAGGGAATCTAGTTAATTGTGCACTCACGTGATATCAAAGCAGATGAATTGGATTGGAGTAGCACTTCCTGGGATTGCATTATGCCAAGTCCTTGTTTTTCATGTCGAATTGTAAGACAAAAAAGTGACTATTCTGCCATAATATACATACTTACGTCACTTTTCTGCATATAGTGCGAAATATTTACAGGATTTGATTACTACTAAAAAAATACCGAATGAATAAGAAAATATGTGGGATTTCACCAACATACATATATTCCATGAGTAACAAAAAAGTCATACTTAAATGAAGAGTCACTGATTCTACACGGTTTTAATTTTTGGTAATAAACGTTAATATTATAATTGCGTAAAAACTATTTAAATAAGATATAATGCCGGATGGAACTACGTCACCAATAACAAGCCAATTGAATATTTAATGATAACAAAATTAGCAGGTCAACTTAAATTTTTCTTGAGATAAAGTTAACACAGCAGACCATACAACGAATGAACGATAACCACCACAGGTATACCGATAACGTGCTTAAACCTACAATTCAAAAAAACTATTTTTCTCAACCAAGAAAAAAAAATCATTTATTTCCTATCAACTCAGGGTAAAGTAATCCCTTCAGAGAACACTTTAAAAAAAACTTGACATAAAAGTTAAAAGGACAGCGAAAAATCCATTAAACGTGCCCTTCACCTTGCAAAAGCACAATCCATCATGTTTCATTCCGGCTCAAGATAGAATATAAAATGTATGAGTTTCTTTAGTAAGATAGAAGCGGTTACATCATATTTGAATTAAAATTTCAGTTGGTAAAATAACTTACAAGAACACGCCCTTGTTATTATGTGGTCATCAAAGACTAGTGCCTTAGTTTTAGATTTGCGATGTTTAAAAAATAGCGTTACATTGAATCATTGAAGGTATATAATGGTTGCTTTTAAAGTGGCAGCATCAATTTTCTTGTTAAACTCTATTATAGGGATATCTAGCATTTAGGACAAGCCAAAAGGCTACCTAAACGCACCTCATAAGCCAGTAAGTAGAATCAGATAGCTTTAACTTTTAACTATTAATACTGTATATTAACTATCGAGACGCTAAAGATTGTTGTTTACGATCCTCAAAAAGTATTTGATCGGTAATAAGCTAGAAAATATTTTCTATTTAATCTACAAAACTTTTCAAATCGGAATGTGTAGGCAAGGTGTTTAATGAGGTTTTTTTATGTAGAAATGAATTAACTGAGGTTTTTGTTTACTAATTTATAACATTAATATTAATTAAAATATAATCATTTTGTTTTTTAAGAGCAACTAATAGAAATCCCATTTTAGTGTTATGCAATTTTATTAGCAAATAAAAAAATGCATTTTATCTAACAAGTAAATTTTTATTTATCTACTACCTTTATTTTGTGATGTTGAAAAAGGTACTTAGAACAATATAAACAATAGGACATAACTTGTGACTACCTTAATCTTTTAATAGTTACATGACAAGCCATCTACTTAACTAGCAGGTGCAAAACAAAACAACTAAAACAAAAAATGCCTCATGCAATGCAAAAGCATTTAACCACAACTAAAAAACCATAACTAGGAAATGACCAATTTTCTTTTTTAGTTTGCTATTTACAGTCACATACTAACATCATAACTTAACCGGACTACGCAATAGAGCTTCAGGCAGGTAAAACTAGTTTTGTGGCAATTTAAAATAAGATATGCAAAAAAGTGGAAAAAAACATACAACACGATGTGTGACTGTTTTATGTAATTATGTACTTACAGATCTTAAATTTTTATGACGTTCTTTTTCAATTCACTGTTAGTGAGAAATAGTGAATTCAGAAGTTTAGAGCTATTTATATTCGAAATTTTAGGGTAAAAAGTGTTTTGGCGAACGTGTAAATTATGTTTTGATAAATTATAATATTATGGAAATATCTCCTTAAAATTGTAGAGCCTAAGAAGTCTGAAGATCTGAACGTTCGTATTTATATGCTAAATTTTAGGGACAAGTTTTTCTAGACAAGTAATTTTTTAGAGTTTTGACCATTTTAAATAAATAAAACGTTTATTTTTAAAATAATATTTTAATATAATCTGAACTAAATTTTTAAAAATCAGTCTTTAATTGCAAAACTCAAACATTAAGAAGAAAGAATAGCTTTGTAAACCATGGAGAAAGTCGGATAACTGTTTCGCGTATTATGATTTCTTAGAAGTTCTTCAGGTCATCCAATATGACAATGGTTTACGGGTTTCTTGTTATTTGTACCATCCGATTTTTGCATATTTGTTTATTTATTCAAAAAAAGGAAATCCCTTTGTTGTCTCTTTCAATGGTTTTCATTTAAAGACTAGCACGGTACTTTAAAAAAAAATATACTTGTTTACTTTAAGAGATCTTTGTAAGAGTTCAAGAAAAGCGAGTAAAACGGCATTTATATTTTTGAATTTTATTTAATGTATGGATTAGTTTTAGGTTTTGATGATAAAACGAAATTTAAATTGCCTCTCCGTTATTTACTAATTATTTTTCTCTCCGTTATTTACTAATTATTTTTAAAGAGAAATAAATGACAATGCCTCTTAATGATGAATGCTTGACAATATGATTGCGTTAGTTTCCCTTAAAACTTTTACCGATGCATCGTCTGATGATGAATGCACACAATCAAGTAAAATATATTTTTTTAAGATTGAAGATAAATGATGCTTATTGCCAGAGGGCACACATCCGTATCCGACTCGAAGAAAAGGCCTCCCTTATCCGAAGTCCTTTATCCGGACCGATGTTTCCGGCACACCATATATCAATGACCCTCACCACTGCAGACCATGGGTCATCGACCCTGCCGGTCACCTGTCATCAGGACCCCCCAAAAAACGAGAGTTGCACAACAGGACAATAACAACAGGACAACAACAATGGACCAGGCCTCCCCCTACTACGACAATGGGCGACATCCCCCCTACGAAACTTTCTCCTGAGGGCATTGGTAATAATAATAATAGAATCCCAAAAAACAGAATCCCTGAAAATTACATCCCGCGAAAAAGTGTATTGTGCCCCCTCTCTCTCACTTTCCCTTAACCCAGGGTCACCCGCGCTAAGAATGTTGGAGAAGAAAATCACCTGTTATTTTGGATATCTAAAAATAACCGTAAGGTCCATTTTTCTTCTTCTTGAAGGGGGGGGGGGGCGTTTCTGCTGTTTTCTTCTCTTTTTCGAGGTTTTTTACTCTTATTATGACTTGTCCCTTGCAGAGTTCCAAGCTTCTTCTCCCACCTTTCGGCCATATTACGAGTGAAAGTTGGCATAATCTTTCTTTTTCTGCAATTTTTTTCGGCTTTTCGGTACCGCTATTTATAAATACATAACAACAAACATAATAACGTTTTTCGGAATGGTGTAACGGAGGGACTGTATTAGAAACGGTTTCCGGGTGTCCCCATGTGGATTAAGTGAAATAGTATCGGATTGTTGTTCGGCTTATTCGCAGGAAATGAATTTATCGCCATTTATCGCTGTGACAAGGTAATTTTTCTTCAATACTTGTATGACAAGAAATATACACTGCGACTATGATTATGGATAGTTTTGGAGGTGCACCATTACAAATCTCCCGAGGGATTATGTACACTCACCGTTAAAAAAAAGAATTTTAAAGTATGTGAGAAGATTTTCTAGGTTCTTTTTGATGGCTATATTAAAGAAAATATGAGTGAATAAAACTCCTATTTCATGCCAGCACATCTTCTTAAAAATATCACTATTCAAAAATTTCTCAAACTTTCTCAAAAAGTACTACAAGACAAGAAGTTATTTTCAAGCTGTCTTACCTCAAACACTCACATTTCATGCCAGTACATTTAAAAAATATCACGTATTATTCAAAAATCACTCAAACTTCCTAAGTAAAGACAGAAATTATTTCCCAAGATTTCTAATCTCAAACACTCGTATTTCCTGCCAGCGCATATTATAGAAACAATAATTAATTCTTCAAAAAAGTCTATGGCACAGAAAATTACCAATTTTGGCAACGTTGTCCTGCTGACCACAATATCGTACAATTGATACCTTCCTACCGATCGAACACTATCAGAAGATGCTCATGCTACAAATACCCAGTTTAAAAAATGCGGATTTCTAAAATTCAAGACTTACTATGAGTGTCTGTCTTAGAGTGAGATCTGTGAAGAACACGTCTTGCTGCAGAACGTAGCATATTTTCCTTCTCAGCTGCTTGTTCAGTTCTTCGCCGTTCATGGTAACGATTCCTCCGTCCATGTGAATTCTGCCGCCAATGGCATTGAGCAGTGTCGTTTTACCAGAACCTGTATGAATACATGTACATTAGATTGTAGGTATCGATAGTGTATATTAAAGTGTATTTTTAATAAAGACTTATATGTACTCAGTGTAAAATAATCGCAACCTAAAATCAATCTGGAGTAAAGTTAACCCAGTGTAAAATAATCGCAATCAAAAATCAATCTGGAGTAAAGTTAACTCAGTGTAAAGTAATGGTAATCGGATGTGCTCACCACTTGGTCCCATAATGGCGAGCAGCTCTCCAGGCCTGACGAGCCCGCTGACTTCCTTGAGTATGGGCTTGCCCTCGTGTGAGACGCAGACATCTTTGAACAGCAGTTCGACTGGCTTCTGTCGGCTGCCGTGGCCTGCACCCTCGCCATTCAGCTGGCCTAAGGATTCCTCGGGTTTCAGCCTGGAATAGACACATAGTCCGTTAGATACATTGTTAAGAAACTAGATGTCATAGATGTGAGACACGGTGGAATATGTGCATTAATTTAAATAGTCGGGAATGTGAGACACATAATATTAGTTAAATGATTGAAAACAATATGAGGCAGCGCCTTAGCAGATGCGAGTTCCTGTGAAATTCTATCCTGGATGCCCCCGGGCCCCGGTTTTTTTCTCAAAACTTTTATTTACTTAATTTTTTTCAACACTTTTACTTTTACAGATTTCATTTCGAACAATGGGAAAATTTATAATTTTATTTGGTATTGTATACTATAAGTAAATGAATTGTTACAATTGTATTTTAAACATTTTAAAAGTATCGTTATTTAAAAATATATATATATATGCTTTTATTTTTATAGTCATAACAAAAGCGAGGCCCTGTCCGAAGGCACCTTTCGCACTCTTTTTAAGGACGGTCCTTACGAGTATTAATCGACTATTAATTATTTTGCTAGAACAAGGGCAGCGGACCAGCGCGAGCAATCAACCAAATGGCTCGTCTGTTTCAGTGAGACGAACAGTGCGGGAAGCGTGCCCATTCAATAAATCATCGGGCACGTCACACAAGAACAAAGAAGGACGTCGATGAGTTTGTCGACGTCACGAACGGAGTAGAGTTGTTTTTTCGCTTGTCGAAAAAAAATCGTTTGTTGGGATTATAGAATGCAGCTAAGCAAACTTGGAATAGAGAAAGACTTTAATTACAAAATTTACTAGGCGTAGTTACGAACAAAGAGGTAGAATGACGTCAATAATTTTTATTCATGTGACGTCACGAATGGAGTATATTTGTTTTGTTGTTTGGTGAAAATCGTCATTTGGGGGAATTGTGTAATGAAAAAAGAAGAAAAAAACGCAAATTAAAAATGATTTGAATACAATATAGTGTTAACTAAAAAATGAAAATGTAATATTTAAAAGTTATTTGTTTTTAAAATTTATAAAAAGCATTTAACTTTATATTAAATTCAGCTATATAAGATTATATTATACTATGAAAAAAAACCTCTTTCATTGATTCAATATTTAATTATTATGTATGGCAATTAGTTTAGTTAACTCATCATATAAATAATGTTCAAATAAAACTTTCTCTCTCAATGTACTTGTATGTTATATAAAGAATAATAATACATCAATAAAATGTTTTAGAAATGTCTTTAGCAGTTTTTGTTTACCATCACATCATTTTTCAATTTTTAAAAGAAAATGTTAAAACTCTTATACAAGTAACACTAAATTTATTTAAATAATTGAAAACACCAAAAAGTATTTTTTTTTTAAATAATTCTATAATAAAAAAAAATAAACACGAAATACAGAAATGTTTCTCTGTTAATGTATTTTAAAGGATCTTCCGACACTCTTGCAAAGACGAATAACAAAAACTGGTTCCTTCAAGTTTCAATTAAAAAAAACTCCGAGCAAGGTTACACAACATATTTGAAGAGAAAATTCTAAAGGTGAGTCACGTCAATGATAAAAAAGACAGGTAAAAAAAATCGGGACACAGTGTTTCGGTATAGAAAGGTAGGGGATATACTTCATGACTTTTTCTTAGCAGAAACGAAAAAAAAGTAGGTTAACTTGACAGTGAAGTGAAAAGAAAAACATTGAAAGCTATAGTTAGAAAAAAATGATAGTTTTTGGAAAATAATGATTAGTTTGACCAAGGTCATTATTATAGTATTTATGAGGCTAAGTGGTCATTTTGTTAAGAAAAAGCACTACACAACTTTGCGGTGTCTTTGAACTTAATTGTTTATCAAGAATAATCTAAGCATGAAGTTTGTAATTTAAAACTTTATTAAGGTATGCAAAAAAAATTAAAAATATGCATCATAAAATATTTTATTTAAATTATAGATAATGGAAATTAACAGTTAATCATAAGTATATATTGGTGTTTAAAAAAGAAATCTGTACTTATGAGCTAATTTGAGATGAAATAAGTTTAAGAAAAGTATTTAAACGTGAAATTTCAATATTTTAATGCTTTTTCAGTATGAAATATTGAACAATCTATCGGGAGATATAGAAAATACTACAAATTTCTTATCTAGTATAAACATTCAATTAATAGTTTCAGAAAAGAATAGTGTCAAAATGGTAAATTAAAGAAAAAAACAGAAAATTCAGCTGCATTGATATTTATCCCTCTAGAATATGGCCTATCAGTGATAGAAAGATCGTTTTTATGCAATATTTTTTTTTATTAATTCGGAAAAAGAAATCTGGAGACAAAAAAAAATCCTTTATACGCTGCAAAGCAGCGTGTACTATCTGAAAAAAAATCTACCAAACCTTACAGAGCAGTTTCTTAAGACAGTGAAAATAGGAGCAGCTCACATCTTTTGATACGGTATTGACAGTGCGGATTGGACCCAAGGTTGCATTTATCATGAAATTGTGAAAAGGAAATGAGGACTGGGTGACAAAGAAATAGGTTAACTGTGTGTTCAAACGTCAAATAAAATATTTGGACCAAGGTTTCGCTTATGTATCTTCGGGAAAACAGTAAAGTTATAGAAATATAAGTTGTGACGTTTTTATTTGTTTATGTTAGGTCTTACATAAATTGTGTAAAATGAGTGCGATTTAATAGATCAGTAACTGTTTTTAAGCATAAATATAACGAAGTTCCTTCTTATTTTAAGAGTACAATAACGTTTTCAACTCGTTTTTTAACGTTTTTAATTTTATTTTTGACAGTCATATTATTTGGACAACTTAAATGATGTAAATGCTTTACAAAATATTGATAGTTAAATATTATATTAACACATTTTCAAAACAAAATTTAGGAGCAAGAGAAAATTATATAACAAATTTAATTGTACTAGAACATTTTTTTGACTGGTTTTATCAAAGTATCTACTAATAATGCTTTAACTGCAGTTAAATCTAAATTGTAATACATAATATCAAACTTTTTTTTTATTAATTCTTCTTGTTAAGAATTTATTAAAAATAGATTGAAATATTTTATTCATTGTAAAAATTAGTTGTGTAAAGTTACTCCATAGCATGGTGGCAGCCTAGCTGCCTGAATAGGTTTGCTCCTAGTTTAGGGTGAAACGTTACTTCGTAAACCTGGAGGCAGCACTTAATGCCACCAGTTTTACGGAGTTAACTTCTTTGTAACATTTGTGTAACATTACCCCATAAAGCTGGAGTAAGATTACACCAAATTTTACAGTGCTTTGCATATGTACTCTTAGCGGATTCAGCTTCTCATGGGTAAAATAGGTAAGTGGATACATTTGCGGTTTAGTTTAAGAGATGCACCCTTTCTGCGGTAGCTCACTTGGCAGGCAGCTGTAAACACGAGGAGGTTTTTTTTTCTGCCGCACGAATGCCGCAATAAAAGGACGAAGACATCTGTGTGTGTAATAATAACTTACTATTCACTGCTTCAAGGTCACATTTCAATCATCTGCTGGCTTTTTTTAAGTGAACGACCTAATATACAACTTGACGCTTTTTATGTCTCCATGTTTTTCTCGGACGCAACTTCCATTTTTTTTTATTATTATTTTTCTAAAATGTGAAAAACATGTCATGCACGCGACACAAGGAAAGGGCGGGAATGTCTACCTTATATTTTACCGATATTTTTTTTAAAGATATTTTTATTTTACCGATATTTTTTTTTCATTTTACCGATATTCTTTATAGCTATTTTTTTTTAGAAATAGAAATTCTTCTTCAAAAATATCCATTGAATCCATTGAAAAGTCACTTCATATCTTTTTTTTAATGTCCATCTCAATTTTTGTGCACATAGTATCGATTATATATTGCTCAATGCTGTATCAGTGTAAGTTTTTATCAAAAATCGAATTGATTGACCTAACGAGTAAATAGAACGAGAATTTGTAAATATAACACCATGTGCAAAAATGTCTTATTGTAACTAAATGATGTTACAATACAACTTTGAACCTGAATAAAAATTGAAAAGATAATTTTCTTCTGTCGTGATAAATTAAATTTCAAAAATGTTTCCGCTTTTTTTTTTTATTTTTTTTAATGAAATATACGTTTATTTGTGAATTACAATTTTAAAATAAAACAAGCTTTTCGTGTTCTCAAACGAATAAAATTTTTAAATACAAAATATATAATAAACTCTAGCCGTTCAATGCAATTCCAAAAAATAAAAGAAAAGAACAAAAATTCGTCCTTGTACTTTCCTTTGATGCGTGAGGAACACAGCTACTCGTTCATAAAAAGCTCAATAAATCGAACCCTTCTTAACTATCGAAATAAAATAAAAGGGAAAAGTTCTTTGTTTCATTTTGTCACGACCAGGTTCGACGTTCACGACTGCAAAACATAACCATAAAAACTTGGAAAGATATTCACCACTAGCACACGTGTTGTTAATATAAATTTCAAGTTGCTGCACTGAAATAAGAAGAAGTATGCTGCATCGACTTATTGGGAAGAAAACATAAAATGAGAAAACTAGTTTTCTGCTTTAGTTTGTTTAAATAAATAAAATGTAAAACAAATGAAAATCTTTTAACTGAACCATTTATGTAGAAAAAATTAAGTCACATTAAAAACGAATTTTTTTAAATATAAAGTTAATGTTACGTAAGGATGACGTATAAAATGTTATATTTAATATAATATTTATATATTGTTTAGTAAAACTCTGCTACAATAATTCTAGTAACAAACATATTTAGTGCAAAAATATTTTGTTAAAAATGATTAATTAAAAATGATTTGTGTCTTCAGAACTCTGTTTTTATTTGAAAAAATTAATTAAACATTTTTCGCCTCTTATATTTATGTACGTTTTATAATGAGATCTTGCTTAAGAGGTAAGAAAATTATTAATGCAATTCTTAGATGGTTCTATAAAGGGTAAATAATGTCCACACCTTAAAAAAAAAACATGGCGACATTCGAAAAAAAATTCAAACCGTCGCCAATGCTGGCGGCCTACTTCTCCAAAATGTGCCAGTTTGGCGGCGTGGGAAAAGACACCATTACTCTACATATAGAGGCGGCGGATGTCCATTTCCGAAAGCAGCCAGGGCATTGACCCAAATGCATGGCATCGTAGGTGAAAGTACTGTGCTCACTTAGGAAATGAAATGAGCAACCGGTGTAAAATTAGGTGAATTTCGCTTTCTTTATTTATTGCCAGACAGGTTGGTCAGCGCGTTTGCATGCGGTTAGGGGTGTGTCGGAAACAATTGCTTCTTATTTTTGTGGACGCCAAGGGTCATTTCCGGTGGCTTGTGAAAAAATTGGAGTTGAATGTCTTGAGGTGATGGTTACTTGAATTACCCTAAAATAACGAGTGCGTGTCAAAAAATTCAAATATTCTATTTTCTTCAAGAAATGGACAGATATAATTTGATCGAGGAGTTACCGACACTTGATTAGAGCTACGTTTGTTTGTTTTTTAAACTTCATACGTAACGTTTGAAGATAGTGACTCAAAACGTAGAAGATGCGTTCGATGTTAGCTCCTGTGTTTATCTGCAGATATTTCACAGTTATGGTATTCTAATTGATACTGGTCCCCAGACCATTACTTGGAATTAACAGCGTACAACCGTAAGACTAGCTGAAATGTAATATGCAGGTTGAATAACTACGATGTTTCATTGTTTGTTAACCTTTTAAAATAAATATGAACGTGAGTTTTTTTCCATCAATAAACATTAACATTTTTGATTAACAAAAAAAAACGTCTGATCGCATTGTCATAATCAAATTATCAGTAACAACAGGTTACCACAATTCTAAACCGATTTCGATTCAAATTCTATTGATTACTTTAAAAAAAACTATACCAATCGATTTACTAGTTATCTCTACGCCTTAATTCCAACTCTTTCAAATTCTTTTTTTTTTTACATTCGCATCTCCTTTATACAGTGATCTCTATTTTGGTCAATGGCCTTTATCCCTCCACCCTAAAAATAGAATCCTCCACGCCAATAAAGCAGCAGGAAAACAGATCATTCCGCGGCGAACCACCACCCACTTTTTTTCGAATCATAAAAAAAATCCGAAGTAGGCACCTATAATCCACCTATTCCTCCAGAAAGGTTCTTCTCGCATCAAGACGATAGATCGTCGACCTTTTCCATGGTCTATACTATGGTAGTGACCCAGTTTGGGGCCCCCGCGCCCTTGTGGTGGTGGGAATCGTGGGAAACGTCACTTTGGACGCCAGGAATCTGCTATATATAAACAAAGGACAACGCCCGGAGCTTAAATGGTGATCCTACTTAAGATAAGTTTTAAATAAAAAATTTCAAATGTGCTAAAATAATATTAAAAGTAACCTAAAACAGAATATTTATAAGGTCCTATTGAATTGTTATGTAAGGACCATAATATAATTTTTGTATTTTTGAATAAGGACGAAGGACTATAAGTATACTTATTGTATTTTTATATAGGGATAATAATATACTTATGGTATTTTTATATAAGGACCCTAATATTCTTATTGCTGTTTATATAAGAGCCGTAGTATAAAGTCGATGTAAATCGATTTTGCAAAAATTATACATAATAGGGATTAAATTGATTTTAACGTATTACTTTTAGAGGTTTTATACGTGTGAGTATTTTAGGCTGCAACAATGAGTATGTAAAGGTTAGGCAAAACTATTTTGTTTACAAAACAACAATCAAATCATTAACATAAAAACAAACCCCGCAAACAGTTTAAATTAAATGTATAGAAGTAATCTTGTGTACTTAAAGAGTTTATAAACAATACGCTTTTTCATCTCTAGTATTGATTTAAAATCTACACATAGATTTAAAAGATAAGAAATTTCAGTACTTAGAGTAAAAAGTATAAGAAATAGGCAACAATTGAATTTTGCTTGCAAGTTTTGAATATGGCTGTTTAAGTTTATATGTGCTTTTTTTAGGCCAAAAAACGCGAAAAGTATACTCTAGAAAATGCTTATATCTAAAAAAATAAACCACACATCTGCATCTTTAGGATTGATAAGTCTATTCTAATCTTTAGTGTGATTGGTCTTCTTGCTATCAGGACTGCTAGGTGTAGGAGACCATATACCAGCCCCCTCTTTTTTTTGTATGAAGAAAAAAAATCTTTTTTTTTCCCTTCGAAGTTGTAACCTCAGTTATGAGTTGCTATACGGTATTTGGGTCAAGTGAGAGAGAGAAAGATACGCTTCAATATATTTATATGGATAGAGTTTTATATCCGGGTCCGAATTTATATTACTAGGTGGATCGTGGGTTTGTGGAACCTGATAGAGATGCACGAGCGTTTTTGGTGTCTAATTTTTGTTCGTATAATCCATTTATAAATTGTAAAATAAATTGCGAACAAATATTGGTAGTTTGTGAGAAATTAGTTTTTAAGTTTGTATTCAGCTTCAAAGATTATTTTGTTAAAAATAGTAATAACTATGATACAAAAAAGTATACAATTTTTATGGAAGCCGAAAAATTTTGTTTTTATATAGAAATTTCTATTATTAAACATTTTATGGGAAAATTAATATGCATGTTTCGTGTAGCAATTAACATTCAGATTGTAGTGTTGCCGAAGATATTACAACTCGTGTCCACCAAAAGGTTAATCAAGGAAAAGACCAGCTTGCTTCGACTTATATGCTACAATATTTCTTATAATCTAGATAATTGGTATTAACGCAGTAATAAATCAGAGCCATTTCGCATTGAATGCATATTTGAGGTAGTGTGTTCGTGTACGGCAGTCCGCTACCATATTATTACGCAATTACAATTTGCATGCTTTTGAATGCTTTTTATGAATTCTAAATTAATGTAAAGAAAACAATTTGACAATTCTTCTGCACCAGTCAGAAGACAAAAAAAAGAGAAAGTTACATTTTTACATTTCCATACCAAGAAGACCTTGAATGCGAACAGTGACCGAAGATAAAAACTTATTTTTTTTTAACTTTTTAAGGGGTAGATGAAGGAAACGAAAAATGTGGCTAACACCCCTATCCTCGCAAGAAACTGATGGGACCGTAAAAAAAATTTCGAGGCGGATATCCGAAGCGTGCATCATACGGCGGAAACTTAGTCAAGGTTTTTTTTCCCTGTTAAGAAACTAAAAACTACCCTCATGATAAGGAAAAAAAGGATGAAGAGGTGCGAAAAAAAGCGAAAACGAAAGTGGTGAAAAAACGCGTAACAGCTGAGCGTTGTGCGCACGTTTCCGTTTTTGTCGTTTTCCGTGCGGAAAACGAATAATGCACTTTTGCTTTTATGCACACTTTTGCTTTTAATGCTTAATAAAAATGTGTTTTTTTTTATGATTGATGTTATGTATAATTATGCAGTCTGGCTCCCGACAAATAAAACTTCACATAATTGAAGTTGAATAATTTGTAAAATTAGTGGTTGAAACTAAAACTTCCAAATAAAAAGCTTCTAAAAAAATTTTCTCATTACTATACAGTCCAACAAATTATTTTATAAAACATTAATTAAATCTTATGCAATTAATTAACATAACTGAATCGTAACGTACTGCATCAAAAATGTTCTAAGGGAGAGAAAAGTCTAACCTCACAATCAAACAATAAAATCGGAGTTAAACCATTTGCTTGATAAAAAGACATAAATATTATTGAAAAGTTGCATAAAATGATCTATAATCAAGTCTATAATCCCGTTAATTTTAAGTACAAAATTTATTTACAAAGATTTCTGAAAAGTAGAAAAGAGTAATTCTAAACTAGAACTGAATTATAAATAAACGACTACATTAGAACGGTGGTCAAACAAGTAGGACAAACTTCACGAATTAAATAAGTTAAACGAATTAAATAAGTTAAATGAATTGATAAAAACTAGTTTTAAAACTTAAACTAGGTGGTTTCACTTTCCGTGAAGAGCTATTTCGAAGTCTCCAATTGAAATAAAAAGAAATATGTCTAGACTTTACATAAGATTTTGGGTATAATTTCGACATTTGGAATACACCTTTTTTATTAATTCAATTGATACTAAAGTAGGTTTTCCCTTTAAATCATTATATCTTTTATTGTTGCTTTGAAAAAAAGTTGACATGATAGAAAGCTTCTTTTGTCAAAATAATAATTATTTTTTTAAAGGAAATTCAATTATTTAAATATGGAATTTATAGAATAACAATTGTTATGATACACAATGGGTGCTATTTCAAAACAAAAAAGCATTCGTACACTTATTGTTTGCTTTTTAAAAAGATGTAGGCTTACACTTTTAAGTTCACTTTTCAAAGTAAACAGAAGGACTCATTCATTTCGAAGAACGGAAATTCGAAAGGTATCTTATAGTTTTAACAATCGCTAACCTAGATATCGTTTCACATGTTAAAGTTAAAGCTTATCTAGGACAAACAGTAATAAATAAAAGGAATAATAGCCAAGGAGTCCTTGAAAACCCAGCAGATGTCCAGTCACCTCTTGAACTAACAATCGTTAACCAACATGTCTTTTAAAAGTTTAAGGCTTTAAAGTTTTTTATTCAGGCCACTACTGTTAGAAAAAGTTATTAGGAACAAAATTCTATTATAAAGTACTGTACACTACTATATCTCTGTCATCAACAGATGCCTACTCAAGCAATGTCTGGACCTTAGCTCCAACGGAAATTCAAACTGAACGGATATGTGAAAGTAAAATACACATAAAGCAAACTATGTCCAAATTTTTTTCGTGAACATAGTACTAGCGTTAACCCCATTGTCGGTAACCATTAAGTAAAAGTATATATAGGACAACCTTATTGGCTTTACCATACCATTGACCTCAACAATACCTAGCGGAAGTATAAAGTCCAAGGCTGTATACTTTTTTGTCAATCAACGTTTAAGGTTTAAGTAAAGGTGAACGGATATAAAATGGGGCTAAATTCGACGTCCAACATCATTTTATGAAGAAGGGTTAACCCAATTTCCATTTACGGTTAAGTAAAAGTATATCTAGGACAATGTTTCATACAAACGATACTTTTACTGACCCTAGGAAAATCGAACGGAAGTATGTACAATGGCAGCATACTTCATCTTAAAGCGTTTATGTAAAAGTGAAAGAAAATGTAAAAGTGAAATGGGGTTAAAGTCTTCAACGTCCAATATTATTTCATGAAGAAGCGTTCACCCCCATTGTCATTAACGGTTAAGTAAAAGTATATCTGGGACAATGTTTCACGGACACTTCCATTGACCCCAGGTGAATAAAACGGAAGTCCAAAGGCAGCATACACTTTTTGTCAAGCAATTCTAAAATACAAAGCATTAAATGTTTAAGTAAAAGTGAATCTGGGACACAGTTTTGAAAAGCTAACCAAAACGCACTTTGTTCCATTAAATTGAACGGAAATCCGAAAGTGAAATTTGCACTAAGCATCCATCCTGTGGAAGGAGTGCCAGGAGAAATCCATAAAAGCGAGCCTCTTCGTTCATATGCTGCATATCTAGGGCAAAGTTGTATACTTTCAATTTTTCTAAATAAAGCCTCACCCTCCCTTATACAGAGGGGCGGAAATCCTAATTGTTTTCCAGAAAGGGGGCCTTCAGAATACGCGAAAGTGAATGTTTTCGTCGCGAAATCATCTCGCCGCACTTGAAGAATTCGAACGGATTTCCGAAAGTGAATGTTCCAGCTGGACTTTCGAAATTTTCGTCGAAAGTGAACTCTATGTAGACCTCATACATAAAAGGACGAGAATTTTCCCTTTCGGAAAGGAAAGGGGACAGGAAAGAGGTGTAGCCTTAAAATGGGTCATCGAATTTTTATGAAAACTGTTCGATGAAAAATCCACTGGCGAACTCGAACGGATATCCTAGGCCCCCGATGCCAGACGTGGGGTAGGGAGTGTTGGATATTCTTCACTTTCTCCGTTGAGCGACACTTGCTGCCCTAGTTGCTTACAAGTGGGTCGACGTGCTACAGGAATTACCAGCTTCTATTTGAGGTTTCGTTGGGTATACCTCTACTACGTGAAGTTTGGGACTTGTCGTTTAAAATTCATGATTGCGGAAAATAACGTTTCTCTACTACATCTACCGTGATTTAAAATTTAAAACGTGAATTCAAAATAAAGAGCATAAACCATCTAAATTCTTTTTAGAACCTTCGAACTGGATAACTTTGGCGCAAGCATAAAACCATAGAACTTACTTTTTCTTCAATATTTTATTACGTATAGGTCAGGGCAAAGTTGAAATTTAAAAAGGCAAGCACATTTAAGTACTAAAATAATTACAGACCTAAATAATAATTGAAAAAACCTTTACGCTGTTATTTAAAAGCAAATAATTTAAAAAAAACTGTTAATAATAAAGTTATGTCTTACGATTAGCGTCTTTTGGATAATAATTTATTATCCGTCTAAAGGCAATTAAATACGAATTAAAGTAGCATGAAAATTATTAATCACAACACACCTAAACCACATACAACCAATATTCACGGTCACCTGACCAAACCCAAGAAACTCAAAGGTTAAATGAAAGCAAACCCAAAACCACACAATTTTCAATTGAAAAACTCATCCCTCGCGGTCAGTTTCACACAACAATAATTAACGACCTATAAAAAAAAACGAACGCCCACCTCCCTAAAACTCCCCCAAACCACGTGTCAAGGACCACCAAAGGGCGACCTTGGGTTCTTAAAAAAGTCCTAAAAAAGGGTTTAGGTGCCCCCTGGGTCCCTTAAAAAGGGATGCCCGAAAAAGTAACCGACCCTGAACTGCGGCTGGATGTGTGTCAAGCAAGGATGGCCAACCCAGAAAGTGGCCCCGTGTTTTAAGCTAAACTCGAGGATGTTGAGCAGATAATCGACCATACGACCTGGATTAATAGGATCGAGAGGGGAAGAGGTAGCTTCTTCCTAAAAATTTTGGAATGGAAAGTTTGTGATAAAGAGTTAGGGGCTCTTCACTCTCAGAAAATAAAAGCCCTTACTTTTAAAGATTCATCAATCGTCAAAGAAATTTCATTTCTTTCTTTGCGTTGTAACGAGACTTGACAAGATAAGGACCATGTACATAAATTTACCACAATTAATTAAAGATTTCCTTAGAGCATTATTCATCACATTATTTCGTCAAAAATGACAAATGTTTATGAAATTAAGACATCCCTTTCTAAACGAGTTGAGAAAATTATTTGTTGAAAATTGCTGATAAAATATGAGTATTGAAGCTGTCACATTTGGAGTATTTCTGATTGCAAGTGACAAAAATAGTCTAAGTTTTAATGAGACCTATTGTCATTTAGATTGACGCATTGATTAAGATTTACACATTTGTTGTGAAAATTACACGAGAAACAGAAATTTTTAGCTATTTCGTACACCATGGAAGTACACTAACTGACCCCTTTCCAGAACCTACCATCTACAGTTGCATAACAACACCAAAAAGTCGTCCACTAAAATCTCTTAAGCCTACAAATTTACGATTGCGATTGGAAATACCACATTTCTTTTTCAGAGTGAAAAAGCATGTAAAAAAAGGTGTCCTTTACCGTGGAAAGAGAATGACTTGACACAGGGCGGCATCTCTTTTTACGACTTTGCACGTCCCAATGAAATTGGTTTTATATAACTTTAACTAACATTTATCTGCTTTGAGCACACACAAAATATAAAATATGAAGGCATATTAATGAAAGCCTTTGTTAATGCATTTGACTGAATTCCTTTTTGTAAACATTTTACATGAAAAATAACTGCTATTCTCTTTAAAAGATTTTCATTTATTTTTTCAATCAATGATCGAAAATGAAACGAATATTGGGGGTTGGTTTTGAGTTTGGTTGATTCTGTTGGATCGCAAATGAAAGGGCAGAGCTTCGATAGTTAAATGTAATTATAGGTTGAGTATTTTGTATCCGCAATGAAATATTAGAGTATAGAAGAGAGCTTCAAAATTTGTATCAGGTTTTAAGTGTAGTTCTTTCTCTTGTATCTCAAATGAATTACCACAAAACAGAGCTTCGAAATTTTAAAACGTAGTATAAACGGGAAAATCAAGGCAACTGACGACACTATCCATAAAAACGTATTACTTTTAACAGTTAACAATGTAAATTAAAATAGTCGTTACATCTCTTTCAAACCAGTACAGCGTTTTGTGGATTCATAATGGCATTGATTTCGAGGCAGGTATGTCCTTGGGGCTTAGCATTAGCTTAGCCTTGGTTGTCGTTTCGGTAAAAAATGAAAAGGAGTAAACAACTGAATGCGTCTAATTAGGTTTCTGCTCAGAGATTCACGTGAGAAGGTCGCTCTGCAATCTATACACCTGAAAATGTATCAATAGGGAAGAAGTAACTAAGTTTAAACTTTAAAGTTACTCATGAATTGTGTTAGTTACATTGAGTAGATGAAGGATGGTTAATAGAAAACAACAGTGATTAATTTCATTATTTTTCAGAATGTGACCCAAAGGGATAATTTTTTTAAGTCGCCATATTTTATAAACTGATTAACGTCTTTGGATCAATTCGGGCTATTTTATTATAAATACTGAACCATTATACTGTGAATACTACAATCATAAAAGTACACCGCAATTGAATACCAGCTGAAGTGTAACCCCATAAGTCCCTTGAAATGCTTTTTTCAGTGAAATAATCTTCAGTTATTTTAAATAGTAAGTTCTTTTAGAGTGAAAAAAATGGAATCGCATTTGCGAAGGGTTTTTCAAATGGTATTTTAATCATAAAAATAAGTTACACATATTTTCGCTTCAAACGTTTTAGTTCACCTATAATCAATAATCAGGTTTTTATTTAATATTTGGGCACCTTCACTTAACCGATTTTCTGCTTTAATAAGTTAGGAAACCCCCGCTAGTGCGTCACCCCTCACACAGGGCCCCACGCTTACTTTTTTATATCACTTTTTATCACTCCATCCTCCTCCGAAGACCCTTTTTGCACGGTTTTCCCAAGGAAACATGCAAAACGAAATATGAAAAAAGGGAGCAACCAAGAAAACAACAATAAAAAACCCTTAAAAAAAGAAGTAACGGGACATAAAAGGGCTAGGGTGGAAAGACCTTCCTGGGAAGAAAAAGCTCTGCCCCCGTCAAGTACAGAATCTCCAGATGAAACTATAGTACAACCAGATGTCAGGCGCATGGCAAATGTACCATTCCCAATAACAGGAAAGTTTCAGAAAAAGATAAAGGCTTTTTAAGGATAACTTAATGCTGAAACATAAGTCTAGTTAAGTGACTCGAGTGTTTTTTTTATTAATGTTGCAATTTAAATTTTAAATATAATGTTTTTAGTCGTGTCATTAAGTTAAGAGGTTCGGAAAAAATATTGCTCAAATGTGATGTGGTATGTTTTTGTGTCGTATTACTACAAATACATTAGATGTTTTTATTTAGATTTGAACAAAAAAATAGAGTAAAGACGAAACAGTTCTGTTCATCAAACTATTTTTCAATTTTACATTAATAAAAAAAATACAAAAATTTATGCATTGCATTGGAGAGATTTTTACTACCACAAACTAAATTTGATCGCCCCATAGCATCCTGAGTTAGGATCAACCTAAAAGCATGCGGATGGTGATGAGAGGAAAGTGAATATTTCAGAATTTCAGAGGGAGGGATGGCAACAAGAGGAAAAAAAGGGTGAGAGCACCCCCTACCCCACGGGCGACAGATGCGACCAGGGCCCCACACCCAGAAAATCGGGGTGGGGCCCTGTTTTTTAGAGGAAGGGGCCCCGTGGAAGTAACGGAAAAAACAGGTATCGAACTGGAACCTTATTTATTGTTTATATCGGTATCAAAAGCGGACTTAAATCATCATTTTTTGGTGGGTGAGGTACTTTAAAGGGTTGGTTTTGTGTGTGATCATCAAGGCCACTGGATCGGCCTTGGGCAAAACAAACAGATGTATGGGGGATGTGATTTTCGAACGAAATTTTTCTGGTGGCTATGGGATTCGGCCTTCATAATTTGTGTAACAGATTATATGTGTACGTTGTGCCGTTGAGTCATGGGCATTTGTGATTTCGAACTGAATTTCCCAGTGAGGTTAAGCTGACCTTCTACCAGGTTGCTGACTTCGACCAAATTTGAATCTGCCCATGAACCACTGTTTAAAATAATGTGCCCTGTCTCACAAAAACTTTTTAGATACACCCACAAATTTAGAGTAAAGCCTCCCAGATTTCTGTTTAGAAATTTGCCGTTTTTACATTTCTAAAGCAAATCGACAAAATTGAAGGGAAACTTGTTTCAAACCGTGGTTTTAAATGAAACACCCCAGTTTTTAGTAAAACTTAGAACAAATTATAACAAATTGAGTTGTTCGATTAAAAAATACTTTTTTCGGTCAAGATAAACTTAAGTATACCGGTTTTAAAATCTTGTATTGCCTTCGGTAAGCTACATAAGGATCATTATAAACAAGCCGCAAGTAGTATTTAAGAGGTTTTCCACCTTTCTTTACTACGAAATTCAGACGTCGACAAAGACAGGGTTTTATGACTTTCTCCTCTTGAAAATAAATACGTCTTCAATGAGGTAGAATCGATTATGTATTTTATGGTGTCTGAAAATTGTAGGTGTCTGACTAGGTTGCAGGATGCTGAACTTTAAGTTTTAATAATAACTTACGACATAAAAAGTGAAAACAAGGCTAAATATGATGAAATGTGGAGGTACAAAGTAATAAAATATTTTAAATTGTCTCAGATACGATTTCCTTCTATAACAGAGTTAGTATTCTTCATATTTGAGTTGGTTGTTACTGAAAAAATTACTTAAAATATTAGAGTTACAACATTCACTTAAGCATAAGTGGATCGTTTCAGTTAAAGAAATGTCTCATTTTGTAACTCAGTAATTATATTTTTTTTCCTGCTGTGCTTATCTCTTATTCGTAGAGAACTTCTTTTTGTAGCGCTATGTCAGATGCCGAGACATTCAAAAGATTAAAATAGTGTCTGTCAGAACGAAGTATGTTCTGAGCAAAAGCAAACGTAGAAGAAGAAAGCCAATCTCCCCAGGTAAGCTCCAATCCTTTTTCCAACGCAAAAAAAGGTAAAGTAAAAAAGAAAGAAAAGAAAGAACCAGCCATTTTCAAGGTTAAATTTTTTTAGTGTTAGCCGTCCTTCTATCTCGCTCTCTCTCAAAACCACACGTGCTTCTTAATCTCATTTTAATAGCCAACAAAACCGCCAAGATACACCGCCAAACGCTGGAAATTCACTACAACTCCAATTTACTGTTTATTTTTTTACCAAAACGAGACAAATAAAGCTATCAAGATGCTTAATCAATAAATATAGTGTTATTAGTTTTGCTCGGTTGAATGTTGTATCGTGCCATATTTCGCCAAACATGCTATTATTATTTCTAGAGCCTGTTTTTTATGTTTTCACTGCCAACTTATATCGCCAAACCACAAGAAAAATTCTTTCGAACTCCAATTTTAACAAGGTTTTTATAGAAAGGACAAATTAAGGTATCGATAAAGGTAATCAATGCGATTATTTTTTAGTTAGTTACATTTTCTTTGCCAAATTGGGCAATTTTTTGCCAGAAATGGCAATTTTTTTTTTTAAATGTGCATGAAGTGTATGATGTCATCCGTAAATGTCATGAGGGCTCATTGGATGAATGCTATTCAGGTAGGCGTGGAAAATTGTATCGAAGATACGTGACCTTGGAATACTCTGGACTCAGTGTTTCATTACATTTTGAAAATAAGATACTAAAAATCACTTTTATGCAAATATATTCGGCGGTTTTGAAAATCTTTTGGGATTAAATTAAATTTAATAAATGCCTTTTCAGGGCATACTTTTATGATAATGTTTTTAATTTTACAAAATTTTTAAAATTATAATTACTTAGAAACAATTGTGAGAAACTTTTTAAAATTCTGGGCAGTTTTAAAACTAATCTAAGTAAGAAGGGTTAACTTTAAAGTTATACAAGTTCTTTTTCCACGAAAATAAGTTATATTTTTTTATTCTATCAATGGGAAAAGTTTAGATTAATATATCTGATGATTCAATTTAGCAGAAGGGAAAAGCTGTTAAATTACAAATAATAATATTATAAATTATCATCTTCTTATATTTTTGTTGCTTTAAAACTACATAAAAACTTAAACATTCAAATCTGCTATACTTTCGAAATTTCTCAACGTATGTTAACAAGGAATATCTGTTATGTATCTATTTAAACGCCCCATCAGCTTTACATGTATTTTTAAGAAATATTGAGTCAAAACACAAATATGTTTTTCCCTATAGTTGTACATATAGTTTTAAATTTTTAAATTTTCAGATTTCTGGATTTTTAATAAATATAAAATAAATTTAATAACTTTGCTTGTTTTTCTCAGTATAAATAATTTTTCTCAAGTCCCTTATAACATTTTACAATTTTATTTGGAGATGTATAACCCAATTTTTAGATTTTCTGATTTCTAGATTTTTTTTAAATCATGCTTAGTCCTTTTCTGCATAAACTTCTACCCAATCCATAATCCATGATAAACAGAGAGCGTTCTTCTCCCTACGTCATCTTCGATCTTCCTGACCTTGGTTACTATGGTAACAGACTCCGTTTCCAATGCTCCTTTTTAACATATTGAACGGCGCAAATAGAAGTCTGGCTTCATATGTTACAATGTTTCATCTCATGTAGAATATTAGATTGCTTATATTAATAGTTAATTTCTTGCAACGGAGTTTTTTCATAAGTATATTTTATGGATAATGGAACTATTCGGGATAGAAGCTAATGCTTTCAATGTACAAATATTTGGATTATATCGATAAAAACATTTATTGAATATAAAGCTATGGTACGTAAGGGGGGAATAGTATTACAGTGGTTATATTAATGGTTAGTTTCTTGCAACGGAGCTAGTTTTCTCGGAACTACATTAAATAAGGAACTTTTTTTTGAAATATTTATTAATGCGCAAAATATCTTAATGTGTTCGAAAATTATTATGATCAGTTATTAAACATAAAGCTGAAAAAGGTTGTACAATGTTTCAGTTTATGTAGTGAGGGGAAATAATATTAAATTGCTTATATAATGGTTAATTTCTTGCAACGGAGATATATTTCTCTGAACTACATCAAATATGGAACGTTTTTTTCGGAATGCATATTAATGTTTTTTTGCGCAAATATGTGTAGATGTATTCTAAAACTGATATTAACTTTTATTAAATATAAAGTTAAACATTGTCTCAACAATGTTTTATTTATTAAACATAAAGTTGAACATTGTTTTAAAAATGTTTCAATTTATGTAGTGAGTGGAAATAATATTTGATTGATAGTGGTTAGTTAGTTTCTTTTAACTGAGATTAATATTGTGAGAATGGAACGGTTTTTTTTTCGGAATGTACGTTACTGCTTTGAATGCACAATTAGATGGATGAGTATTTTGAATTTGATTGAAACATAGATTAAATAGTAGAAATAAGAGAAATGGATAGAAAGTATCTTGGTTAGTTTCTTGCAAAAGAGAGCTTTTCGGGGAACTTCAATACGTTTTCGGAATTCTAATAAGGTATTTGGAATGTTAATGAGATATTTGGTGAAGTATTCAATAACTGATAGGAACATTTTAAGAATATTCAGGGAAACAGCTGTGAAGAAGGATACTTTGTTCATTTTTTGCCGTCAATGGAGCTGAACTCCATATACTCTATTGAGATTCCTTAATGTAATTCAATTTATATATTCTTAATAAATTATTAAACTTTACTATTATTGGTTAATATTTTTGAGAATATTTGGTATTTTTGGATTTTTAGTGTTGGGGAAGGAAGTTAAAACCTCACGGAATTAGAAAGTTATAAGAAACTTTAAAATGAAGATATTTTTAGACATACATATAATTTTAAAAAAATAATTGATAAAAAGTCAAAAAGTTATAAAAAAAAGTTGGATGATCTCAAAGGATTTTCATTAATTAAAAGCATATACACGATGGAAAATCGACTTTCAAGTATAACATAGAAAAGAAAAAGGTATTAAAAATAAGAATATTAAGTATTATTATTAAAGATCGTTATTAGCTAATAAAACATTTATTTTCCCATATCTTTTGAAGCTGGAAAAACATTTATCTAATACGAATTTGAACATTTTTCCAAAAATAAACTTACTTTTTCAGCGGTTCCAGGGACCTTATAGTGGGCTTATTATGATGCGGGTGTTCCAAGAAGTGTATCACCTCCAATCCATAACTAAGCGGCAACATATTTATTCCCAGCACAGGACAAAACTACGACAAATATTAAGCGGGAGAAGCGAGCGAGGCCACGCCGTGTTTGACAGCGACGAACACCGCGACAGAATAAAGAGAGATCTGCGGTGTCTGGGGACCTCGGAGCTTGTGACTGAGAGAGTTGGGAGATCGGAGTTCAATGACTGATAATGCTGGATTTTGGCTGTGTCGAGGGACCGGGCAACCTGTTTTTTGGGGGGAGCGCCATCTATCGGGGAGAGGGGAAGTTGAGAGTTGGGTTGAGATTTTTTTTTTTTTGGGGGGGGGGAGGATTTTTAGAAGAGCGGGGTGGGGGGCAGCTCGGTTTAGTGCTTTATAGATATTAGGGGGGGGGGGGAGAGATATTTGTAATTTTTAAACGTTGTTAATGATTGGCTAAAAATATTTTATAATTAAATTTCAAATTACGTTGCATTTTTATGATTATATTTTTAAAAGGCTGTTACCCCACCCGCAATTTTCGAAATTTGTATCGATTTTTGTCTGTGATTTCTCCCCCATTAATAATAATTGAAAAAAATTAAACGATAATTTTTTTAAAAAATTAAATAAAAGTATATTAAGAAAATTAACCATAGGGAACAAATAGTCCGTTCTTAGGCAAATTTTTAAACAATACCTCAACGTTTACATTCACATATCTCGTGATCACTCAACACAAAACTCATTCTTAAAAAAAAAATCTTCAAAATAAATAAAATTCATGCAAAATACCTGCCCAAGAATAGTCAGAACGTAACGTAATTGCTTGCCGTAAGAGATAAAAGCAAAAAAAAAATACCGGCACATCCACGTGTTTGGGTCACAAGGACGAAACAGGGCCTGGGGATGTTTTCTTCTTCCAAACGACAGTTTCAAATGAGCATAAATAAATAAACATGCAACGATAAAAGAAATGATGCGAGAGGTTTCCGTATGTTTCAAGGGTGACGGATTCAGTCTCATTATGAATAGAATAGGATGCCAGTCGTTTCCTTAGGGGCTTTGGCACAGGGCCGCGCACTGGTTATAAAGGAGTGAGATTCAGAAAGAAAGAGTCGTTTGAAATTGAAATTTGTTTATAAAAATTCAAAGTTCTCAAAAGATTTTATTTGTTTTGTGTTTTTGTTTGTATAAACCAACCTAATTCACAAGACATTTTTTTATTGATTAATTAAACGCTGTCTTGAAAAATTATAAATATTTGAATATCAACGAATTTGAATCGGTGTGATTGATTAAATAGTGAATTTAGATATACATAAAACGGTAATAGGTTTACAAAAGATTAGTTTCATATTAATAGCGTTAAATCATCGAATCCGTTAAGTTGTCTTCACTACATTAAATTAAAACCTATTATATCTATGTATAACCATAAAAAAAACTAAGCATAGTGGGTTTTTTTTCGAGAAAACTTTGCTTTAAGCTTCAAAAATTATTTTCACTTATATCTATGTAAATACAGTATATGTCTTTTCTAAGGTGCATTAAACTTTGAGGAGTACTTTTTTTTTAACTTCTTGAAATAAAATATTCCATATCCTTTTTTTATAAAAAATGAAGAGTATTTTTTAATCCTGTGAAACCGCAGAAAAAGATCGTTTTCCAGACACTTAACTTGCATTATGCTATGCATAATAAATCTCTTTATATCGACTATTTCTTGTTCAACACGCTACAGGTGGCAGAAACATATGACTTATGGATAACTTTCATATTAGAGCACAAAAAATAAGGATGTCGGAGTTGTAGTGTTTTTTTAAGAATAGTTAACCCATGATTTTATGCATTTTTTTAACTTTTGCTTTTTTAATATATTAATAATTTTATTAACTTTAAAAGGAAACATACAGAGGAAAAAGAGAAAAATATATAAATCCAAAGGGAAAATTATATTCTTTCAAGGTGATAATACAAAACTAAATATCTTGAATGAATATTCAAAAATCATGTCTAGAATTGCAATTTTTTTTTTTTGCTAATACGATATTTGTTAAAAATATTTAAAATTCTCTCAAGTGTTGCGCTGCTAAATGTGCCCAATAAAACATAAAAATATTTGTCACCAAAAGACATTATTATAGTCATAAAAAAGTTTTTTTTAAAAAAATTGTATGCTTTAATAAAGAAATTTTATAATTAGAGAAAGGGGATATTGAAGTAAAGTGAACTAATTTTTAGACAAAAAAAATGAATACTTCAAAAACGGATATTTTGAATAATTTAATTAAGGTTTTTGAAGAAGAAATAATAAAAGAACAGCGTCTTTAAATCGAAAAATCGTTAATTTTTAGTTATTGCATAAACATGTAAAAATAGCGTGTCATTATTTCTTAAAGCTCTTAAAAAATATATTCAATACATTAAAAAAAAAAGGTACAAAGCTCTCAAGAGGCGGGATATATTTTTTCAACTCTTAACCCTTTCTTTATTCTTACCTAAACTAATGCTGCACACGAGCACTACTAACCCATCTTTCCAATACGAAAAAAAAGACATTTCTTTTAACCCTCTATGGCAGGTGGTGGGGTTTAATTTTTTTTAAAAATTCTCACGGCAAAAAAAATATTAAAAAATATTTTTAACATACTAACCGAAAGGCTTATATTTCCGCGGCTTAAACTTCCCCCATCGGTTCAAGTGTTTAAAGAAGGGTTAGGATTTTTTTTAATGAATTTTTAACAAAAGAGTTTTCATTTACATGACCTTGAAATTTTTTTGTGTGAACGCGTGTTTAAAAATCTTTTGTGATACGGGTAGGTTTATAAGGGAGGGTGTTTCGAAGATTATGATAAATGTATGACTGTCATTTTTTTTCCTTCTTCTTTTGAAACGGTGGTAAGTGTTTTCTGAGCATATTGATGTTTCTTTAAAGTTTTTTTAAAATTTTATTTAAAAGATATATTTGAATTTTACATGAAATATATTGAGATGTAACGGAAGCAAAACTTTTACTAAATGAAAACTCTATCAAAACGTATGTATTTCTGCACTATACATTTATTTAGTATTTACATCAAATATTTATTGTTATTTATGTTTATTTTGAGTTAAAACTTAAACTCGAATCATTACAAAAAAAAATGAATTGCAATACCAGGACAAATTATGTTTTTTTGCAAAAAATTCTTTTTTTGAAGAATTATTTTCAACTAGGTGATATATCACTTTTTTGCATTCAAATATGGGAACTCTAAAGTAAAAACTGCTCAGTGCATAACATCCCGAAGTTGAGCTATCTGAGTTTAATTAAAAAAGAGCATATTGCATTATCATCAAGGATTTCTTTTACCAAATAATTTGTAAATATATATCACAAAGGTATTTCATTTCCAAACTTATTCTAACACTACCTTTGAAGATACCAAATCCTAATCTCAAACAGTAAGATTCCCTCTATAGCTTAGTAATTTATTATGTTTTTGTGTTACTATATGTTATATTTGTTCAGATCTCCGTTTTCGCAAGCCTCTGATCTCGCTAATTGGGAAATGCGCATCGAATTCCTGACCTTGAAATTTCTTAATGAAAGGATCTTCACCTCTTTGGAATCTTTACACGTCATATAAAAGGTTTATTTGAAACGTTCGTTATATGTTGAATACTTTTTTTAGTAATTTCGTTCGCGTGTGAATGACACATAAATTAAAAGTCATATTTTTGAAGTTATTTAAAGTTATTTCAATAAGTTATTGGAAATTCCATGCTTATATTCTTCTTTAATTGGCGCTTAATGTTTGAAAATGTAGATAATACGAGAAATGGAGTAAAGTTCGGTTTTTTAATATTTATTTTTTTAATGCTATGCAGCTATTTATGAATAAGTTTTTGAAATTGTTTATATAACTTTAATATTTATAACTTCGTCTACTAAATAATTAAACACAAAGTTTATTTAATTAAACTTAGATTCAATAAATTCAATAAAAAATATTGTTTAAGAAAATTAAAAAAAAAAAACTTTTCAGTTACACAACAGATTTTCATCTTCAAACATTTTCAACGTCAAACACAAAAGAAAAATCTTCTTTTCAAACAATTCTTGAATCATTAATTTAATTGTATTTTCAAATGCACGCAATTAGGTACATATTCTTTAAAAACAATCAAAATAGACAAAATAAAAATACAAAACATAACCGAAAAAATTCAAATTATATTTTATATAAAAATGATTAAAACAATTGCTTTACATTTGTTATTAAAACTCCCTTTTAAAAACTATAATGAAAATCTCATCCGAAAGTTCCAAGATACACTGATCAGATGTCAAGGAAACGGTCCGAAAGCGACAAAATGGGAGGACAATAGAATTTATGCATCCTTTCCACCCTTTCTTCACATAACCATAAGCGAATGCTCCATATTTTCCTTCTTCCGGTATTAAAAAAACACACAGAAAAGGTAAACTTTTAAGAGGTGAAAGGAAATTTTTTATATCATGCATAAAATGTAATGCATTGAGTAGGTTCCTTATTTCAGGCGACCACTAGCATTTCCTTTATCATATATTAACTATGTAAAGATTTTTGTTAAAGTTTGTTTGCAGGAATGCATTTATAAATTGGTTATTTTTAGTCGATACATTTTTAACTTATTAATGTTAAATTTATTATTTTTTAAATTGATTTTTTTTATTAATTTCGGCGGTCCTATTGCTTCGAAAGACGTGACAGATACAAATGTAAAATTGCATGTATTCATAATCAGTGTTTTCAGTAGCGTGGTTTTTAAAATGTACAATAAAAGGTTCAGTAATAATTAAATGTAAAAATAATGTTGTTTTGTGTTTTCTATTAGTATTCACCTCACTTATTCCAAATCAAGAAAAATAGTTTAGAATGAATTATAAAAAAATCATTAATAATAATAAAATGTGTGTTGAAAAGAAAACAACTGTACACTATTAATATTGCCTTACTAATCAGAGGGAATTTTCACTCTAATGTATAATAAATTGCATTTTTTGTGTTTTTTCACTAACAACATATTTAAGTATTAATATCTTAATTCTTTTCATAAAAATAAATGGCACTTATATCTCAATGCCTATATAAACTCCAAAACCACTTCATACAATTATAAAAACCAAGGTTAGCCACACTGACGTATCTCTTATATGGCAACTATTTTTAAACAAATTCTCTTTAAATACCAATAAACAGAAGCCCCTTCAATTTCAACAAATACATAAATTCCTTCGTTTTTGTAATTGTACAAATTAACGTAGTCGCACCGGTGTTTTTCATGCGGAAGTAACTCGTGCGCTTTCGGTATCATATGATACCGTTCTCCCCCTTCATGCCTATTCTATTTCCTATACCCCCCCCCTTTTCGATCGGGGGTCAACGCTCTGCACCCCCGTACACATGCAACACAACTTGTCATAGTTGGGGTACTTTTATGTACGTGTTGTTGGTTGTTTTTGCTACTTTTCAGTAATAAAAAGTCAGGAAATTATGTTTAAGTATCAAATATAATAGCAAAGAAAACAATTATATGGAACAAGGTCTAAGAGGTTGTCGGACAGTATGAAATAAATGTTTTTTAAATGTTTTATCTTATTGAAATGCAAAACGATTGTTTTCCAACTCAAATATTAATCAAATTATTATTTTTTTTAAAAAATATTGTCAAAACACGAAATTCTTTCAAACCTCGGGGTTTTTAAATCAAAACATGTAGCAGTTGTGTTAAGTTTTATAGACGAGCCATTAGTAACACTTAAAATCAGTCAATTTTATTTAAAATTTTGTTAACAGTCTGATGTGGTTAAATTATATTCTGTTGTTATTAATAATTTTAAAAGCAGTTCTTCGTTTTAGAAATACTAATAACGTTTTTTTTTTTAATTTTGTTAATTGTTTGATATTGTTAAATTATAAAAAAACAGCGTTTTGTGTTTGTTATTAGTAATTCTAAAAACAGTTCTTCACTTCAGAATTAGTACTAATAAATTTTTTATAATTTTGTTTCGCAAGCTGATGTGGTTAAATAATAAAAAAGACAGCGTTTTGCTATTGTTATTAGTAATTTTAAAACAATTTTAAATTTTCAATTTACGGAATAAACTGGTGAAAACCACCACGTCGGTAACTATCCATCCAATCCCTCCACCACATAACTATGCATTAGCCATGCACGTTAGCTCACTCACTTTCGGAAAACGGAAGTTTTAAAAGCAGATTTTTTTTCTCTCTCTCTCTCCTAATACCGCCTTTCAACGTTCGTCCCCTTTCAAGTTTTGTTTATTTATCTAAAGTCTAGTGGGTTGGTGACTCTCCCATAGCGGCTATATACCCCCATGGGTAGGGAGACATATAATACTTCCCGCGTCTTCGTCTTTTTCGATCAAAAGGAAGGTCTAATTTTGAAAAGGTTTTATCTTTTGGGAGGGGCTTTTTGGATCGGCTATAAAATCGTCGATGGTAAAGAGTGAGGTGGATTTTTTGGGATTCTTTTTATAGAATTTTGATTGGAATTGTGAGTTGTGACCCCAGTTGCACTCTGGTTTGAAGTGGTGTGACTTGGAATAAATGATGTTTGTTTAAATGTTTGAGTAGTAACTTTTATAATTGTTTTAAATTTAAACAAAAATGTATTGGTGTTTGTAGATTTCATATATCTTAGAACATTATCCAAAATGAGAATGTACAGTAAATAAGATCGTAACGCATTTTGGTTGTATTATTTGTGCTAGTTATTTATTTATGCAATTGCATATCGCTGAAATAATGATATTTTTTAAATAAATTTGTAATATCAATATTTTGTGTATTTAAAAAATAAAATAAGAAAGTTATGTCATTCATGACTAATGACAAATCAAAATAATTCAATGTATAATTATTGCATTTAATAAATACTATTTAATAAGTTACTTTAAAAGGAATGCTGCTGATTGTTGAAAAGAACAATTCGCTACTGCTGATAATTCGCTCCAACAAATATTATAAATGCAGTATGTTTTACTACTGTATAAAACATTAGGAAGTTAAATTTTTATTTTGATTGCTGTTATTTACATGAAAAACCTTAATATTTCCAATCCAAGCCCGAATTGAATAGCACATCACTCCAAAACTACATTCGTCCGTTACACAAAACACACTCGAATACCTCTCCCAAAACAGCAGCATATGTTTACTACCATCCAAAACAAATCCATATTTCCCAGCGCTGTTATTGAACCAGTCAAGAGCACAACAATGACCAGTCCGTTATCCCCCCAACAAAAAGCATACGCAATAACAACTGGCGAATTTTCCGGGGCTCGGGTTACAAACAACCCCTATCGTGGGACATCGGGCCCTACCCCTTTTTCTGAGTGGGGTCCCGAGGTAACAAACACTTTGGGCTTGTTTACGCCAAGAAGAAAATACCATTAGCAATAACAGTAGGGTCAACGAACTGAGAGGCGTACTCTTTCCAATTATCCCATTCCATAGCCCCTGAGATTAAAAAGGAGGTATGGTCTGGGACTGGAATTCTAAAAGAATTGTGGAATTTTTGGAGTAGTTCATTTTGAGATTTGCTTCACTCAACGAGAATTTTTGAAAGAAATGTGGAATATTTCCTTTTTGTGAATTTTCATAATTATTTCTCTCAACATGAATTCTTAAAAGAATTGTGGAATATTTCCTTTTTGGGAGTCGTCCATTTTGAGATTTGCTTCACTCAACATGAATTTTCGAAATAATTGTGAAATATTTCGTTTTTTTTTTGTTTTTTTGAGTTGTGCATTTTGAGATTTGTTCCCTCAACGTGAATTCTTAAAAGAATTGTGGAATTTATGGAGTTGTCCATTTTGAGATTTGTTTCACTCAACATTAATTCCTAAAAGAAAGTGGAATATTTCCTTTTTTGGAGTTTTATTCCTGCCAATTTCATCGAATTGAAAAACAAGTTATATATTACATTGCATTTTATGTTAGACCGATGCACAAGAATATAAACTTAAATGTATTAGAGTCTCATCAAATTAACGATCTTACATGTAAATTTCGACTCGATATTATATATATTTATACAAAATATCGGCCTTTCCGTATCGAATTTTTTCGTATTTGTCAGATATATTTTGAAAACATGGATTTGGCCACATTTCAGAAAGATCATTTGTTATGCCAATCACAGTTTATGCTTTCCTCTGATAAACATATAAAATATTTTTATAAAAATCCAAATATCAATAGAATGTACTTATTCCTCTCAAAACTTCCCTTTGCAATGCAGCCGATCGCAGTCCCAAACTATAAAACCTCATCACAAATCCAGACAGCGTATCTCTCATTACAAGCTCCAAATGAACCCAACCACGTTAATTTCCTACTATTTACCATAAAGCATTCCCGCCCGTAACGCCTGATTGCTCTGCATTATTTTTCCAAATCCGTTATTGCTACTTTACTCACTGCTAGCACAGAGAACACATTTTATGTGTCAGTGCTGCGACTGGGGTCACTGACCGAATCGAGTCACGTGATCAAGCTAGCAGCAGCACGTCTATCTCTAAACTCCGCCGTATTATTTGTTCGCGGTTTGTAGTCAGTGAATCGAACGTTTTGTTTTCGCTCTTTTTGTTCTAGAACGAGTAATTTTCCCACCTTTTGAGTTTTTTTTAAACTTCCAAAAAAAAAAGTCATCCTCTGAACTTGAAACTGAGGTTATTGGATAAATAATGTTTTTGTATTTTGGAGTAAACAAGTATACGTTCTGTTCTTAATATTTTATAATGTCTTTGTTGCGAAATATTTTTCTCAATTTTTCTAGAATATCATTTTATTTATAAATCAAAATTTGTGACACAAAAAAGGATACAATTTATCGAAATTACCTTTTGAAATTATTCGTCTTATAAGTTCAATTCCTAATCGAAGTTATCCGTGAATAGATTCCAGAAATGTGTACACGTGCAACGACAAATTTGTAAACTACTATACATATTTTCTGGTAAGCCCTATAATACAAGAAAAATATGCCAAAACTCCTTTAAAATAAAATTGTGTGTTCCCCTAAATGACAAAAAAAGTGTCACCCCTCCCCCACGGTTTTGGAAAAGTTGAAGGATAGATTATTGATCGTCAAGACCGTTAGATGTTACTCTCTCTCTCTACGGTTTTACGCTGACGTATCTCTAGCGACAGTAAAGAGCAATTCATCATTTTTGCATTATAATGTCAAGAAATGTTGTCAGGCTGTTCAACGGGAAAATTTTGAAATTTTTACAAATAAGGGTAACATACTAAAAAAATATCGATGCCGGATTTTTCGCCATAGGATGATTTTTAAATAGTTCATGTAAAAGTTTCTAAATATCTCTTTGTTGCTAATATTTTTGATTGAAAATTTATACAGTCTGTTTAAAATGTAGAAGCGTATTATTAAAATAATTTTGGTTCACTATGAAAACATTTAAAGTCAATTAAATTATGTAAAAATTTATCTATTGATGGTACTTCACTTTTATTGTGTAAATATGTAATGCAAATACCCATTGTTATGTTATGTATAATGTCGTAATAACATGTATTGCCAATAAATAATTTAATTCGTTATAGTATTAATATGCATTACATATAATTTGTTATAGTATTAATATGCATTACATATAATTTGATATATCAATATGCATCATTTATAATTCATGTTCTTAATGCTCCATGTTAGTTATCACTTTTAAGTCAGTATAATACATTAATAATAAAAGTTTGAAATAATATGCAACATTCACGATACAACAAAATAAGAATTTCTTTAACCAAATCTACGACTCAAATAAATATCTTCGTAACTTTTTCACATTTAAACTACAAAATACTAATTTTTAAAAAAAATCACTTCCTTCTCGCTCTCGTGAAAATGACGGGGTGAGGTTATTGGCTTTTCCTAGAAAGGTATTCTTTTTTAATTTCTAGAAAAATACAACTGACAAATTAAAACAAAGAATATATGTATTGTTTTTTTTTCATACACATATTTTCATATAATTTTTTCAGAGATAAAAAAATATGCATGTTTTCTTGAAAATTATCCTATCGTTAAGAGTTTAAAGCATTTCTTTGTATTATAGTAAAAATAAAATCACACATGTACACTTTTTTTTATATCCCTCCACGTTAACCCCACGGAAACCCAACCCTCCCTAGGGGCAACAACCCCATAAAACCACCTTCACATACAAAAAAAAAAAACCACATAAAAAAGCCGATCAAAAAATCCCGAAATTTCCCCTTTTTATTTAATTTCTGATGCTTCCATAGAAAAAAAACCATAGTTTTCAAGGGGTGACAGAAAACGGCCCTACCAAGCTGACCCCACAGGCTAGGCCTTTATTATGCCCTCCCCCGCTACTGATCGATTAAACCCCACCCCACGGGGGGGGGGGGGGGGGAGAGGAGATATATATATAAATCTATGCATAAAAAATCGATATTACTTTCACAACAGCCCCTGGTACTTTTTTTTGGTGCATGGATGAAAGGAGAGAATTTTTGTTTAGGGGGTGGGGGATTTTTTTGTGTTTTTCGCTATTGAAATACGAATTGATGGTTGAAAGAGGTGGCTTTCGGGTTACAAGTGGAAAATTTTGAACGGTAAAAGATGGAATTTTGTTCAACCTCGGTCATGAACTTTGGTAGGTAAGGTCATGTAGAGTGTGGGTTTAAAAAATGTGGATAAGTAATAAATTTATAACTTTTTAATTTATGAAATTATTTTTTATTTATGAATTCATTTATAATTTATGAAGTTTCATTTTTCAATGCCATATTATAACATTATTACAGTTTGCGATATTAAATTAAATAATATGCTTTAAAAATTTAAATTTTTAAAAATTGCTTTATATTTGAAAAGAAAACTGATCGAGCGAAAAAAAAGCATATTAGTATTTTATTTAGCGTTAAGAAGGACTTAAATTTGAGTTTGATATATACTATTTAGAACGAAAAAATCACTTCAAGGACAGATTGGTCTTTCTAATAAGAATTTATAACTTATTTCAAATTTCAACACTTACATTTCCACAGTAAAAATTTGGTGTAACACTCTAACGTTACTCAATAACACTGGTGAAAATATCAATATTTTAGCCACCTCCAGATTTATGGAATAACATTTCACCCCAAAATATAACTAAGGTTGCACCAACAGCTCGCTCCTCTTTAGTGGTGTAACGAACTCCATAGTACTAGAGGCAACAAAAACCTGGGTACTACTACACATTTTATGGAGTAAAGTTGCACCAAATTTTTACGGTGTCCAAAATCGAGTTGCATAACAACGAATAACAACTCCATACCAAAGGGAAATTCTGAGGTTAAATTCGCACAGGGCCTCGCACTCCCCTCCCTTTTCCTAATTACCCCTCCCCCGCTTCTGTTTATTCTCACCCCGGAATGGTGTTATTGCGATGATGACTAAACAACACATTCAGCCGATGCACCCCTGGTAGTATAGGTAAACGGCAGTTGGCGGTCAACGACCTCATGACAGCACGAAACGACATCATCGGCAGGCGATTGGCGTGATTTGGCGATACTTTCTGTATCATATAGTTTGTATAGAATAAGAAGATGGTGCAATTTTGTTTGAGTTTAGGTTTTAAATTATTAATTTGGAATGTGTGTTGTAAGGTTTTGATGAGATAATGTGGTTTTTGGTATTAATGTGGCATTTGTTGATAATGCAGCAATTGTGTAAACGCTATGAATTGAAGTAACGATCGTCAATAACGCTATGATTGAAGACGTTCTTTGTAGTTTAAACAAAAGATTGCGATGATAATATATTTGATTTCAGAAGTTTATTAGTTATTAATACTTTATGTTGTATTTTGATGACATAATGTGTAATTTGGCCGTAATTTTCCAATTTTATTTTATTTTGGATGTTTGAAAACTATTAATTTTAATTTTTAAATTTTGATGAGATAATGTGTAAAGAAGTGATAATACGCTATTTGGCGACAGATGCTGAACAGTTAAGGTAATGTTATTTATATTTTGTTTAAGATGTTTTTAATGTATTAATTTGGGATGTTAGATTTTGATGAGATAATATCTATGACATAACTGTAGATTATATAAATATTATTAATGCGATATAATCTGCACTCTATTCTCTCCTGTAAAACTAAACACAATTCGAAGATTATCCTTCTATCACCGATATACAGGATTTACCATCGTCAAATACAATATTTTTCTCAAAATCCAAAATATGGCCCTAACGGATCAAAACTTGTATCCCCCATCACAATAAGTTGCCATCATAGCAACCCTAAGAAGGGAGATTGGGGAGGGGACAGAGAAGGGGGGGGGGGAGGGGGAGACTGTGGGAAATATATGTCAGTAGAGGCAAAATTCCGAACTTCTATTTTTTGGAAAATTATTAAGTCACTAAAATGTGTGGAACGCACGAAAGAAGCTGCCTTAGAAAAGTTTAGAAATGATAATATTTGGTATAAACGTAGGTTGTAAATGCATTTTTTTTTATTTATTATAAAATAAAATAAATGTACGTAAAATAATAACGCTATTAAAAATCAAATTAGTTTAAGTTTAAGCAATAATATAAATTTACGAAAGTATTATCTGTCGGTTTATAACTAAGATAGTATTTCTTTAAAATTCCATACCTTACCCACAAAAAATTACAAATCCAAAAGTGCAATAAATATCAAAAACCACCTTTCATTTTAAATTTAGAAAAATTATTATTAATTAGTAAGCAAAATAATATTTTCTAGTTAAAATGTTAGATGTATACTTTCACATACGTCACAGGTGAAATTTTTATTACCTTTTCATTAAACTATTCATACAAAAGTTAGCATAGCTAAAACAACATGTAAGTATTTTTTATGCTTTCAAAACAAAACTTGTCTCCACAGTACTAATTAAGGTACCTTATCCTCCACAAGTCGCCTAATTTAGATATTTAAATTCAGCAGCTGAGAGAGACAAAGACGGAGTAAGTCATAAAAACGTATTTAAGGGCCTTCTTATACACATATTTAAGCTTCTTTATATTCAGTATAGGTCAGTTTTGTATATGATATAGCTAGTAAAAAAGTTATGGGTTTGTCATTAGAAAGTATGCATGCTGATAATGAAAAGTAATAAAATTTTATGAAGTTCAATTAGTAAAAAAGTTCTTTGATTAATTTCGAAACTTCAGAAAATTTCTTTCATATTTATTTTCAACATAATATCTGTGTTAGTAATATAGAAAATATTGATAAGGAGTGTGTATATTTGTGTAATGTATATCTTTTTTTAATTTTGCAGCGCCATCTTCCAGCGGCAATTGAAACTTCAAGTTTTTTTTCCCACTAACAATAAAATATTAATTTTTTTTTAATAAATCAAAATTGTAGTTTGAACTCAGGTCACCGTATATTAGGGTATTTTACTGGCGGTTAAAAAAAACTCTTTTAAAATGTCATTAATACATAAAAACACACTCTTTATTAAAGTGTCATATTAACGCTATTTCCCTTAGTTTTAAATTGTGCTAGTTCTAGCCTAAACGGGCATCATTAAACAATTATACCCAACATCTTACTAACACAATCCCCTCAGTTATATCCAAGACAATTAACCAAACCAAAACCCGTTGAGAGGGCATTGACCCCCCAGGTCACACGTGTATCTTCACTTGTAGGTTAGTAGAGACAGCCTCGGTCAACCGGCAAGGACACCGGAAGCCTGACTCAGAGGATACTTCCGGAATAGCTGATGCCACAACCCCCTTCCTAATAAAAGTTCAAACTTCCGAGAAGGGGTTGAGATCGGAGGACGGCGGCTTGACAGAGCGGTAACTGACTTGAAATGAAATTGAAATGATAAGATTTGGAATGGAATGGAGAAAATGAAATTCCGCATTAAAAATAAAACTTTGATTTACCTTTTTTTCAAGTAACTACTGTTTTTTTATGATTTCTTGGTAGTTTATGCTGTTGGAAACACAAATATTTTGTTGTAATCTTTTCATTTTCATATTATATTTATCCTATATCAATTTTAGTCGGAGTTTTTTTAGATCTAAAATATCCATGTTTCGAATAAACAGTTTAGATACAAAATACAAGATGTATTTTTTTTCGTTTTATTAGTAAATTGCTTAGATCTTAATTGCGGATCTTTTATTTGCACAAAAACAGTACAATATGTATCTGTAAGCGGTATGAGGATCTCTTAATAGTTTTTACAAACCAAACATCGATGTCACACAAATTGTCACAGACTAAACAATGTCATGTCGATTGTCATATACAACAAACATGTTGTAAACAAATATAGTTTGCCTTAATAAAACCACATTAAAGGCAACATGTCTCTTTTGAACAGATTTGTGAATCGTTTACTGTAAACTGAAGCACTTCAAACCACTCACTAAAACATTTAGATTTTTTTTAACTAGTGAATTACTATGTAAAAAATTAGTCACGTAGAAATTGAGTAGTAGGATTTTTTTCTCGGGCCAAAGTTGTCCAAGGTAGTTACACTTTTGTCAAGTCATGGGAGCTGAATTGCACCCTAATCAACTGACTTCGGAAGTGCTGGAAAATGTGATGTTGTGAACATATGGTGATGGAGTTGGCCACAATAGATCTCTATGAATGGAATGATGGAATTTTTTTTAAGGGTTAATGTTGTAGTTTATCGGGTGTGATGGCGGATTGAGGAATGGGATAGCGATACCGGAAAGTTAAATAATTAAATACATGATTGAAAATTGTTAAATGTAATTAAAAGTGGAAATGGATCTTTAGTTTGAATAATATTTATAGTTATCTAAAGTCGTTTATATGTATTTTTTCTTACAAGAATTTTACAGCTCCATGAATCCCTGATTGGTTATTTTTTTAAATTTTAATTAGAACTATGCAAAATTTCGAATGTTTATATTTATTTATAAAAGCATATTGCCAAAAAATATTGAAGATTTGTTAAGTTTAAAAAGAAAATAATTTTCCAGATTAAGTTTTTAAGTTTAAAAAAAATACTTGCATTAACATAACTGAAGGTAGTAAACTTTAAAAAATTAGACTTTTTCAAATTAAAATGTTAAGTTTTAAACTTAAAAAACTACCTTAAAAATTAAATAACGACTATTAGTTGATAAAATGTTTTAAAAAAACAACTTTTTATACCTTCATAGTAACGAGCATTTTGGGATCCTTTAACTATTTTGAAATATGAAAATAAGTATTAAATATCGAAAATTTTATTCATTTTACCTGTCTAAATAATAAATGAGACTAAGAGTATTATTCAAATACTTATAATCAGTTGTTAAATATTTATTGGTGAATTATAATTGAAAATATTTGTCTTTATCAGAATTTATCATATCCTATACTACGACACTATTAAAAATATTGGGTACGATTATAGTTTAGGAGACTGTCACTAGATGGCAACACCACAATTTCAATGGACCCGCTGAACTCAACATTCCTTCCATGTGCGCAAATACAAGATAGTTTAATTATTGCATACAACCAAGGACGAATAATATAAAATAAAAAATAATAATCGAATTAACAAATCATTTGGCCTTTATACATGACCTTATATTTATTAAAGATCACACAAATGTATTAGGATTTATTTCCATTCCTTTCTACAAAAAAGGGCCAGTGTTCTAGATTTATGACATTGGACATAGACCATTTGTCAACTACTGCACAGATTTGACTTCCGTTATGCACGATTGAGGCAAAAATATGTCCAACAATGCGAGTCCGTAACCTTCAGCTAGAAGTGGTGTTAGAGTTGTTTTGACAATACAAAACGGAAGTTATGACGAAAGTCGAGGATAGGAAGTAATATTTTTGGACTTATAATTCGGCATTATTTGTTTTTCTATCGGCTTTCTTAATCAATAACTAAGATGCTGCTGAGAAATATGTCGTAATTAATTTATATTGTGATTAAATTGATTTAGTTAACGTTATTGTATCGTTCGAAAACTGATTCAAATATACGATCTTGCTCTGTTCTACTTGTGAATGTAATGTTTTATGCTATTTCGGGGATCAAATTTAACGACATTGAATTAAAGTTAAGATTGGAAAACATGCATCCGCGAAAGCGTTACCAAATAAGATTTTAAAAATAACTAATTTTAATTAAACATAAAAATCCGTGCAATTGGCTTGTTTCATGTGACGTATTTCCTTCCAGGTTTCATTCCTGCATTTCCTCCGATCGGTGCTTTGTTCCTACGCGACATTGATTCACCAATCGGGGCCCGGGAAAAAATTATTTTCATTTAGCATTTCTGTAGCCACTCAGGACATGAAACATGCCGAATAAATATTAATACTCAAAAAATATAAATGAAAAAAAGACGGTTGATTTTCTAAAAGCTTATTTAAAAACTCATCCCTGAAAAATCCCACATCTTTAATTAAAAAGAAAGTAGATATATACAATAAAATAAACATAAATTATTTCCACAATTTCATCCAACATTACCTAACAACTCTATTAACCGATCCTTTCCAAAGCAATAAATGCAAAGCATTCGTAACCCCTTTATGTTCGAAAGAGGACCAGTAGAACATAAGGTGAGTGGGTAAAACTTATTACGAAGGTTACTCGGTGGCAAGATGGGGTGAAACCCATGGCGGAACTAAACACGTGTGTGCATAATGACATGCAAATGTTTGGGGGGCATCGATGGAGCTGAAGGCGCCATCTATTGCAGGAAGAGAGAACTGATTGTGTTGCGGAAATGTTTGGTTATGTTTTGGTTTGGATTTTTGTGTTGGTTGTGATAATGGTGATGATTTAGTAGATTAATGGAAGGTCATGGGCTATAAAATACATGGTCCGTTGCTATAAAAAATGAGAATTCAAGGATATATTATTGAATGAAAATTTGGAATTGTTTTAGATAAAAAAAAATTGGAAATTCGGAGTTGGAGAAATAAATGGATTTATGTCATGTATTTTGTATGAAATGTGTTGAGTAAATTAAAATATTTATCTATTTATATCATATTAGCATGTATGTATATATTTTATAGAATAACGCGATGGATTTCTTTACTCCTGAGTGAAAAAATGAATACGAATGTATCTCAATATTTTTTCAAATGATTTTTGCATTGTTAGTCCCAATTCTATATGTATGTCAACCTCATGCGGGATATGATGCTAATTTAATATAGTTATTTTTCGATCAAATTATTCAAATGATTTCTGATAATTTATATACCTACTCTTTACTGAAAACCACTCATTAATGTTTAAATTTCGGAATTTGGTTTGGAATTTTAATATTCATAAATCTAATGGAATTTAATATACAATTTAAAATACATTATACATCATCAATATATTTTAATAAACCACTCGTAATACTGCTACCACAAGTCTTATCCACCCAAACAGTCTCAAGGGGGCCTCTTACGTACACAAACATGTCCTGTCTGCCCCTTTCTTGGGCCTCCATTTCCAGGGAAGAAGCAAAGGACCTCTCGAAAATTATCACAAAAAGAACCAAGATCTAGGAATCAGTCTACGAAACTTTCAATGTAAAGCTCCATAGAGGGAATGGACAAATGGACAGACATTTTTATTCCTATTAAATTTGTCCTCCAGCGATTATTTAAGTTTAATAACTACATTTTACGAAATAAAGCCTTATAATATTAAAGTAAAAACTTGTTAATTTTGCAATTCAAGGTTTGTTATTTCTCGTAAATATAGCGACTGTTGGGGATTTTTTTCGAAAACCTTTTTTTCAGTGTGTGGTAGTACTTTCAAGTTAAATGGAAGTCAATTACAAAGCAATTTTAAAACAATTATTTTTAAAATAAAGCAACTCTCTTCAGAAGGATTCTGTGGTAAACACCTTTTGAGCCATGCCTTTGTTATATTAATAAATATTATTGAATGTTTAATTGTGAATTCCCACACCTCCTATGACATAAAAATTTGGACTTTTAGACCAATATTAAACTCAAAACTGTTTAATCTAGTATTAATAATAATCAGTATCTAAATATAAAGAATTTTTAAGGAATTTTAAATATTACCATTAAACTTGAAGCTATTTTAAGCTAGTACTTAAACATCCCTTTTTAAAAATAAGGAGTTACTAAATAAATTTAAAAACCTGTATTAAACTTAAAACTATTGTAAAGAAGTAGTAATTAAATATTACTTTTTAAAAATTAGGAGTTCCTATGGAATTTTAACGACCAATATTAAACTCGAAACTCTGTTATAAGATAATGGTTGATTATCAACTTTAACAAATAAGGAGTTCTTAAGAAAATTTTAAGGCCAATATTATACATACTCAAAGCTCGTTTAAGAACCGTGCGCTTGGTTCTTTTTCGTATGAACACTTCCCAAATGAAAGTGTTTCCAGACCTCAAAGAATGCAGTGGGGCAGACGGTCCCACTTCTTGTGAGACTTGGAAAATCCTCATTAGACGGAGGGGGGAGGCAGCAGCTACCCTTATCATAGGTTATTGGACCTTTGGCAGTCAAACCTGTTGCGATATTTGTTTATGTGGTGTATCTTTAGGGGAAGGTGATTGTGGGGCACTGGGTAAGTGGGACTGGTGGGAGGGAGGCTTTGGATTTCGTTTCCTGCACACATTTTATTAGTATACAAAAGTTTTAGATACTTCCAAAGAAATCAAATACTTTTGTATTAATAAATAAAAGCATTCGATCTTACGAAATTTAGTATGTCCAAGACTTTGTAATTCATGGATTTTTTAGGTGATTTTGTAATAAATAATTCATTTGCGAATCTTACAGATGGCGTTGAAAAACGTATTGGATAGCGCATAGTTATTTTACTATACTTAAACAATGTTTTTATTAATAGGAAGCTGAAGTTATTAGGGACTCTGGTAAGGGGAAGGGGCAAAGTTAAAAACCCTCAATCGATCTCTTTCCACCTCTCTGACAATTTTTAAACCTTTCTGAAACCATGCCCTCTAGAAAAATCGACACATATCAACTTCCTACGCATACCAAACAGGAGAACAAAACATTAAAAACAACTTCGAAACAGACGGATCTACTATCAGTCATTCGTACAACCTACCTAACATTCATGCTAACAAAATAACTTTTATAGAGACATGAGCCTGCACACACACACACGTGTCAACTGTTTTCAAAAGTCATCAATGTAACATAATGGATTCTTGACCTTGTAATATGATCTCTTGCCTCAATGTATACGGAAAGAATAAAGAAAACATAACACCTAAAGTGCAAATGTCACCGTAGACGAATGTAGGTAGTTGAGACAAAGGCGACTTTGTGATTTATTCAGTAAGAAAAATTACACCCACTTAAAAGCATTTGAATATATTATATTTAAAAACGCAAAACAATCAAACGGTTTTAACGTGAACTCGAAATAGAAAATTTCGTGTTATCAGTCAGTAAATAATACTAATTGTTTTTTAAAACTGGCATAAGAAACAATTCGCTTGGAGAAAAAAATTAATAAAAATGCAAATGAGTACTAAATGTGATTTCTTACTTTTTCAAACGTTCACTACCGATTTCATTTTCAAATGTTACAATTTAAACATAAAATATATACATCGAAAAACTAAATAATTTTTGGATCATGCTAAAAATTATTTCATGAAAAGTGATTATCGTTAAGAAAATATTTATCACTTATTACTAAAAGGAAACTTATCACAAAAAATACAGATGTACAATCAATTGCATATTACTAAAAAAAAGTAATGGATAATTATTTCTAAAAAAATTCACATGGACAAGTATTACAAAAAAATACTGTTTGTCCTTGAGTTGTAAAAAAACGGTTGCGGCTTCAAATGGCCTTGACACATTGGAATCTCCCCCACTTTACCCCAGTCAAAAGAATCAGGGGTGTGCAAAGAATTTTTTATAAATGCGATTTACAACGTGAAGGTTGCCTATATTCAGGCGAATTCCATTTAAGGAGTTTTATTTTGTCTGTCCGACAAAAATGCCGTGAATGCGCGTCCGAGGTTATTCAGATGTTACGTGAGTGTGCATATCGTGTGTACAGAATTGGGGTGATCTAATAATTCACGGAATTGCGAAAGAAACACGATGTTGAGTGTTGTTTTTAGATAAGAAATGTTGTGTTTGTAGTTTTGAGTTTTTTCGTGAAGCTGAATTTCATTAGGGTATTGTAATATGCTTTTGAATGAACGGAAAATTTAACCATTTCATTTATTACAGACATTATGATGCGGTGATAGGTATTTACTATGTAGACTAGAATAATTAGAACAATGGTCAATCTACCTGTCCGCCTTAAAAATTAATATCTCGAAATCTGATTTTATGTAATTAAAAATATCTTCAATAAGCACCTAATCCTTAAAAAAAAAATCTTTAAACAACATAGAACGTTATTTTCTATAATATAAAAAAGTGCTCAAAACTTTTATGATTGGCGGACTGCCGAGCCCTACATCGTCCAATGCATACTACGAATAAAAATGCGATAAAACGGAAATTTCAGTACAAAAAGTGTATATTTTTCAGTATAAAAAGTGCTATTCTTTTCAGCACAAAAAGTACTATTCTTTTCAGCACAAAAAGTACAATTCTTTTCAGTAAAAAAAGTGTAATAGTTTTGGAAGCACTCGCCATCAAGTCGAAAATCCGAACCCTCAACACCTCTTCCATGCTTTGGAGATCTCGCGTGATTTACCTCGACCTTTTCTGTTTATGTACAAAGTCCCAATAATTCTCTCGACAGCGATTATAAGTTACATAATAAACAATAGATCACACAAATGCTATCTATTTACTTCCGATTCGTCTTCAAGGCTGTGAAAAGCGATCGTATGTGATCTGGTTCGGTCAAGGGCATGGCAAATACGCAGTTGGGGCCTTGACATTGTTCCAGATATAAGATATAGCGCGTCAAGAAGGTCGAATAATTTATCTCGACTAAAATGCTTGATTATTTGACACTTACGGCGGTTTCAATGTAAATGTCCATGATTTTCGACAATATATACTATTTATAATTAAAAACAACTATATTGCATATCCAATTATAAGAACTGATTGGAGCCGATGTCCATTCGAAAAATCAATAACTGACTGGACAAAAATGCTCAATTAATTGACATTTCTGACTGTTTTAACTGTAAATATCCGTGCTTTTCAACCATACACGATTTATAATTTAAAAAAAAATACAGTATATCTCCAGATATCTGAATCAATTGGAACCCGAGTCCACTCGAAAAATTAAAAATTCAGAGTATCGGGTATTTTTCCCAAAAAATGGAATTTAGTAGAAAAGTATTATTTAAGGAAAAAAGCTTTTAGCTAAATGAAAAGGCGACACAATTATACATTTCTAGCATATGGAGAATAATGATACAATTGAAGTTCGGATAGTCAGAGTTCGGATAATTGGAGTTATACTATAGTCAATATTAATTGTAAAAAATTGTAACGATATTTATTGTCTGTATTTCTCGTATCTTAGGTTATGCGTATTTGTCAATTTGTTTCTTATAAAAAATGATAGCTTTGTACGTTTACTCTAAAGTATCTTTACAATTTTATAAATTAAGTATCACAGAGAATGTTTAAAATACTATATTGCATTAATATAGTTTGTAAGGATAAAAAAATAGTTATAAGGCTTAACAAATGAATGTCTCGTGTAATTTATAAAAAAAAGTATTTTATAAAAAAAAATGTTTTTTTTTTCATTTCCACAATAAATGTCTACTCGAACACAAAAATATTGTTTTCTCAAGTTTTAATAAATTAATTTGTTGTGTAATTTATAAAAATTAAGAATTTTTCTAAAAAATTTATTAATCATTATTAATAATAAATGTCTATTCGAGTGTTCATGTTTTTTCAAGCCACCTATGATAGATGTTTAAATATACTACAAGGTAATTTTCAAAGAAGATTACATAATTTTTGTTCATTTGTATCTACTTGTATTTAAGTTGAACTAAAAAGCAACATCAAGCTAAAAACATATTTCAAGCATTCAAATATCTATATTTTATACCCAATTATAAAGGCATACCTAAGCAACAGTCATAAAATCTTCGCAAAATTATTACACAGGTAAATGAACTTATGTTAGAGATTTATAGCTTTGTGGGTAGTCATCCATTTAAAATCATAATGCATTTTTGTGAGTTCCATCAAGATCAATTTAAGTAGCAAAAGCTAAACACCGGAAGATTTATTGTTGAATAATTATATATTATTATTAATTTTTGTTCCATAAAATTCTGTGGTATCATCAGAAAGAAAAAATTATGAGGACTTAATTTTAAAAAAATATATTGAATGGGAAATACTGGGAAACTTTTTTTCGTACTTCAATATAAAAAACCTACTGTACTTAGTCGTGTCTTGAAACACTATTCATACAAACCAAATCTATAATAATTTTTTAAATTTCAAATCTTATCGAGACTAAATCTTTTTATGTAAACACGAAATAGCAAGCCCTTTTCTTGGTTGCATTCGTGAACTTTCATTAAACAAGAAATTAACGTTCCCATACAAAATACCAACTCAAACTTTTAAACTTAAAAACCCAAATAAACCATAAAAAAAAGGTTTTTTTTACAACAACAAAACGCAAAAATTATTGATCAGAACAACAAAAATAAAAACCTAATCCCGTCACAACAATCCAGCTTTCCAACATGACTTCCCAGTCGTAAAAATGCCGTAAAAAACCTGTCGCAGGTTTGTTTCCCCTCTGGCCAACAGTGCATGCGGAGAAGAAAGAATGAGGTAACGATACAGCCCGTTATGATTGCAGTAAAAAGAGTTGTTTAAGAAATAGTTGTTATTGCCTAGTTATTATTTATTAGCTTTTTTACTTGGTGGTAATGCATAGTATAAATGTGTTTGTAGATCAAGAGATTAGTAGGTATTTATAGTAATGTTTTTAATGAAAGGTTAAGTTGTGAATATTGAGGATTTTTAGCATGTTAACGATTAATGTTTCGATTAAAATCAATTAATTTAAATTGAAGATTTCTTTTATATAAACGTTATTTAAACGTTTTTAAAACAAAAAAAAATAATTATTTAATAATGTGAATTAAAAGTAGGAGTATAAACATTATTTAATAAAAATATATCCTTATTCAAGTCGTAAATTTACAAACACAAAATTATCTTTGAATTTGAAGTTTAAATTATATGTTTTATTTAAAAAAATATTCTTGGAAAATGATATGTTTAAAAGATTTCCAAGTCGACAATACAATTTTACTCAAATGAATGCGTTACAGAATAAAACACTTATTATCTTTTAAATTGCAAGCTTTGAAGCTATTGTGGAACATTTATAAGAAAAAAATCAGCAGAATTGTATCAATAATTTAGTTTGAATGTGAGATTTTTTTTACCAATTCTAAAATTAAATTATTTACTACCGAATGAATGTGGCGTTAAAAATCGAATACTTTGGATTTAAATATAATTTTTTTAATAAACAATATATATTTTTAATAAAATAAATTGCGTCACTTGACTGTGGTTCTAAAATACGACGCCCGTCGCCAATAGCCCTCGTGTAGCTCTAGTGCGACGATAATTCAAACTAAACTAAACTAAATAAAATAAATTGCTGAATTTAACCAATAAAAATCTACTAAGGAAATCGTTATGTTATAACAACAAAATACTCGCCTAAAACCTTTTCCACAAACAATTAATTAAACAAACACAAAAATCTCACTTACTGTATTTGATTCTTCATATTCTTATCACTCTTTCTCAGATTCAGATACTGCTGTCCCAACACCAGCAAGTCCTTCGATATAATCATCTCTCTTCAACTAAAACTCACAATCAAAAATTCCAAACAGCCCTTTTCTACAAAAGGGAGTTCGCGCAACACTACAAGTCCTCTCGATCCAAATTCTAAGTCTTATAAGTCTACGAAGGACGATCTTATAAGTCTGTAAGTCTTGAGGATCTAAGCGGTGAAGTAACGATGGTGCTAGCTGTGAGGCACAGTGGCAAATGAATGAGGCACGAGTAGATCCAGAACCTTTGGCGATTGTGGAGGGGGGGGGGGGATTGGTCGTCTTGTGGGGATGGGATTTGTTGGGTTAGTTGAAGGGAACAAGTGTTGTGTGTTGGTGTTTTTTTGTTTGTGCGGATTCAAAAGGAGATGTTTCTGAATCATTGGTTAGATGTTGTTTAACTAATCGCGTTCCAGAGCTGAAACGGCAGGCAATGAATAAATAGCTATAAATTATAAAGCTACAACAAATTATATTGCTATAATTAATGGTTAAATATCTATAAATTATAAAGCTACAATAAATTATATTGCTATAAATAATGGTTAAATATCTATAAATTATAAAGCTATTATTTTGGTATAAATAATGGTTCCAGAGCTACAACATTGGTTAAAAAGTTATGAATCATAAATCTACAATATTTTCTTTTTTTAATTTGTTGTATTTAGTCATTCAATGGTTAATACTTTTAACCCCTCATAATATAATAAAACAAACTGTGTGAATTTGTAGTTTTTATAAAGATTTTAAATCACTTTGAATCATGTGACAGAAATTTATGCCGAAGCAAGTATGTTTTTAACAAACAATAATGGATGACTTTGAGAAAATCATATAATCAAGATATAGATAATTGTATCGGGTAAATAAAATGAGAGCAATATCATTCAAATCTCTATATAACCATTTTTTTTAAATCAAATTTATTCTTTTTAAGTTAAAATTTAAGTACCGAGAAACTACCAGAAAATTCCCCAAAAAATCTTTAAATTCTAATAAGAATAATAGCAGGTAACTCCCAAGATATATTTATTTAGTTTATCATCCCCCTCCGTGTGTTAGCAGCTGTTGGATGGTTATGCGGCGATTGCCCAATCGAAGAGCGGAAGGTTTCGACACAGGTTTCGATGTCCGCGGATGATTCTTGCGAAAGGAAGTGGTTCAATTTTTGAATCAATTATGAATTATCTTAAAACATATTACATTACAAAGTATTCCTGATGATGTGAATTTTTTTATTCCGAAAATAGTTTTTTTAAAAAAATTTCATAAACAAATAAACTAAGTTCAGAAATACATTTGATTAGGCTTTGAATGTGTTTCACATTTTACAATCGCAATTAAAAGTAATTTTTGATAGCCGTATCCGGAAGTGGTTCACGTTTTGGTTTAATTCTGAATTATCTTAAAATATATTAAATTGCCAAGTATCCCTGATGATCTGAAATTTTTATTCCGAAGATGGCTTTTTAAAATCCCTTTTTTCTTTCAAAAACAAGTGAACAAACTTCGCCAATACATTGAATTTGACTTTTAAAGTATTTCCCATTTCACAAAGAGCATTTTTGATATGCGTTTTCTTTTAAGTATATAGAAACTTTTATATAAAAAAGAAGTACAATTTGCGAAAGCTTAAACTATATGTTTTCAGTAAGTTCTTAAAATGTGAATAAGTAGCTTATTACGAAATGTCTGACGAATTAGATAAACAGCTGTGCTCATCCAATCAACTCATAAATAGTCATGCAGACATCTTACAAATCATCGCATTCCTTTTCATGTTTTCGCAATGTATAATTACTAGATATTTAACTATTATTATTCGTTTTTATTCAACACGCAAATAAACTAATCTGACGTAAAATCGCTCAAAAACATACAATTGATATAATTCATACCATACTTTGCTGCCGAATTCGAACAAAATTCATTTCTTAATTCTTGTTAAGGGGACTCAGTACACCAAAATTGATAAAAATGTCAAATTCTTTTGCGGTCTTAAAGTACTATTTAAACCTCTAATATATTTTCCCAAAGTTTCAAAATAATCGATAAAAGGCTCTTTTAACTTTTCATCGAATGTTCCCTTGAATCAATTTTACTCAATATAATAATATTTAGAAACATACCCGTATTAACATATTACATACCGTAAATGCTAAGACTCCGATGAATATTTATGGAACGTGATTTTTTTTAAGTACATAAAAGTATACTAAATAGAATTGGGAATGGAATGGTGAAAATATTTGATAGATTTTTTTAATAAAATAAAGAGGTTCAAATTTGTATTTTTTCTCATGAAATTCATGTGTTTATCCAATAAAATATTTTTTCCACGAAACTATGCATAGCTTAAAAAATTTAATCCCTTAAGTTATTAGGAATGATTCAATACTGCTTGCAAAAAATCACTAAAAGAGATATAATTAGAAGTAGAAGAAAGATTTTGAAAAATGCTTCAAACTTTAAAAAAATTCAATAATTTAAAATATTTAATTTTTATAAAAATTTCTGTGCATAAAATTTCTGGTTTAGACATATTTTACACCTACTTATATATAAATATATATTAAAACATTTATGCCTACCTCAAGTTTGAAAAAAAATTGGTACTGAGTCCCCTTATTAACCTAACCATAACTGCTTCATAAATTAATAATAAGTGAAAACATACAAAAACATTTTTTTTTATTTAAAATGACAAAACAACAACAGGCCCTACCACTTGGAAAAAGAGTTCAAATTTGGGGTTCAAACTGATGCCTATCTCCTTGTGGGTTTTTGATTTGTGGTTTCCGCCGAGTTTTGACTAGATAAGATTTTAATTTGGGGGATGCAGCCACGTCATTTGGCAACTTTAAACAAAGAGTTAGTGTAACATGTCAACCAAAGGGTTGTTCACGCGAGACGTGATATAGTTGCGTTGTATTGAAAGAGTTCTAACTAATTTGTTAAAAACAAAGTTACTTCGCGATTCATAAGTTTATTTGTGCAATTCTATACTATTCCATTATATTCTCATTTTTATACTGAATCTGTTACCTCGCATTTTCGAAAGCTCATAAGTTTCAAATTCATCAAAATTCATCCATAGTACGTTCATCTTAACACCAAATAATTTTTGTAAGCCTTGGCTACTCTCCGAATTGTAAATTTTCTTTTTGGTTCCATGTAAAACCATCGACATAAATAAAAAGACTGTTATCTAATAGCAAAATGGCCGGCAAGTTATCTAATAACAAAAGTTGGGCCGGAGGTCATATCGTCTTATCAGTATTCACATGTTTCTATCTCCATAGATCTCCATTACAAATGAAATGAAGGATCTAGTTGCAAAACTCACATTTTCCAAAGTATAACTAAGATATTAAGTCCGGTCCGTTCACTAACTACTTTGCAAACATTGCAAATTAATACATTACAAATTATCACTATTTTTCCATTACAAATTAAATGAAGGATCTAGTTGCAAAACTCACATTTTCCCAAGTGTAACTAAGATATTCAGTCCGGTCCGTTCACTAACTATTTTGACGATTGCAAATTCAATTGGACGAAATCGCCAAGGAACGTGCCGGACTCTATATTTTAGTCATACTTTATAGAGAATCTGAGTTTTGCAACTAGACCCGTCATATTTTCAAAACCATTTGACTCAAAAAGTAATCAAATACAAGTACAACTCTATTCAACCAACATAGTGAAGTAGCTTGACTAACTCCACCACCTCGTTAGTATTATTAGCACGGATGCAAATAGCAACAATGGGTTATTTGGTTGGTTACTCAACCGTTTTGGATTTGATGAGTAGTTTGCTAGTTGTTTAATCTAGTTAAAACAAATCATCGTAAACGTGTTTGGCCCTTTTCTAATTTTTTAGTAATAGTTGAACATGAAAAAGTGGAACAAAGCGTTTAGTATGGAGTTACTAGTGACCCACAGTAGCGTATGATAACCTTTAGATATCTTTCTGTCACGTTGATATCGTATCGATATATAGAGGATATCATATTGTACTAGGGTATGTTAGAGCGAGATTTTTTTAATGTTGCTTTTTATGCCATTTGAAATAAAACTTGTTATAAATGGCTGAAATTTAATAGTTATGCTTTAAACACTCGACAAAAATCTGTGATGAATTTTGATTTCTCGTTACTATTTTGTAAGCAAGCATTTTATTAATTTTAAAATGGCTCTTTTGCGATTCTTATTAATCAATATCACAAAAATAGTAAATCTTATCCTGAATCGAAGAATACTCATAATAACTTTTCTGGCTCAAAGTTTAACTTTGCATATTCATTAAAAATAATCAATCAAAAGTGTATTTGTAAAGTTTGCCCCTGAAACGCTTGATATAAATCCCGACATAAATGACAATGAACTAACAACCTTTCTCATGTGAAAAGAGTATCATTGCTAAAAACTGATTCAGCGTCGGGTTTGTGGTCACGTGACAAAACAGCCAAAAAGTATACACATTTGTATCGGGAAAAATAATTAAAATTTTAAACTATGTATCTACTACAACTTTTCAAAGCAGTTCATAGAGATATAGACAATTAGTTAATCACAAATGAATTCGATATGTATCTATTTCCTCAAAACATAAGAGAGACAAGTCTTAAAAACAGCCAAAAATTACTCATTAAAAAGTGTGCAATTTTTTTTTCGAAAAACGAGAATAAATTTTAAACTATAAATTTACTACAACTTTTCGAAGAAATTTACTGCAGATCTAGACAATTAGTTAATCATAATTGCATTCGATATGTATCTACATTCTACATCCTTGGAACATATGAGACAAATCATAAAAACTATCTCCGGGCAACCATAAACCACATCCTCACGAGACATCCACACCTAACAATAAAAATAACACGGGATCCCAAACAATGCGAAGAAAAAAACAAAGAAGAAGAAGCAGAAACGGTATTCTGAACATGGCAGAAGAGAAACTTGGTCAAGCCAAGTCATTGAACTCTCAGCAGTAGTAGCCTCGATTGCTGCCATTGTAGTACAGCTTGACCCTGAAGCCTACTGATCGGGGTTCTGGTGATAAGTTTCACAACATTGTAAGCTTCATTTAGTCACATTTCGGTATCAACACCATTAAACGAGTTAGTTAAAGTGATGCTAATTACCTTTACTAATTTGCTTCATGGTGTTGATGCAGAACAGTTTTTGACATAAACTTCACATGCGACTAAATCAAGGTTACGGTCTGCTTTACAAAATATAAACTAAGAATGCTAAAATAACTTATGGACATTATTTTAATTGAATTATGCAAAGGCCACACGTTAGGTTTATGTTTGTATCAACACTATTCAACAAATTAGTTAAGTTATTATTAAGTGAGATGCGAAATAGTAAAAATAAGTAGTGAAATAGTGATGTGTTCGACTTTATTCTTTTATTCCAGTTGAAACAGAAAAAAAATTGAACAACATCTTCATTGGGCTTGCAATAAATACGTATACTAGCCAACATTTATATAGATAAAAAGAATGTTTAAACTTCAGTATATTAATTTCTTATGACTAACATTTTAACAACTCAGTTGTAAGCTTATAAAATGTAAGCCTATTATTAAACACACTCATTTAAAAAAAAATGTAGGTGTGTGTAAAGTTTTAGAATTTAGAAGAATTGTCTTTTAAAAAACGTATCGAACATCACAACTAATCGTTAAATTGGGTCAAAAGATAGTTGACTCACTTCTTTTAAACTATAATTCAAAAATATTTCAACCATTATGCGTAAGTCTATTCTAATTCCTATTTCCAATCACATTTAACTTATCAGTTACAGCATTTTCATTCCAAAGATTCATAAAAGTCCTCCTGTGGTGTTTCCACCCGCGGACACGAAATAAAATAGTAATAATAATAACCAAGATGAAAAGAAAGGAAATGAATACTAATAAACAAATAAAAAAATCGAAGCAGTTCCGGAAACCGAATAATTCCTTTTTTGCATTGGATTATTCTTGTAATTGATTTAGAGAGTTTGGGTTTTCTTTTGTTGAATTATTTTTTGGGGTGCTTTAAGCAGGGGTCATGGATTGTCAATGAATAAGTCTCTTGTTTCTCTGAGAAATAACGTTAATCCCTGGTGAGTGGAAATATAATGAGCATCATTTACATTTGGATGGGCCTCCACTAAACTAAAGCGCCTAATTGCTAGTTTTTTAGGGATTAGCTAAAATAAAAATGACCTAATAAATAAAATATGTTTATTTCAAATGAGCGTAAATTGCATAATTAATGTATCGATTAACTGCTAACGAAACGTGCAAAATAAGTTTTAAGAAAATACTTTATTTCCTAACAATTCTAGTTTATTTAGAGAATAACATTAAACCTAGGCATAAAATCTAAAATAAATACATGATAGTGGTAAATCTATGCAATGATAAATTTAAGTTATATTAAAGTTCTAAAATATCAACAATAAAATAAGTTTGAATTAAATTATTTACCATATCATACATCACAGACTATTCAACAATTAGCAGTAAAATAAATGTTTACACTTTAATTTTTTAGGTTTAGGAAAATAATACTGCAGGAAGTATACGGTTTTAATATCAATTGTTAGAAATTATTCTCATTTTGTTAATTTATAAATTCCTAAACTATAATTAATTATAATAATGGTATCTGGAAAATCATTCCGGCATGAAAATACTCATTTAAGTTTCGGAAATTCTTTTAAACTTCCGCATCACACAAAAAAAATGGATTTTTAATTTCTAAAATCATTTTTAAAAAAATACATATAATTAGATTTTAAAAGATTGAGGTCATATTTTAAACAACATCAATCAAAATGTAAAACTTTCTTATTACTTCACAAGCCCAAAAAAATTAAATTGCTTTTGAGCATTTCCAGCTGAGTTTACCTATTTACGTCATTGTTTTTATAATGGTAATGAAGAAACTCTATTTCATTGTATCCATTGTTTTTCACGAGTTGTGATGTTTGTCTCCTCTTGATTTTCCTCACTTAATCATTTTTAGCGATTGTCTTTCGAAATTCGGTGAAAGGTGAAGTTTTGGGGACAATATTTGATGAGATACATTGATTTAATAGTGTTTTTGTCCACAACGGTAAACAAAAGTGTATTAATGTAATAAATGTAGTAATATTGTAATTTTATTCAACGAACATATGCATTAAAATTACTTTTGAAAATAAGATTTCATTCAGTTTCGTCACGTGACGCGGAACATGACTCAAAACCAAATTACGACATGATCAGTCTGAAGCGCTTTTAGGGTGGTCAATATAATTATTAATAGTTAAAATTATATTTTACGAATTTAAAATTATAATTTGTACATTTTATGTACTTAAAATTATATTTTGTATACATTATATATTTAAAATTATAATTTGTACATTTTATATATTTAAAATTATATTTTCTATAGATTATATATTAAAAATTATATTTTGTATATTTTTCTGAGTTATTGGACACTTAAAAAATACAAATAGAAGTTTGTTTTAATTTAATAAACACGAGAAATTTGAAAAAATATATTTAAAATCAGAAATTATTTTAATAGTGATTATTGTTATAATTAATATTTTTTTGTTTAAAGTAGTAGTATTAGTAAATATTGACAAAAAGTAGTAATATCAGCAGTAGTACATGCGTAAAATACTAATGAATAGAAAAAAATGAAATTTGAAACTACTTAAATAAAAAAGGGCAACATTTACTAATTATTTGTTTAGTTGTGACAGTTCACTTATTCCTCTCATGACACGCATCCCCAAACATAAACATCTGGCCAAGAACTTCAAAAAAGTTCTTCCGATGCAGCAAGTTAGTTTTCATCGGTACGCGGAAGTGTAAAAAAAATTCTTCATTTACGTAATTCAAAACTACGTGAGCAGAATTTATTCCACTGGCCTCACCTGTCAACTTTTTCCTCGTGGTTGTGCTGTAGCGCATTTTTAAAAAGATAGATTTCCTTCCATAAAATAATAAAAAAAAATACTTGTTAAAGAGAATTTTATCCAGAGATCAAGTGAAGACAATGAAAAGTTAGATTACAATCAAATGAAAACTTAAGAAATGCAATGAAAAGTACTTTTATGGTGGTTTAAGTAGCCTCACTTTTTATTGTTTTTAAGTAGCCTGACCTACACTTTTATCGTTTGTATGACCTTTTTTGTGAAATAAAATTTTATAGAGTTTATTTAAATAATAATAATCATTTGCATTTTATATTTTGTTCTGAATTGCCAATTGCATTGTTTCCTTGTGATATTTACTAAATTGAATACAAAAACTTAAAAATTATTGTTAAACATCCTTTAAAGTGTTTTATTTTTAAACTGTGTCCAAAAACCCATTTCCAACAATTATATTTATTTGTGTATGGGTTTATAACATTCTTAAGATTTCTTTATTTGTGTATGGGTTTATAACATTCTTAAGATTTCTTCATTTGTGTATGGGTTTATAACATTCTTAAGATTTCTTCATTTTTGAAAGTAGGATATTAGGAAATTAAATGCACCTGGTTTAAAAACGAAGCCTTATAAACTTATAAACTTAACGAAGCCTTATAAACTGCATTTTGGAAGAAGAATCAAAACCTCATTGCTACTTAAGATTAAGAGTTAAATTAAAATTTTAAATCTTACAAGTGTGACAATTTTTCAACTTTTCTTTCATCTATTTGAAAACGAATTCGTTTGCCTTAGTATTAAATGTATTTGCAAATTTAATTCATTATGGACCTAAATAATTTTTCAGTAATAATTTACTGAAACTGCAACTTAAAAATTTGATGTGCGGTACCACTAAGATACAAAAACTATTTATGAGACAAAAATTCTAAAATGAATCTAGTAGTTACTAATTTTCGAATTTCAAGAGAAGAAAGTGTATGTTGCAAAAAATGAATGTAATTTTGTATCAATAAATAATGACGAATAATGATAATAAAATGATAAATTAACGAATTGCTGCAAACAGTTCTATATATTTTAATTGTGAATATATTGTTTTCAATTAAATAAAGTTGTCACACACACAAAGCCAAATAAAACTTTAATTTTATGATTTTTCTATGCAAAAAAATATATTAAGCGCAAATAGGGCGATTATTAATTACATAATAGGTTCTCACAAAACCGACAAAAAAACATGTAACGGTGCACTCATACATTTCCACAGAGGTTACAAAACCTCAAACTTACAATGAAAAGTTCATTAATCCGAAGACAGCGACATAACTGACCAACTTTAAAAACGACAACTTTTAAAAGAAAAAAAATCGGGTCAAGTCCCAACAAAACAAAGAACAAACGACTTTTCACTAACAGGAAGTTCTGAAACGAAAGCAAACGCTATCAAAAACTACAGAAAGTCGAAGAAAGTAAATAAAGCTTCGAAGAGGCCCTGGAAGGGGGCTAAAAAGCAAAAATAAATACAAATTACAGTGAAAACTAGAACTATCAAGATTTTCCATTGGCTGGTTATGTAGGTTAAGCCATGGGTTCAATATTTCCTAAGACTTCTTGAACCAGTGTCAAATTTATAATGGGGTTAGAATTTAGTACTAAAGGTGTTTTAATTATTTTCCTGGAAGTTACGACAATAGAACAACGGGTAACAATAGGGGGGAGAGGTTTAAACCTATACTTTTATTTTTGGGTCCGGCAAAATTGGTCATGCGACACATAAATTGAAGATCTTGGGTGGGAAAACAGGTCAATAGATAAATTATATATAAGTGCATGGGGCGTTACTGTGCTGCAAACGAAAATATAGTTCAGACTAACGAATTTAAAAACATTTACGGGTCAAGAAATCGCAATTGGTGTAGATATCTTAACAACTATCTTTAAATAATAATTGCTGTTTTTATTTTATACGTTTGCAGGGAAACGTGATGTTTCGTTTTATGAATTTATGTGTTTTAAAAACTGGCTAAAATGCGTGACAACTGGCTATTAACATGACAACTAATTGACCCATACCGTATTAAAATATTGCAAAATTCACGTTTTCTCACAAATTCCTCATTTACTCAGACCACAATAAAGTAATGTAACTTAACTGTTCTGCAATGTTTCGAAAAATGTTTTTAAAAAAGGTTCCGTAATATTTATAAAAACAAAATCCTCCATAAACATCACAACAAATTTCTTTACGAATTTCTCATTTACATTTTTAAAAAAAGAGGGAAGCCCAAAAACATTACAAAAAATCACACACAAAAATTATCACAAATTCCTCTTTACGCAAACGACAAAAAAAATAACCTAACTGTTCTGCAATGTTTAGATAAACGTGAAAAAACGTTCCGTAATATTTAGAAAAACAAAAAACATCCGCAAATATTACAATACATTTCTTCACGAATTTCTCATTTACATTTTAAAAAAAGGTAAGCTCAAAAATTTTAAAAAAATTACGCACTGAAATTAACACAAATTCCTCTTCACGCAGACGACAATAATATAATGTAACAGTTATGTAACGTTTAGAAAAACCTGAAAAAACTTTCGTAATATTTATAAAAACAAAATCATCCATAAACATCACAACAAATTTCTTCACGAATTCCTCATTTACATTTTAAAAAAAAGGGGGAATCCAAAACGTTAAAAAATTATCACAAATTCCTCTTTACGTAGAGGACAGTAATGTAATGTAACTGTTCTGTAATGTTTAGATAAACGTAAAAACATTCCGGAATATTTAGAAAAAACAAAATCATCCATAAACATCACAACAAAATTTCCTCACGGATTTCTCATTTACGCAAGCGGCTACAACAAAGTGACGAATCATCTTATAGCAAGTTTGGATTAAAATTCTGACTCTCAGCAAGAGGTCGTTGACCGTTACCCGACCAACTCATCTTTTTTCTTCTTTGTGGCCCGCGTAACTAGGCAACCAGGAATAGTTAGATGATGCAGTTTTATAAAAGGAGAGATCCTGTTACGTTTAGTTCAAGGACGAACTCGGGTTTCATCTTTTTTTTTCTTCCAAAGAGAGGTTTTCTAGTGAGGATGCTTCGTTTCGGAGTGTTTTTTATGAGTGGGTGGTGTTTGTTTGTGTTATTCTTAAAAGTTTGAGATAATTTTACTTTTTAAATGAAAATGATAATGAAGCATTAGATCATTTTGATGACCATGGAGTTTCTGAATTCGGGTTATTTCTTGTGAACGAATAGATGTTTAATTTTGAAGAATTGCTTGCTTGAAAGTACATTTTTTAAAAAAAATAATAATGAAAGAGTCGATTTTTTAGTGTGCAAATAGTTGATTTTACTTAACTTAGGAATGTTCAACAACTACGATTGTTTTCCTTTTAAAGTGCGCATTTCCATGTCAAATGCCGGTAGATATTTTTATGTAAAATGTTTTCGTTAAAATATCGCGAGATTAAGCTGTCGCTTTTAAATACGTATAGACACTGTTTTAAAGGAAATTTTTTTCAAGTTAATTTTGAAATCCAACAAATTAACTAACAATATTGAACTAAATAAAATAACTCAACTAATATTGTAAAATATCTAATGCACTGCTGAAAATTTTTGTTGGGGTTGTTTCTTAAAACAAAAATATTCTTTCAAAATACATTTCAATCAAAAAGTAAAAATAAGACGTCTGGAAGGTATAGAAAATCAAAAATTAGTAAAATCATAACTTTATGAAATTCCATAGCATTATGATTTTGTAAATTAAAGAATAACATGTGAAAATTACGATTTATGTTTTCTTTAATATTCTTATATCTTCTAGTCTTCTTTTATGTTACTTTAAAATTATTGAAGAAAGGCTTGTTACTGCTTCTTGTCAAGACAGAAACCGTAATTGTTGGGGACAAAGCAATCTTGTTCAATGTTTGCGATTGTATTTTTTTTCTCTTCGCATATGTTCAAAATTTGAAACAGTTTATAAACAGTGAATAAATTATTTTGCAAATAGTTTTTATGCAAAATATTCAGTTACTTTCTTTGTATGTTTTAACGAATTCAACAATTGAATTGCCTTTACAGAGTTTAAATTAACGAATCGTTTTTAATTACGTTTTTATGTCACATTCAAAGGATTATTTAAAAAAATTATTTAAAAAATTATCAAAGAAAAGAAGAACATTATTAGTTACGGCATGAGATTGTGTATTTTAATTCCAATTATAAGTTTAAAAACTGTGTAAAATAATTAAAAAAATTGTGTTATAATTTTATATGCTATTTTTAGATGTTTTCATAATACATGATTTTATGATTTTTATTGTTAGGTTCATTGTAGTACTCTATAGTTATTCTATGTGAAAGGTGTAGTTGCAAAACTTACATTCTCAAAAGTATAACTAGGATATAGGGTCCTTCTCACTCATTGGCGACTTTTAACGATTGTTAATTTGTCACTAAAGAGAGAACAGTTTTTAGAACTTCCAATAACTGTTTCAACTAATCAGACTTTAAGCAATAGGTAGGTACTTGCCTACTTAGTAGTACATAGTGCAGCTAAAAGCGAATCTTAACGATCACAAATAAATATAAATACAGTTTTAAAAACTATTCCTCGCAGATTACATTTCTTAAATATATATATTTATAATAATTCATTGGGATTTTAAGATTTTTTTACCAAACTTTATTCAGGGAAATCTATTCACTAAATCCTCAATAATAGATTTCAGAAGTTTAAAAACAAAATATTTCACTAATTTAGGTCATTTTCACAAACAGTGCTTAGCAGTGTATGTTCACCATACAATTCCCCATACAATAGTCGGCCTCAATTTAATTTTTTTAAACGAGTGTTTTTTCTAAACAACTTCCTTTATTTCCGTTAATTCTTATTTTTAAAAAATCGACAAAAGGCGATATAAGGCATAAGACAATACGCCCAGAAGGGTTCAATGAACTCTTTCAAACCAGGGCTAACTGATATTACTTTCGTCACATTAGCTCTGAAGCTTTGGTTTGCACTTGTCAGAAAAAGAGAAAAAAAAATCCCGGAAATAAGTAATTTTTTTCACCTTTCCCAATGTTTTTCTTATTAGCTCCTTTATTTTTTTAAAGAGTTTTTTTTCTTGTTTCGCAGAGACCATCTGCAGAAAAGGTGCCCTGGAGGCCAAAAAATCAACTTTTTGTGGGCCCTAATCCCATCCTCTTACCCTATCCACTAAGGACACAAAAGAATAGAACATTTTGTTTATGTTTATGAGTTCTCTTACATAAAAAAGTACCACCCTTAAAAAACCATACCAAAAGAAACCACCATAGACCATTAGAAAAGTCAAATGCAACTATTTTATCATGTTAATATTACAGCTCTTTTAAATTTATTTATTAGTTTCGTTTAAATATTTCCTAGTGTATGTTTGAGTATTGAAATATTATAAAGTTCACGTTAATGAATGAATATGTACTTTTATGGATAAAGGTTTAATTTTCAAAGCAATCTATAGGAAGGTTATCCTACATACCTTTCGCCATAAAGAGAAATGATAAAGAGAAGTTACTAGGAAAATGTCCCAATCGATTTCAGTGAACATTGTTCCATTTTCTTCTTTTCTTCTAATATTACCATATATTTATAAATTCTTTGATTCCCTTATTTTTTATTATTACACAAAAAAATCCTAATATTTTTTTACTTCATTTTTTAATATATTATCTTTTGTGGTCTCTCTCTCAAATAAAACACATTTCAATGGTTTCTCTTTCATCAAAGTCTATGAAACACGATGAAAAACTATCTTGAAATTATAAACAACTAAAAAAGACAAAAGCATACCACAGCTGTTCTTAAAAATATACCACTATGTTCAAATACTATCTATCTACAGATGTCTCTCTTAAATAACCGTTATTTTGCCTTTCGAAAGAAGAAAAAACAGAAACAAGAAAAAGCGCTTATTTTACTGTAGAATTACTAAGAAAAGTTAAGTAGTTCGCGGGAAGTCATCAGCACTTATTTATTTAAGATTCGGAAACTTGGGAAAAAAGTGACATGGCACAGTTCGAAGAGAAATGAAATTTAGTAGGGGCGTTCCATTCTAAGAACTTTTTCCTCTGATCCTTTTCAAATAATTGTAATCTGATTTCTACTGCTTATTTTCCTATAAGGGATAGAAGTTATTTTAGTCACAATTCTCTAAACTCTGGCAGAACTAAAACACCTAGTAATTTACCTTGTATGGGCATACTATTATAATTATTTTATTTTTGTAATAGTCGTTTCTATTGAAAATATTTTATAATAAAAAATGCGTCCTCATTTTGAGATAAATACCGGGTTTTTAAACGGTATGGTTTGAAAGATTTTAAATTTGTATTATTTCTCGCTTTGAGTTTTCGAGTTTTAATAATGACTTCTCAGGTTCACACACACTTGGTCGCAGTGCGGAATTATTAAATCCGTGGCAATACTCTTAACCCAAATCTAAATAATTTGAACAAACCTAAGACCCTAAAGCAATATCATTTAATGAAAGCTATAACCTTCGAAAGTTTATTGAATATTTTAAGTAACTACTAATTAAATAATATTAATAGCATAATAGTTTTAAACGTCTAATAAAATAATTAAATTAACTAATTTTAAGTAGTTTCTAAGTCTATATGACATAATTCCATTCGTCATGACGTTGTGAGATTTAAGTTTTCGTATTTAAAATTTATACCAGTGAGTATATTATTCAATTACAATAAAAAAAAAGACTTTTTAAAAAAGTGCCATTGATAACAGGGGAAGAGGCCTTGCAGACAATTTGATGATTTCTTTCTTGTGGATGTCAGATTTCATGCCTCAATTTAATGGGACTAGACGTCTCATTTTTTGTGGGACAGTAACGCTTTTTGTCTCACTGTCCCGTGGATCGGATTTCGTGCCAAAACGCCCCGCTTTTCTGTTACAGTTCTTTAAACTTTCCAAAAAAACGTGGATAATATAAATACCATAGCTTTTACAATGATTTTGTGAATAATCTTTGTTAAAACGTTGAAATGACTTTGAAATTAATATTAATTCTTTAATTTTATTTATGAATACTCAGAATAATGGTTACTATCTGATAGTAATCTGCTTATTTTATTAGTCTGAAAACTCTTACGTTGAAATGACTTTAAAATTATTATCAATTCTTTAATTTTATGTACAATTGCCCAGAATAATGGTTACTATCTGATAGTAATCTGCTTATTTTATTAGTCTGAAAATTCTTACGTTGAAATGACTTTAAAATTATTATCAATTATTTAATTTTATGTACAATTGCTCAGAATACTGGTTACTATCTGTCAGTAGTCTGCTTATTATTAATTAGTCGTAAATTATTAATTAAGCCATTATTAGAAATTTGGGGGAGGGAATATTCCATTAAAATTATCAAGGAGGTGACGGAGTGAATCTCCTGATTTTCTCTTTCAAAAATCTAGTCATATTACTAAATCAATGAGCTTCAAACACTCCCAATAACCAATTGACTTTATTACAGAAAAAAAAATTATCAAAATCCAAGCAAATCCCGAATGCCCTCAGGACGGATGGTCACCGTAACGCAACAGTCGTAATTCATCTGTTTCTCCTTGGATACATCCACCGCGAAAGGATGTCCATATTTGAATTTCAAGCAGCAGAATGTACAGTAGCCATGTATTTCGTCGGGTTGAATAACCGACCTTTGAGTGCCCCGAGTTTTGGGATGATGGGCCACAAGGTCATTAGTTTCTAACTCTATGGTTTCAGCAATCACTGGTGCAGAGGAAAAGGCTTTTTTCTTTGTTGTTATAGAGAAAGAATAGAAATACAATTTCACATGGGTGGTTTTTTTCCCTCCGTTATACATTTTTTTAAAATTTAAATTTATTTAGTATTAGTCATTAGTCTTAATAATTTCGAATTCCTACCATCTACACCTACCACAAACGAACGGTTTTAACTCAGTCTGAGTTAATTTGCACTCCTTTCCGGTGCCGAAAATGCACTTCCCCTATAGGAGTGGATTTCACTCTTTTTGCGGAGTAGGTAAAAGAAATAAAAGAAAACAGTCTACATCCTGCACTCTTAAAACGAGCGGTTTTAACTCAGTCTGAACTCTGAGTTAATTTGCACTCCCTTCCGGTGCCGAAAATGCACTTCCCATATAGGAGTGGATTTCACTCGTTTGTTTTAAGAGTGTACATGTAACCTATCGATGATGTAACTGGATGATGAAACAGTTCAATGTAAAAAAAAATATCTGACCAGCGACAAATTCTTAAAGGGAAATTCAGTTTGCTTATCTTCTTCACTTAAAAGTAAGAGAAATTTCAATATTTATATATTTTTAATAAAGAAAACGTATTCAATGAGTAATATTTCTCGATATTTATCTTATTAGTAGAAAATTTGAAAAATTCCCCTCAGCTAAAGTACTATTTTCTTTACGAGGATGGTGACATTTTGCTCTTGGTCCCTTTCTAATTCATATTTTTTCATATTTCCATCTATATATCTTTGATACCTACTGACATACTAATTGTAACGGGGTGAAATAACTCCTTTTTCACATCAATCGAACCTTCAATCGTGTACAGAAAGGTCACCCCTATGAAATTGATATTAAAAAAAAGTATCTTTAAATTGGAATGGTCTAAAACGTAAATTTAAATGCTCAAAAAGAAAATATGTACTATTTTTGTAAATATATCATAAATTAATTGTTATATAAGAGTTAATAAATAATATAATACTTAAAAAATATAATAGTACGTAATAAATATTACAGTATATCTAACTTTAAATAACGCAACGGCAACATGAATATACAAGGAAAACTAAAATTTTACAAATATATGAAATCTCTATAAAACAATTTTTTTAAGATAAAAATATTAAATTGACAATAAAACTAGTTAATTTTATTCTTACTAACACGCCTACGAAACAAAATAGTTTAGAAAAGCACAATTTCGAGTATTTCCTGATAATAAGGAAATACTTGATTGAGTGAAATTAAATTCTATTCAATTTAAATGTAAACTGGAATAACAGGACATTCTTTTCATTATAGCCTATATTTTAAAACGTTATCAAAAGAATTTAACTTTAAAGTTTGATTAAAAAAATAATGCTGATTGATTTCCTTTTAGTGATATTAGTAATTACTAGGAGAGGAAATTAAAACAGAAATCGCACATAATTGGAATCAAAATCCGAATATTTTAGAATTGTTTGTTATTTCCTATGCAACTAAATTAGTCAAATTAGTTGCTATAAAAAATGCAATTTAAAAAGTCAAATTAGTTGCAGTTAAAAAAAATTAATTTAAAAAGTTAAATTGCTTAATTTTTTTATAAAGATCTGATACACTAAATTAGGTAATAATAACAAACAATTTCAATTTATATTATTTTTTTTAAATTCGTAATAAATTATTTCTAATTTCAAAATCCTAAGTAGTTTTTATAATGTAATTAATACGATTTTCAAAAATATTAAAAAAATTTACTACAATTCTTAAATGTTTTAGTAATTTCAATTGTATATTATTTTACTGTATATATTTTTAAACGATGGTTCATTTTTAAATAAAAGAACGGTGGCGTGTAACTTTTCATCATTAATTTCCTAATCCTATGCATTCAAAAAGAGCTTTGAAGCGTGTGTACACTCTTAAAACAAAAGAGTGAAATTCACTCCTATAGGAGAAGTGCATTTTCGGCACCGGAAAGGAGTGGAAATTAACTCAGACTGAGTTAAAACCGCTCGTTTTAAGAGTGTAGGACGCAGATTGTTTTCTTTTATTTCTTTTACCCACTCCGAAAAAGAGTGAAATTCACACCTATAGGAGAAGTGCATTTTCGGCACGGAAAGGAGTGGAAATTAACTCAGACTGAGTTAAAACCGCTCGTTTGTTTTAAGAGTGTAGGGTAAAGAATGAAGAAAACGGAAAACAACGTCAGCTAACCGAGTTATTTTTGAAACTCATCGGATATTTTAAGTTATACATCTGCTTTCTAAGTGTTTACACGTCTGAATTGAAAAATAAAGGCTAATAAATAAACTAGTTTGCAAAATAAACGTATGCATAAGTTAGCTTAAATTTTCGCAACGTTAGATCTTTTAAATTTTTGCAATAATTCAAAGTTTAAGAAAAATAAAACTATAAGTTGAGAAGAATAAAAGTTCTGTGAATATATAATTCTTTGGTTAAAAAAATATTGAATGCAATATGAAAAAACTCAAAATTATTTAATTTTTTCTTAGTCCGAAAAAATGTTATACTAGTTTTATAAATCAATAAAAATAACTAAACAATCCTTAAAAACTAATATTTAGAAAAACACTGAATTTTTGATGTTACAAATTATTACGACCAAATTGTTACGGAAATTTTAGTTTAAAGTAAATACATACACTAATAAACAATACATGAAGAAATATATTTCCTCAGTTGAGAGGAGTTCCTCTATTTTCACGGGAATTTTTGATTAATTTTTAAATAGAACTGATGTTAAATACGTTTAATTTAATCTAAATATTTTGTGATTTTAAATACATTTACATTTATTCAAATCTATATTTAGTTTTTCCTTAGGGGTACGAAAGTAATTCAAGTTCCGATGTTACAAAAACACCCTTCCCCTTTTTGACCGTTAACTAACAAAGACCCGATACCAACAGGAAGCCATTTTATTTATATAAAATATAAAGAAAAATTTAAGGTAAATAAATAACGAAATAATAATAAAAAATCCACTTCAGGTAACAAAACTAAAAGGTGTAAAAGTATAAATAAATAAGAATAAATGAAATAACTATAAAAACCTTCAAACTCTGTGGAAAAGTGTGAACCCCATTACAGCTTCATTAAGTTGATATCGGAGGTAAAACGTATCTGTGTAATGTTTAATTAAGATTACTAGTAATTGTAAAATTAAGAATTTTTACGTTGCTTTGATTTTTATAATTATTTCGAAACCTCGTTTATTAACCTCAAAAAATAATAAGAAGAACAAAATTGATTTGTATTTTTTTTATGTATGATATGACTTTAGTAAGTAAATGTCATTAGCAATTCTGATATAAATTGTATTTTTCAAATTCCAAAGTTAGAGAAACTGAATTATGAATAATTTATAATATTATTAATTTATTGTTAATCGTATGAAGTTTTGGACGGCCATTGCATTTCGTTGTGGAAAGGTTACGCATCTGTTCATTGTTGCCAAACTTATTTACCATTTAAATTAAGAATGAATAAGTTCTAAAATTTAAAAAAATTCCATTAATATGAACTGGAAAAGGCCAATTTCTCATATATATCACGTTTATACATGTATTGCGACACGAAAGCGTTAGATAATATGTAAGGCACACCCTTAAACGTAGTAAGTTTTTGACAAAGACAGGCGTTTTTTTTGCTTATAGTATAGTCACATTTTTTAATTCCGTTGTCCTATGTGTTATGGTAGAGTTGAAATGCAAGCCTTCCCTCGTGAGAGAACCGCTTGATAAGACCTGAGGTCAATGAACTCCGAGAAGGCCACTCGGCCATGTTTTCTATAACAGATCACCGAAGCCACCGAACAGAAGCTCAGAAGCTTTAAAGAGTTGAGGAGAAGATCGGCGACTCCAAGTTAAAATGTTCTATATTATTTTTTAAAAAATAACTATAATCAACACTAATCAAACTTAAACACGATATTAAAGCCGGAAGATTTTCTGCAGTAACTCAATGAATATACATTCAAAATGTTCTTTAAAAATTGGAAACAACATGGATTAATTTTACTTTTACGCGATCCACAAAAGGAGATATGCAGTAAAATCGTGAATAACAGGTTAGACTTGGGAATGCTTTTTATACAAATAAAAGATATGCACATTCTCAACATTAACCTAACTTCATCGCGATCCAAGAGCCTGAAGGGTTTATGTAGTAAAACAATGAATATATTGTCTTTGAAATGTTCTTTAAAAAAATTCTTTAACACGATTCAAAGAAGATTTATATAATAAAATTTTGAATATGTATTACCTGTTGGATTGTTCTCTGCAAAAAAAAATGCAAATGGCCAACACTAACATAACTTTAACATGATTCAATGGCTGAAGGGTTACGCAATAAAAAGATGACGATTAATTGTTGAAATGCATAACTTCAATAACAAAGCTATTATAAATAATCAGCTCCAACCTAACTATCTTTTGATCTAGAATCCCGGAAGGTTAAGGAAGTATACTATTAAACATTACCATTGAAATATTCTTTTATCAAAAGAGAAATGTAAACAATAACCGACCCTAACTTAACTTTGACCCAATCCGTTGGTAAACTGTTCTACTCGTTCATGAACCAGATACCTAATAGAGCATTCGGGAATGCAAAGAAGATCGATTGAAGTTTAGTTTTTAATATTATTCATAAAAAAGAAATGAAAAAGGGATGTTTACTGAGTCGGGTAATACACGTTTACAAAACGTGTATTACCCGTGTTACAACTCAGTAAACAAAAGTAGGTAATACACGTTTACAAAACGTGTATTACCTACTTCTTTTCCTTAGCCGGGATAGGGATTACTAATCAGTTGTTTTGCATCCGCTGGAATGAATTTTATTTATTTTAATTCTCAAAATATCTTTGATAAGTTTTTAATTGTACGAGAAAAATGTATATTCTAATCTGATTGATTTGTTATTATTAAAATATAAAGCAAAATAATACTTTTCGTATGTCTTTCTGTATTCTTGTTTATTCGTTAGTTGAAGATAATGTTTTGATTTTATATGTTTTAAAGAGTTCAAATATTATAAATGTAGTTTTTAATGCACCAAGATATAGCACGTATTTTTTTTAATTGTAATACATTCTTATACACTCTACCAATAGTATACCCTATATTGGTTTTCATAACCTATGAAATAAAATGCGCTGTAAAAAAATATATTGGACACGAACCAGGAATCTATAGCAGCAAATATCAAAGCTGTTAAAGCGATATAAAGCATTAAAATTATAATAGTAGTAATAGGTTAATACCACTCTTATACCACTATCAAAACAAATCTCTCCGTAAGATTGTATATATTTATTTTCTTTATTTCTTTAACATTACCTAAGATGACCTTGCGTCAAGGCCAAGGTAAATTTTCCTCTGGGGCTGAATGTCTCGTAAGAAAAATACCAAACTGATTAATTGTGTTTTTGTACGATCGATCAATTAAGTCAAAAGGAAATAAAAAAAAAGATGTGTATATATAAAGTTGACTTGGTTTGGTTAAACTTACATAGAACTAATGGTCAATTCAATGTTTTGTGAAAACAGCCATTGTTTCTATTTCCAAACAAACAAAAAATTATCTAAATTTGTTTTATTATGTAAACTATGAGTAAAAGGAAATCTCAACAAATTATCAGTTTTCTAAATTTTTCGTACTTGAAAATGCTTACAAAGTAAATATTTTTAACAAAAGATGATTGAACAATGATTTTATAGCTTGAGAAGTAATATGTCATTGAATTTGATGTAAAACTTGAAAAAAATAAATATTTTTTAGTGTCTCAAAACTCAAACACAAAATTTAATTTTTCCTAAAAACTCCAAATATTTGTGTATAAGTCACGAAAATGGTGTTAAAATAAATATATCCCTATAAAAGTATTACACAATAAGCCAAGCCTTATATTTTACAAAGAGATTGATAATGACATATGAATAACCTAAATAATTATAATTTATAATAATCAAATGGAAGATTAATTTAAAAGTATTCAAATGCCATATTCTTTTGAACTTCAGTTTCTTTAAAGTTTTTATCGCGATTGCTTCAGGATATACTATTCAAATTCCAAAATTAAATAATCTATCAATCATTAAAAGTTAAGCAGGATGCTGTTTGCTGTAAACATAACTCTTGCTACAGAAGTTTTGATGAAGCAAAAAGTTCAAAGGTACAAATGCTATTTCCGCATTTTGATCAAGATCAATTTCCTGCAGCGATGCTTAGATGTTTGTCACTAATAGAGTCCGCCGTATGTTTGTGTAACACTCAACTGATTTAAAATATTCTAAAACAAGTAGGTTTGTAACAGAGTCTGTCACTCAACCCGCGTCCACACAATATTTGTGTATAGCAGGAAAAAAGTCGCCAAACACAATATTAATTCTATTCTAAACATTTACATGCTAAATTTGGCTAGTTTCATTTATTTTATTTCAAAAATACAATAATTATTTCTTCAATAATTATTATCGTTTGCAAAAATTAAATTTATATTTCAAAGAATAATTACGTAATATTCCTCTCTTTTAAATAGAACCCAAAACGTTTCACATCAACATATAAACAATCTCTTAGTGAAATATATTTGACGTCATTTCAAACTGATTGATGTCGCAAAAATAAATTTCTTTTAATATATTTTTAAAAAGAATTAAGGTTTCTCGAGTGATTGTTGCGAATGGCAATGGTGATTTAATCCTAATAAAAATGGCTTCTAGTGCTTTTTAAAAGAGCATTAAATTTTGCAGTTTTTTTTAAATATTTAAAGTACTTTGAATTCGATTTTTTTTCTGAGATTTTCAATGTCTTCTAACTTCGATGCGCTAAATTTTTTAACGTATCACACTTGCCTGTAGCATTTGTAGTTTGGGCTAGGAAAGTGGGTGAGAGACAGACGGACTGAACTATTATAATACCTTCATCTTTTTACGTTATAAACGTAGTGTGGAAGCTAAAACCAAGAACCTTATCTGAAAAGAGCGGTACTAGCTGACGGCTAAGATATCATAACTAATTTTGTTAAATATTAAACATGATTAATTGTGCTATTAATTTAATGGTGGCAATTACTTTTCGTTTAAAAAGTTTTGGTTGATAGTTGATACAACGAAGTGAGTTGGGTGAAAAACGAAAAACCAAAAAACATTCCTGTTAGGCTGGTGATAAACTGTAGTCTAGTTATCGTAAGTAGAAGAACTTTCCAGATGCCACCACTATTTGAAGCAATAGTTTATCAATTTTGTGGTAAAACCATGGCTTTGGTTCACCGTAAAAATGGTAAATCAACGCTCCAAATAGTGGTAGCAACTAGAAAGTTCCATGATTTTGGTGCAAGATTGCACCACCATTTTTAACTATGTACAGTACTATTCATACGACGCCAACTAACACAACATATTTATTTAATAAAAAGAGATAATGGTTCTCCAGAAACCCACTGTTGACAGTGACCGAGAAAAAAATTTGTTTATTTTTTCTCTCTTCTCAATAATAGATAAGACAAGTGGCGTGTTGATCGAGTGGTGCAACCGTATAGAAATAGTTCTTTGCACCCTCGCCAGCACAACACGTCCCTTGTGGTGGGTCCACTAACCTCGTATTTATCGATTCATTGTCGTCACATATCTCCCTTGAAGATGTTGAATCTACTGCCTTATCTTGGGTAGACAAGTAGATGAATTTGTCAAGATCGAGTATGAAGAATAAAAAAAATTCGACTTGGAATGTTTCAATTGTCATGTTGTTACGTAATAGCAGGCAGTTTGAAGCTACCCCAGTGCTAAATATTGGCTCTACTTAAGTAGGCTGAGTCGGGACAGCCTCGGCGATACGGGAACTCACTTCAACAAGGTCATTATTCAAGAAATGCCACTGCTCATTGCTAAGGAGGCCTTTGAATTGGCACTTAATTGGCTTGTTTCAGATGACGTATTTCTTCCAGATTTCATTTCTGAACTTCCTCAATCGTTGTTACGATTGGTGCCCTGTTCCCACTGATTCCCTTGTGGCACTGATTCACCAATTGAGTATCATGATTTTTTTATTCAGAATTTCTGTTGCCAATCAAGACCCCATTTCTTTTGGCTTTAAAGAATCATACGCTAAATGGCCAAACTAATGAGTTTAAAGCTGTATTGAGTCCCTTAATATCGAATTGTACTAATAAGACACTAGAGTGGTTTTAGATGTGTTCGCCAAGCTGAGGATTTGGTGAACGGTTTGACATACTGCCAAGGGTATCACAACTCTTCTGCTTTAGTAGAGACAATATATGAAGGCTGTAGTTGCAAAACTCAGATTCCGTAAAGCATAAATAAGACATAGGGTACGGTTCGTTAATTGGCGACTATAATAGTAAATTGAATTTGACGAAGTCGCAAATAAACGGTCTGGACCCTATATCTTAGTTGTTCTTTGGGGAATTTGAGTTTTGCAACCACACCCTTCAAGAGACTCTAGTAAAGGCGGAAAGCTTTCCTGGTCTAAATTCGTCTTTCAGCGTCTTCAACTGGATCCATCACGTAATAGGTCCTTGAAGCCCGGGCTCATCTTACAAAGTTCCAAAAGGCCCCAAATGCTGCCATTTGTCTCAAATTCAATTTTTACTTTATTTACTGATCAATTTGTAAAAGTTATGGTCAATTCGCAAAATAAACCCTTTGCGCTTAATTTTACGATGTTTCATTTAAATTCATTCAAAAATCAGTTATTCGAATCCGATAATTTATCAAACGATTTTTGACTTGAAGAGGCATACTCACCCCCATTACCCTCAAAGGGTTATATGTGACTTTCCCTCTTTCTGAGGAGCTGGCATATTAGGCAACCCCTTTCCTTCTGTATATAGATTGGTGGCGACAAGAGCAAACACGCTTTGAAGGACAGGCGACCCCTTTCGATTTCTCGTTTTGAGTGGGATTAGGCGGAGGCCACCTTTTCAATTTCCTCCTAAACTCGACCTCCTTCTTGTGGCAGAAGTCTTTCTTTCTTGAAATTTTTGTGGGTGGAGGCAGCTGTTTCGAATGAAACCCAAACTTTTCGTTTGCATGGTTTGACAGAAATGTTACTAACATATAGGACGCTCTTAGCAGATGCAATCTATCCATGGATGTATAATGAAAGCTTGTTTCTAAATGGTGTTGAGTCAAAGTTTTCCAAAATTGGGTTTTTGGATGCAGAATATGGAAGTGTGCAACAATGCATTTTCAAAGAGTAGAAGTTTGAGACAAAGTTGGAAAAGGGAAAAATTATTTTTTCCTTGAATTCAATAATAAATCTTTACATAACAAAATGGTGTTGATTGAAAAACGGAAAATGGATTAAACACGATTTTGGAACAAGCTCGTTCATTTTACTTACATTTTTTACTAGTTGAGTACACTTTCTTCATTTTTATCAAGTTATTTTAGATTTTAAAACAAATTATACTATAAAAATAAATCACAACATACGTATGGGGTTATTTCAACAGAAAGATTTTCACGCATGCCGTAATGTTCCCCAAAACGTCGGGGAGGGGGGGAGTAATGAGAAATTTTCCTATAGACCATGTCCCTTTTAACTTTATTCAAATATAATATTTAATTATTTGATTTATTATCTTTAATTAAATCAAAAAAAATTTATTTGTTTATTAACTAAAAAATATACTAATTAAAAAAAATTTATAAACCAACCAATCAGTCAGGACAGGGACCATGGAACTGGGCATTATTAACTCCTATATTGTTTTGAGAGTGACAATGGTGGATTACGTATTTAGAAAAATTAAGATCTTTGTAGCTTATCATTTTTCATAGCAATTAAAGAAATGATATGTTTGATAGTATTGGACACACAAATCTAAAACATTTTCGATATAAAAAATGAGTTACAATTTTCTTAAACTGAACCGTGGATGTGCTTTTTGGGAAGGAAGAAGGAAAATAGTTTGTGATGGACACACATAACATCGATCAAAGTTGTTGATAGGAAATCAGCCATGGCACTTCACTAAAGTTGGCTTAAAAAAGGTTTAACTAACATTTTAATCAAAATATACAGAGACCTATAGCTACTATTTAAACAGTGCTTGTATTGTACTCATATACCTATGAAATGTCTCAAAGTATTACTTTTTATCTTTTAAGCACTATTTTTTATGGAGACACTTTTCTAAATTAAGTAAATTAGATAACTAAATTTTCACTGGCAGTATTTTTCCATCATCCATATAAAGACCCAGTGTATCTGTAATATCATCTTTTTTTAAAACACACACATAAAAAAAATAAGTAGATTCACACAAAAAAATAGTATGTATTCTTTCGAACTTCCAATGGCATGCCAAAACTTGTACCCAGTCCTACCAACCGTAGACCAATTTACTAGTAGTCGAGGTTTCCCATATCTCCGCATTGTGAAAAACGAAATGCCCAAGGGGCCCATAAAAAATAAACTTTGCCCTTTGCTGGGGGTCCCTTTTACCTGGGCTCTCATGCCAGATCAGGTGGCGTATGAGGTTTGGGCAAAATGGCTTTGACCTCTGCCGCTGCTTATTATCCCCGATTAAGATTTACTAGACACGCTATTCCGAGAAACCAAGTGGGGTTGGAGGCATAGAGTAAGGTGGATAATAAGTTTTTGGCGCTATTTAAAGCGAAGCCGCCAAATCGAAAAGTAGGCCCAAAACGAACCGCATTCCCTGAAGGTATGTGTTAATTTGAAATTCAAATACTTATCTTTGTTGAAAATTAAAAGATAATAGGAGATCTGAAATAGTAAATATTTGGGTACACTTATCTCTATTTTTTAAAAAATATATTAATTTATCCTATGCAAGTTAAGCTTCTCATACTCGTTGAAAAAGTAAATCGTATTAAATTTTTACAATTCCCGAAACTTATAAACTATGAAATATAAATAAAAGTATAAAAGGCCATTAAATTATATAAAAAAAATATTTTTCTTTAAAATTGCACCAAATCATTTGTCAAGCGTTTTCTTGGGCCTACATTTAAAGCGATCTATACTTCACTTAACAACCCTACTTTTTGTATAAATTCGGAACTTGACCACATCTCCGCGTTTCTCTTACCTCCATGATTTCGGCTACAGATACAGAAATACCCCCTTTTTGAGTACCGATGCCAGTACCGCCCCCCTCACCTCCAGTTCCGCCCCTTCAGAAAAACCGCGGCCATGACCCCAACAATGACCATAACGGCCGTAAAAAGCAGATCTCGCCAACCACTGACCGCGACGCGCCGCCATGCGGAATCGCCTCTCATTCGTCCATTTTGGATTAATTGCACATAACAATGGACATTTCTTTGAATTTATTTTTTCTTTTTCTCTCAGGTAGAAGATAATGTGAGGTTTATAAAGAAGTAACGGAAGTATATACAGAGGGGGGAAGTCGTAAAGTATGAATCGGTTTTCGAAAATCCCCCAAACTGGGTTCGGTCCAAAAAAGAAAATTTCTGTTTCAGTGGATTCTGGAATTTTAGAGGTTAACGCCCTCGACTGATTATGAGAGTTTTTTTTATCTCTGAAATATCCTATTGTGTTTAAAATTGACAGGGCACTTATCTACTACCGTTTCCTATTAAACGTAAGAAAATTATTTTGTCCTTTTCCCACACAATTTAGATAATTCTATTTGCACTGGATCCCCTCTCCACCCCATTTTAGTTTGTCAAAGCCATTTCAAAAGCTCCTAGACACATTTCTAAATGCGACCCATACAGATTGTACACAAAATTGGTGGGTAGTGATTTTCAAATTTATTTAGGAATTCAAAATAGAATGTTTGTTTGTGTATCAAATAATCATCTACATTCTATATGAAGAGAACACTTAATAGAACTACATAAAAGGTACATCAAACGAAAAAATTACCCCATAAAGAGAAAAGTTACAATTTAAAAAAAAACCTTAGATACCTAACCGGTAAATTTAAGGTAGCAAAATAGTAATACTAAAGTCTTATATGATCAAATTTTCACGAACAAACACTTGTAGCGCTGTAAATTTAAATAATATTTGTACTATGTCCTGCTTCTCTCTGTAGTTCATTTTCAAAACAATATTTTACTGCACCGCATTTCTCTTTTTTACACTGCCAGGAACAGTTTAAAATAAACAGGAGTTTATTCATTTGTAAAGAAAACCAAAATATAAATACTACAGTTTATGTTTTCCAAAGTTCATTTAACTTTTTGAAACTACGATTCACGTTCCTGAATTCCTCACCACATTCAAATCAGGTGGCAAAAAAAATCGACCATTCCTTACACACCAGCCAATACAGAAAACGACGGAAAAGACTTATTCTTGCTCTGGAAAATCATTAAAAAAAGGGAACAGCACAAAGAAACAACCTTCCTTTCGGTTGACATTTACGACCCACAGGATTTATACCGAAACCCCCAGCCAGAATTGTAGAAAACCCAGACACCACAGGCCAAAAAGAGTGTGGCACTTTGCACTTGACAGTCATCCACCGGTATATATATATATCTTTCTATATGGTAAAAGATCTGCTCGCTTTTAGAAGCCATCTGCTTTCTTCGCACCAAGGTGCAAAAGCATTCAGCTCCTCCAAGGCAGATGGTCCTTTACTATTCAATAGTTTCTCCGACTCTGGCATCAATAATAGAGGTTCGACAATCATTGCAGACACGCGCCTGTGGACTGCCATTGTTGGGAAGAGGGCGGCAGGTTTCCCCTTGCTGAAGAAATTAAAGGTGTTTTTTAGAAGGGGGAGGGCATTTCTTGGAAATCGTTTGGACTTTCTGGAAGAAACGGTATGTCGTGTGGCCACGGGTATGGAGGAGGATGATTGATTTGAGTTTTATGTAGTTGGGTTTAGGGTTTGATATGTAGGTCGAAGGTGGATTTGGAGGTACCGAGTTTGGATCGTGTCGAGCTGTAACTTGAAATCTAACTTTTGCTGTTGTAGTTTCAAGTATTGGTAGTCTTTCTAACCTATGTAAAAATTAATTGAGCTCCATGACTTAATACGTATGATTGAAATAATTAAGCAAATCGTGATTAATTCAACGTCACATGACTATTAAACTCTCTTTTACTGAATTAATCACAATTTAACATTTTTTAAAAAATCCTTATCGTGAAATTCAACTCAAATAGAACTTCAAAGAGCAAGTTCTATTGATCTTGTAGCTACTCTTACATTTAATTAAATGTAAAAACAATTATTTTGAAAATAAAATCTACTTGAACTACTATACTACTACTATATCTTTTAATATTTTTTAAAACTTGGGTATAGAAAAAACTTTTATACATTAGTGAAACTAGTTAATACGACTCGGGTGTTTTTTTTTCTTTTCAAGATTATCGCAGTTAAAGTTGTTTCATCGAAGTTTGATTAGAGTAAAAGACAACAAAAGTTTCTTGCCGCCATTAAAAACTAATTTTGAGTTGAACAGTGATAAAGTCATGATTAAAATCGTACACTCCTCAGCAACTTTTAAAAAAAAACCTATACCAAAATAACCTGAAAATACAACCAATTCTCAATTTTCTACAATTCCACAGCAAATGTTTATTTGGTTGGTTGGTAGACATATATATTCAGGTTTGTGTGCTTGGTCAGCAACCCGCTTATAAACCTTCGTCAAGTAAGACAGACACAACAGACAACACACACATAAGTGGATCCATCTAATTTTTAGAGACAGAGGCCAACTAGAGGACCCCCAGAATTGGCTTGTCACCCCAGAGGTATTGATTTGGTATGGGAACTTAGAGGACTTTCGGACCCAACAGATTTAACGAGCACGTACTCCGCATATACTCGGTAGGTCTTCAGTGGTACCGGGACTCGATCGCAGGACCTTCCGATCCCGAGACCGAGACACTGACCACTAGGCTCACTACGGCCCTAAATGTTTATTACTTATCACAATCCATATCATAAATATTATCCATAAACACTGAATATTTACGATCCAACTTCCAAAAAGAAATTTTAACCCTCGTCCAGGCCAACAACACCACTTGCCTGTCCACCGGAAATACATACCAGCCCATTGTATGGCCGACTTGTTTACACTTATCTAGGGCACAGCTAAAGATGTATCGTAAATAGCGGGCAGTAGTGAAAGTTTATGTCAGAACTTTCTCTTTCGGCCCATTGTTGGGGGAGGCCCATGAATGAAAAGCGGTGGTGGTCAGTCCTCTATTCTTAGCTGTGCCAGGAATTTGTGTTGCCCCATTGAATGGCACCCCCTCTCCACCAGCTGCAAGAAGTAGGGTCATTGGGTCAGGGCTTCACGTGTTGCACATCACCTGCGGCCCCAGAGAAGTTATTACTTCTATTCTCAAATTAGAAGAATGGATCGGGCCAATTAATGGGAGGAAAACAGTTTTGGGATGACCCTAAGTGTAGTGGTATGGTAGAGTAACAACCAGAAGTATAGCCAATGGTACAGCTACAGCTCAAATTTAAAAGACTTGTAACTACACTGTTATAAAAATTGGCTCACGATTGTACCGGTATCCTGGTTTCTAGCTCCAGCACTATTTGGAGAGTGAATGTACCTGTTTTCTGTTAAAAACATAACTTTTATACACCGCAAAAGTGGTAAATCAAAGCTCCAAATAGTGGTGGCAGCTAGAAAGTTTCAGGATTCCAATGAAATCATACGCCAAAATTTTTAACCGCGTATAATAAAGATTAACCCGAACATAGATGTATTCTCAAATTAGAATAATTGATCGGGGCAATTAATGGGAGGAAAACAGTGTGGCGATGACCATAAGTGGATATCGATGCAGTGGTTTGGTAGAGTAACAACCATAGAAGTTACAGTGGTTTAGTTCAAATTTAAAAGAATTTTAACTATAATAAAGTTCTACCTGAACAGAGCTGTGTGAGTTTTAATAATCAGGGGAAACTATGATAAAATCTCAAATATAGCAGAACTAGAGAGCCTAAATAAAAGAACGAGCTAGAGGGAATCCTAGCCACACTAAGCAGAAATGAGCGAGGAGTAGCCGAATTAAACAGACTAGTTGCAAAAATCAAGTAACTGTGGTAAAGCTTAAAGTTGACTGAGTTTGTAAACAGAATTTCTCACGTTGAAGTTCAAATTTTTCTAACTCTAATATGAAAAACTTCCAACTTACAGGCATGACTAGGCAAAATAGTCCTAATTTTAGTTAAATTACGAATTTCAACGAAGGTGCTTTCATATAATATTCATTGTAATTGTTAGTCTTATACTTATTTCAACTAAAATCCATTCAACAACTATTTCAAGCCAACCTTGCAAGGTAATTTGCCGAAAACAGTGTTGGGTTGACCCCAAGTAGGTTATAGGTTGGAAAGGTGGTCTGGAATAGATGTATTTTGCAGATGAACTGTGTTTGTGTTGAGATGAAGTGTTTATGAGACGGTCAAGGTAATTGTTCTGAGAAGGTAATTTGGTTTAGACAACTGTATCCTTATTTATCGTGAAGTATAGTAAAAACGTGTTCAAGAACAATAAGTTACGCTAATTTGGACCTTTGTTACCTTGGACGTCATGTTAATGTAGGATACTCTAGAATAACACGTAACAGAGATTAGTTTTGTCTATGGACTAATAAACAAAACTTGTTTGGACTTGTTTTAAATGAAGAGTGCTAGAAAAGACTGTATTTAAGAAAGATAAGTTACACTGATTTGATGTACACTATAATAAACATCCAATGGTCTAAGTGAATAAAAAACTGAATATAAACGTATGCCCTTTAAATGTTAAAAATTTAGTATTTGAAAGTAAAATAAAAATCGAATTACTGAAGAATCAGATACTAGTAAGGAATACTCTTCTACAATGAAATATATATAAAAAACAAACAACATTTTCAAACTCGACAGCAATCGTCTTTTAACAATTTTGTGAACTTACAAATAATTTTTACAAAAGATTAGGTGTGATATCTTTTATTTTCCAAACTCTCTGTGCTTCGCAGCAAAACTTTTTGGAAGATTGTTTAAGCGTGAATTATATTTGAATTGCTTCTGTATTCGTAGAGACATCTGTATGTTTGATATAAGAGATAATTATATTATCTAAAAAACTATTTACAAAGACATAGCCTAGGTCACATTCGAGACCAGTTCTAAATCTTCTGAAACTGGTATCAAGGTTCGAACCTTCAAAGATTTAATGAAACCAAGATCAATCGGAATATATATTCAGGGTCAAATATTGCATGTTTGGCAACTATGAATGAATGTAAAGTACTGTTATCTGGGAACCTTATGGATTTTGTTTAGTAAGGAACCTTGATATTGTCAGCATGTAAATCAGATAAGATTGCATACAATAAGTGAAGGGTTTAGTGTTGAAATAAGGTGTATACAACTTTGAAATCAAAATTATCACTATTCACCAATGTTAAATGCATTGTATCTAAATTTGTGAGTTGTTTCAATTTTCCTTTGATGGTTTAGTTACAAATACTATACTTTCAGAAGAAAAACATAGATTAAACTATATATTAAACAGTAGGTTTATTTAAGGGTGTAAATGAAAAAGGTTTCAGGAAAATAATTAGTAAAAAGAGGAAAGATCTTGTAAATGATCCGCAAAAACCATACCGCAAACCAACGTCAGGCTTCAGCTAAATTCAGTTCAAATTGGCTTATTTCAGGTGACGTAATTCTTTCCAGCTTTTATTCCTGCATTTCCATCAACCGGTGCTCCGATTGGTGATCTATTCCATCTTAACATTAATTCACCAATCGAGACTCGAGAAAGAAATTATTTTCCTTCAGCAATTTTGTTGCCCCTCAAGACCTGAACACATGCCCATTTAAAGTAGCCATTCGTAGGATACAATAGAAACGTCATCACGTTACAACCCTCAAAGAAGTTATCACTCATTTACCAGAAAGTCCAGCAGGCGTTGACGGTCAAGTGTCAAAGTGGACAAGTGACAGCTGGCCAGTGGATTTCATGGTCCAGTTCTTCTTTTTTGAGGCATCTGCTGGTCACTGCGGAAATGTTCTTACCAGGTTCAATGCGACTGGTTCTTGGCATATGGTCAGTACGAATCTTTGGGGTTTCGTACATGGTTTGAGATGAATTTTTTGTTGCCTGACCAGATATGTTTCAGTGGTTAACTTTTCGACTATGAAATCATCATAAAATTTTCATAATTTATATTTTATTTAAGCTGATTTTGCTTGGAAAAACTATAAAAAAAATTTAAACGGAGACTATTTGCAAATTTTTTATTGCTAGATAGTTGAATAACAAACTAAATTGTATTGCGAAATGCTGTAGGTCTGGTCACTCGAATTTACAGTGGTACTGATTTGATTGATTTGGGAGTAAAATCTTCAAGTCTTGCCTCAATTCCCATAAATAGTCAAATATTTAATTGCTGGAGATTTCAATTCTGAATTGTGTCTTTATCAAACTATTGACTGGTTATTAAATTAAAGTTTAAAAAACAAAGCATCTGTCTAACATAAGTACATTTCGATAAGATAAAAAAAATACTTTTATAATAGTTAATTTTGATTTCATAATGAATTTTTTGCTTATCCTGTATCAAATAAAAGACCAAAAAGAAAATAAATTCCTAATAATTCTATATTTATACAGAATTTCACGTTTTGTGTATCCGAAAAATTTCGAGATTAGCCAAATATCCCGAAGATGCTCTTTCCCCCGTGGCTTCTTTCTGAACTCTAAAACTCGTTTCTCAACAAGCCTTCTCCTATAGAGGAAGAACAAACTTAAATGAACTTGTAGCATCAGCCGTAAAAACAAATTAAAGGGTTTTCGATAGGATTCAATTAATTTCTTCTTTATTTCTTTTCCTTCTTTTTGATTGAATTGGAACCCACTTAGTTATTCTAATATACTATTTCAATAATTAATCATCTCACTTTAATGGTGTAAATTAGTGCTCACAATGTTTTACGAATTTATAAATATTTTTGTTTGAAATATTTCAATCTGATTTAAATTTATGCAATTAGAAAAACCCATCTGAAAAACTATAAATTAATAAATGTATTTCGTTTCCAAACTGGCGCAAGTAAGAAATTGTATTGTTGTTGCAAAAACACAGCGTTATGCTATAGTATACATACTTTAAGCATATATTACAGTTTTAAAACAACACATGCACTTGAGGAAATATTTAAAGTTTACACTTACACTTTGATGATTTTTTAAAAAATAAGTTATGGTAATTTTTGAAAAAATAATTTATAGGTTGAGATTTTCAATCCCAAACATTTTCCGTGAATAAAAATGTATATACTTCAGTTAGAACTTTTTTTTACATTTGTTCTTTTCTTATACTCTGTAATATATTAATGCTAACGAAAAGCTAGGTATTACCATATAAAATTATAAAATAAATCATACAACACAGATTCGATGCATACATTATCATTCTATGAAATATTTATATCTTTCGAAATAGAACCTTAATATTCTCACGAACTAAAACCAAAAAAATCATCGAAGAGTCCAGTTCTCATTCGCTTTTATGACTTTTTTTTGTAAGCGTGTTATATGTGTGAATTTTAGAGCTAGGCATCGTTCATTGACCCTTTCTGTAAAAAATAAACACAACTAAAAAAGACGAAATAACTGGCAAGGGTGATTGAAAACGCCAATCAATGCCAATAACCTTTGGATTTTGCTCGGCGACCAAATACTTTCTTCAGAGATTTTTATTTTTTTATTTTTGATCGTGGTAAAAAAAAATTGCAGTTTCACTCCTTGACTTTGAAAGTAATCGATTGATGAGATTTTTTGATAAAATGTAGAATAACGTTTCATTGTGTTACTTAGTTTAATTAACGGTTTTGTTACTTGTGTCCTTGGGTTAAGTAAATAAGTGTTTTTCGTAGTGATTATCTTTGACCTTTGAAAAAAGATATTTCAAAAATATTTGATAAAATATTGAAGAATTTTCACTTAGTTTAATTAGAAGGTCGGTAATTGAAGAAATTTTCATATGAAAAAAAGTTCAATGAAAAATGTAGAGTAGAGTATTAAAAAAAAAATCTGAAATTTGTCATGCATTTCAGCTATTAATGCGAAAAATTATAATTTAAATATATGCTGTAAATTTCTTTAAATTTTTCCGCAAATCAATAGACATCTCAAGAGCTTTGAAAATTAAAAAAAGGCTGCATTTTTGAAGATCGGCTTCCGTTCTTTCGACCCATCCAGATAAATTGAACAGCGTAGCGCAGAAACAACTAACTCAATAAATTAAAAATTAATGAATCAAAATATTTATTTTAAATATTAAATTTATTTTAAATATAAAGTTTAAAATAGTATTAAAATCCCACACTGAAAAACTTCAAACCCTTCATGTTACTTTTAATACCTTCAACAACCGTCCGTTAGAACCTACTCATTGTTCCCCCAATAAGATACAAACCCCACCTTGTCAGTTCTACTGTTTCCAGTGGCCATGTGCCCAATTCCGTCCCCCCTCCCAATATATCCGTTCCAAAAACAGTTAGCTCCTTTTTCCGATGTCCCGCAACTGTCCTTCACTTCTAATGATCCTTGAACTACTATGAGCCACCGGTGGTCCGTCCCAACAAAGGACCCTTTCTGTTAGGGGGAACATTTCCGTCCACATTAAATAGCTTGCCATGGATGGCGAGAAATTGCTCCAGTTAAAGCTAAATTTGGTTCAAGGATATTACTAGGAAATTTGATTGTAACACCATAAAAATTTGAATAATTAAAAATTACTGTATCCTTTTGTTTGGAATGAATGTTGTTTTATGCTTATCAATTTCTTTCAAGAGCTTTTTTAAACTCGTTTGGAGATGACAAAAAATACTCTTCAATGAATTAAAGATTAGTCAAAGATTAGACAATGAAAATATTATTCTTTGTTTTAACTTTCACTGATTTACCATAACTTAACATTTCTGGAAAAACTCGTACTATCCAATCAGTGCAACATAAAAAAGTAATTTCTCTAAACCATATAAAATTACTACCAAAAGACACCTTGGTACCAAGAACTTGGCTTCAATAATTGGCGACAACTTAAAGGCAGCAACCTCACGTTACACACCCTCAATCATCTCCCTACATCCTGTGAATGCAGTGCCCTGGCCAAACTGTTTGTGCCAAAGGATGGAGACTCTTTTCTTCGGCGAGGTTCAGCGTTTGACAAAACAGTATCCAACAGTTGGATTAAAAATGATTTTGTATTTTGGACTAGAAATATCCATCGTCACTGTAGTAATGACGAAATTTATATGGGAGGGATTCAGTTTCGTATCTTCATTTTTATGAAAAATATTTTTCTTGTAAAGTTGGAAAAAATAATGTGCACCTCTATGGTTCTGATGTAGAAATTTATAACGGCCACAAAAAATCTCATAAAATATCGTTTCTACATCATTCTGATATTTTGATTCGACATCGTGACTGATCCAAAGATGCAAAGGTATGCTACAAGTCCATTAAAGACCCTATTTTAAGTGAAAATTTTCAGTACTTAATGCGAGAAAAAACTTGAGAAGAAGAGAAATCGTGAAAAACCTTTACTTTTTCGATCCCAGAAAGCATCTATTATAATTATTATTTTCGATCCCCTTTCTTCTTAGCTCACATTTTCCTTCCGATACAACTATTACATTTATATATCATTTCAACATAGATTGATATCGGGTCTTAGTTACCATTCTACCAAACCATCTATGGCAAAGCTAAGGGGGTTGGGGAAAAAAATCCAGGGGTGTGTAGGTTGTTTATTGGGGGGTCATCGGGAGATATTTTCTTCCTCTTCTCTGAATCATGCTTTCACAGGTCAATGCCTGGATGTTTTTGCACATTGTGGGGTGGCCACATCAACATGGAGATGACCCATATAAGGGGTTTGTTCGTCCGGTTATTTATTCCGTGGGGAATTGGTGATAATAGAGTGTTGGCGATGAATGTCGTAATGTCGGAGTGAGTAAATAAGACGCAATAATGGTGTCTCGATTTCATTGTAAACTTGGTATTGAATCCTGAGATATCGCGGATGGGAATTTTTACATTCAATTACCGAATAGGAAATATAAGATGATGAAATAATTGCGATGAGACATCGAAAATCCGAAATGGAGATTAAGTTTTAGAGAGTGCTTATTCTTATAAAAAAAAGTGATTTTTTGAACATTGTTCAGTCTGTATGTCTAGAAATTTCGATAACCCACGAATAGCTCTGGTTTAAAGTTTAGATTTTTTTTGGATTTTTTTATCTAACAACACAAAGTTCGATTGAAAAATCTAACGAAATCGTCTATTCTATAAAATACTAATGCACAATCACAATTATTATAAAATTTCAGAAAGTAAAATTTTTATTTAATTAAATCACTTGAAAAATAAAATAACAACTCTGGTATTCGGATACGAATTTTTAAAAAAATACATCTATATCCCAGAGAAAAAAAAAGGCTCGTTCAATGATATACCGTTGTCACGTCTATATTTTTTTAGTGAGATGCAAAAAAGAAGTTTATTAAAATGCATTTGATTTTTAAGTAAGTGAAATAACTACAAAGAAGTATTTCATTCGTAAAAGATTAACCTCTTTTTCTAAAAATATGTAATTAAACTTTGATTACGGTCGTTTCACTTCATTTTATTTAACCAATTTATTATTAAGTTTTGTTTGGTTAATTTCATATAGTTTTGTTAGGAGAGACAAATAATTTAGTTCGATTAGATTAATCACAAAATAATTTAAGTTAAAATAAAACAATCAAAAATATAATCAGTTTTTAATCAAATTTAATGCAGCATTAATAAGATCGATTATGGGTTGATAGGTCAAAGTAAGAAATTGGGAAACTAGATATCTTTATCAATATATTTTATGACCCATATAGTGCCCTTAATCCTTAGATCTGTTTACTTAGATTCGATTTTCTAAATCGATTGTGAATAAAGTCTCAAAACGAAAAACATCATAAAACACATCAAAGTTAGAAATTCGGAAGAATAAATGCACCCAAACACTTAAATCACAACATCTCAATCCAAATCCACCTTATTAAACAGGATGTACCCATAAAATTGAGGGGGAAATTTTGGGACATCATAGTTTCTCATAAACTAGGGGGAAAGAGATTAGGACATCATAGTTTCTGGATGAGTAGACGCATTCAAATTTGTCAAAACCATCGGAAAATGACTCGTAGCTAATACTGTCCCAAACAAAGTCTCACTTTACGACATTATCCCCCTTTACGACATTATTTAAGTCGTAGAAAAGAAACGAAATCTCATACTCTCATAAACCAAACCGAAGCAGTGAACTAGAAGGAGAGACCTAGCTATAGCAAGAGAAGAACGGGCGTTACATCAATTTCTGCATTGTTGCAACTGCATATGTTGTTTACACATTTTAGGACTTGAAAACTTTTATCGCCCGGGGTTGTTTACTCCGTTTTTTTAACCTCTGTGATTCGAGAGAGTGTTTTTGACAATATATTCTCCCCCAACCCCTCCCCACCCTTCCCTCGGTCAAGCGTGATCTTAGGGGGAGAGGGTTGCTTCGCCAAGAATCGCTGTTCTTCGCCAAAATCCCACCTGGTTTAAGAAATTGGCATGATTTTAAATGCAAACATATACTTCTGAGCTACTAACACGCCATATCTTTCAGTTTCAATTAATTCAGAACAATTTCAAATAATTTTGTCAATGAACTCTTTGAAATAGTTTATAGCAGTTCAAATTAGTTCACACCAGTTGAAAATAATTATTTGAATTAGTTCGTAACATTTTCAATTAGTTCCTTCCAGCTTCCATTCCTGAACTCCCTTCTATCAATGCTCCTATTGGTACTCTGTTCCCACATGACATTGATTCGCCAATCGCAGCCCGAGAAAGAACTTATTTTTATTTAGAATTTCCCTTTCTACTAAAGATCTGAAACATGCTCTATCCTCCACTTTGTTCAATAAATACAAGTGGTAATCAAGTCACTGGGCTAATCAACAACTCTTCAGCTTCTTTTATTACAATCATGAAACCTATATTCCACCGTATAAACTTTTATTGTTGAGCGTGTTTCTAAGAAATACACGAGTCTAAGAAATACACGTAGAAATAGAGCTACTATGCAGGTCAACAAGTTTTCAACAATACATTTTTAAAATGCAATCACGAAATCTAGATTGCACCTTATCTAATTTTTTTAATGAATATTCTTCAGTATAATGAATACACGTGGCAATCGAGTCTCTGTTCTAGTCAACAACTCTTCAGCATCTATTAACAGTAACCATGAAACCTAGATTTCATCCTGTCTACATTTTGAATGAATTTTACTTATTTTATTCAGTGTTGAAAAATTGAGCCGATAAGATTCTGGTTATCTATTTATAGTAAGGAAATACAAATAACCAATTTCTTGTATCTTTTATCAGCTAAGATTTTTATTTGTGCTCGCTTGAAAGGTCGATAACTTTTTATCGAAGGTCGCTAAGGTTACGTCGAGTGTTCCTAGATTTTTGAAAGTAGTTAATATTACGATGAGGTAGTGTGACAAAAATATAACCTAACAAGTAACAACCATGAATTTGATCGAAATATCATAGATTGTAATATTATGAGAAATATGATTGCACTCGATGGATATAGAAATCAAAAACTTATGTCGCTACTGCTGAAAAACCAATCTAATGGACAGTTGGAACGGCCACGCCTTTAGTGACGTCACAGTTACATCAATTGTTTTCTTGAACCCTCAGCAAGCAATCGGTGGTTTGAGAGAGTTATCGAGCATCAGCAAGTATTGAATTTCGTTCTAGATAACTATTGAAAGTATTAATGCTTTAAAAACTTCAATTGTGTGTCAAAAATATTTTGTCAATAAATTTGGGTCAAATCTGTCTTCAGAATGTTTGAAATGAGGTAGTTCATTACAATTCTCTAAAAAAAAATAGTTATAAACCGAACCTATAGCGATCGACTGCCGTTTCAGGTAACCCTTCTCCCGTTTCCTTCCAAGGAAAAAAAAATCTCCAAGCCCCTTACTTTTCAGTCCATTTCAGTGAAAAACACACGAAATCTTATTTACTTTTTTCTGGAGCCTCTACCCCCCTCAAAGGTCAACAGGGAGGGGTCCCCAAAGGATTCAAAGGAAGAAAAAACACCACCAAAAAAATAAAAGATATACCAGGTGAAGTGAAAAAACTGGCGGCATATTTTGCGCAATGGATTGATAACTCTATGTCAACATCCACCTTCCCATCTGGTGTTGTTTGGTTCTTGCCACCCTTGGCCAAAACAAGGATTTTTTTCCTTGGTTGTGTTCTTTCTTTTTAGAGTTAGTTCCGGTGTTTTTGTTGCCTTTTTCCTTAAAATGTTTACGGTGGGGTTGAAAAGGTAGTTCCGGTTGATGTGTAGTTCATGATCAATTAAAACGGGGGCGGGATTGGAGGCAACATTCGGAAAATTGTTTTTTTGTGAGTGCTGGGACAGGGATTGTTCCCATCTTGATTGAGCGGTGCGGTGTTTGTGTGTGGTGAAGTAATGAGGGTATGTATGTTTACGGTAAATCGGCTAGGATGCTGTCCATCATTGAGTATTGTATTTAAGTCGGGGAAAACATTTTTTAAAAAATTAAACTCAGTGGAGTGACTGCTTATGAAGTTAAATAGACTAGGATTGGCTCTGTAAATCGGCTAGGAAACTGTCCGTCATTGAATCTTGTATTTAAAGTTGGGAAAACCATTAAAAAAAATTAACTCTGTGGAGCAGCTCATTTAGGTAAATCGGCTAGGATCGGCTATACGGTAAATCATCTAGGATTCCGTCCGTCATTGAGTATTGCATTTAAAGTCGGGGAAACCTAGTTTTAAAAAAATTAAACTCAGAGACGTGACAGCTCATGGAGGTAAATCAGCTAGTATTTTGTCCGTCACTCAATCTTGTATTTTAAGTATGGAAAAAATTAAAAACGCACCTGAATTCCGTGGCGCGACAGGTCATGAAAGGTCAAGTCCTTCTGTGCCCATGTCAGCTCACGAAACCAGGAGAGATGGGATGGGTGCATTGAATATTGAAGCAGATGTTCTGGTCAATTGGTCAGACCCTTATTGTTTAGGTTGCGAGCTAGGTTGTTCTTCATTTTATCAACCCAGTAAAGGGATGGAAGGCTGTGTGAACTGTTCCCAATCAGAGATTCGTACACCAGAACTGTGTAAGCGGTATCACCGAGTAACTTGGAAAAGGGGCCCGGATGGCCGAGTGGTTTAGACCATTACTCTAGCAGTCTGCGCGCTGTAACGGGCGCGGGTTCGATTCCCGCCTTCGCCTTGGGTGTACTTCCTTTCTCTGTGACAGTAAAAATTCTTTCTGTGTCTGTCTTACTTTACGAAGGCTTCATAAGCGGGTCTCTGATCAAGTTCACAAGCCGGAATATATATGTACCTACCCCCCCCCCCCCCCTAACTTGGAAAACCATAGGAATATTATATTCCAAATTGGAAATGCTAATTCTTGGAACAGAAATTGAACGGATGTAGAATGATGTCTGAGAATCACAAAATTTGGTTGTTACTTAATCTTGAATTCAAAGTCTAGAAACCAATATGAATTTAATGTTTGGAAATGAAAAGTATAACTCTTGGAATTTAATTAGCACTAATTTAATTGTTCTAAAAGTTATGTCTAAACTAATTAGACTGACAAATTTCAGCTTCTACTATTTTTCCGCCAATTTATCAAAAACAAGCCATCTTCCAAATGCACTTGTTTAAGATGGGACACGTGTATTCTCCACGTTTCCTGGAATAGTTGCTCCGGGGTCAAAGACCGCACTTGGGGGGGGGGGGGGCACAACCTTCTTTCCTGCTCTCGACCTTGTAACACTTAAGACAAAGAGACCACGTGACCCATTGTTTGCACGAATAACCTATCTGGCCTGTATTATACCCTCCACCCACTAATGGACTGTGTAGGGGGATTTTGGAGTCAGGGTGCATCCGTTGTGGTGTGTTGAGTAGATGCAGTACTGTGGGGCAAAAGTCCAAAAGATGGCCAAAAGTATTTATTGGATTATTAGCAAATCACGAACTATTATATTTGATGAAGTGTTTAATGAATAAAAATGAGTCAAGATAAAGAAAATACGCATAGATTAAAATTCGGCCCATATAGTTTTACATTAACTCTGACGGGTTTTTTTTCCAAAAAGGGCCAGTCTTAAAAAACCAACTAAGCTTAAATATACAAATTTGTAAACTTGTTTAAAAGGTTAAACACAAAGGTCTTGTTAAAGGTTTTGAACTTTTCATAAGTTCATTTTTTAATAACTATTACCAATCGTAAAATATTAATTTAAGTAGTTAGTAAAACTGTTAATGAAAATTTAAAACTAATGGATTTTCTCATTAGTTTTTTTCAATTTTCTTCATCAAAATAATTTTAAAAAACTAAATACAAAAAAATTAGGCATTTTTATATAATTATTGAATTTTTTGCAAAGGCGAAAAGATCTATATAGACTAGAGTTGTATTTCCAAAATTAATATTGGCGTCTACGTTTTATGTGATTAAGTGTCAGTTTCAAAACATAGAGCGTAAAATTAAATAAAATAGAGTGGAATAACCAATTTAAATATTTGTTATTCCACAGAAACCGGAAAAATTACTCTTTTATAACGTTTATATGCATGTAATGTCCATTTCTAGCGGATGCCAAACTTAAATCGTTTCGTCCATATATGAAATGAATCATAGCATCTCTTACCTAAGAAACATATCCGTTCTGACAAATATCTATCTTAATAACTTAAATATCAAATGAATATTTCGTAATTTGTGTAATAGTGCGAGTTTTTAAAAGCACCTCACGCAAGGTGAACGAACCGTTTATTTTTTTATTCGATTTCACCATCAACGATATTTCTTAATGGCAGATATATTACATCATTCCGTTAATCGCCTTTTTTCGTTCTTACCTACAGTCGAGCATGATCATGTAATATAAAAGTAAAAACACGTTCTATTTCAAGGACAGTGTTTTCTTATGTTAATGTCCGTTTTTGCCCGAGAATTATATATTTTTAATGAAATATTTTTTGTAACGGTAGCCGAAAAAAATAAGAAGAAAATATTCTCTATAAACGAATAAAAACAAGTTTCTGTGCCTGTGTTAAGATATTAGCAACAGTATATAAGTGTTTCAAACAAAAATACAAGTACCATTGGAAGTAATTTTATGATACAATTTTCATTAATAGGCTATTACATAAAATTGTACGTTTATATAAGGTGTTCCAAACAACCCCATGATTAACTGCTTATAATTGCATACACATTTCATATTCGCAATTGCCATCCTAAGTTGTAGCATAAGTTAATATTCTTAATTGTTTTATTTAATGTAAATAGAACACATGGTGTAAGACTTTCATAATTGACATGTAGCAGTTCAGTATTGTAAATTAATGGTCATGTTTCATGTATTGAGTGGCAACAGTTTTACAGGATTGAAAATAACGAATCGATTGGTTTACCAATGTAGTGGTCGGAACTTACCATGTCAAACCACCAATGAAATCCTGGAATCAAAGCAGGAATAATTCTATATGTCACGTGAAACATGCGTTTTACCTACCACAAACAACAAATTTCAAACGCATAAAAAATGTAATTTGGCAAAGACAAAAACAAAACAATTGGTACTCGAAAAACACAAACACACTAATTATTATATAAAAAAGAACAATTTTACACATTTTAAAACAATCTTGTTCTATTTCATCTAAGAAAAAAAACAGGTGAAAAGAATAGTTGGCCATTACCGTGTTATTCCATTTATAATCGCGTAATAGAAACGGTAATTAAATTCGTGTATCTTTTTTTTTTCCGATCACTGGTCACGACTTGACTTAGTTAATGTTTGGGTTTCGGAAGTTAGATGTGACTCGCGCTCGCGGTCAACGACCTCTGAAGTCATGTCTCAATGGGACAAGGGTAAAACGTGCATGTGCAATGTCATGTAAACTTGGAAGGATCTTCAACTTCGTTGCGTATTCCAAACCACGAGTAAATATAGAAACTATTTTGTATTTAAGTTTTTTAATAGTGGATAGTCGTCCTCTGTTTATGATAATTTTGTAACATTATTTTCAGTAAACTAGGGGCCGGATGGCCGAGTGGTTTGGACCATTACGCTAGCAGTTTGCGTGCTGTAACGTGTGCGGGTTCGATTCCCGCCTTCGCCCTGGGCGTAACTTCCTTTCTCTGTGACAGTAAAAAATTCTTTCTGTGTCTGTCTTACTTGACGAAATCAACAAGCCGGAATATATATGTACCTACCCCCCCCCCCCTTTTAGTAAACTAAATACTAAATTAAACTCCTTGGCGGAACAGCCCAATAGTGGGCTAAGGCCTGCCGTGTCCAATTCAGTATTTTCAGTAAACTTCTTAACATTATTTCAAAAATTATTTCCAGTTAACCTCTTAACATTATTTTTAATATTATTTTCAGTTAACTTCTACAAAAACAACTGTAATGAGAGAGTTTAGTTGGACAATCTTCAACTCGATTACATTTCAAAGTTCGAGATGAATGAAATAACTTAAAACCAAAACTTATTTGGTAAATAAGAGATTTCTTTAGAATAATTTTCTCCGGGTTTAATTTAAATAACAATTTCGTAAAATTGCAACAAGCGTTAACAAGAAAAGAATTTTTAGTAAAATTTTAAATAAACGTACTCCATAAACAACAAGCGTGGGGGAGAAGTTAATATTATTTCTTTAACATTTAAAATACATATTCTTTGTTTACCGGATTGGCAATCAAAGGTAATTCGAATTTTTAATCCATCGAAAAACATTTGTGTCGTTAACCCCTTGGTCGCGCATATTTCACCAAAGAAGTATCTGTCTCAGAGATGTGATAAGGCGCTAATGTAATGAATGACGCTAGCGCAAATAAGTTACTGTGGAGGTTTGACAAAATTGTGACAATAAGTTTTGTCAAAAACAATATCTGGTATAACTGAGTTATGTATAATAGGAATATTATAGGAAAGAACATGAGCTTTTTAGAATTTTTGTTTTTCCATATTTATCATTTTGAGCATTATACGTTATTTTATAATTCCTATTTTCAAAATATTTGTTTCAATAAAAACTGCTCGGCTGTTATTTACAATAATGTCGAACTGGGTAATCGATGAGCGGTCATGAAAATAACCCTAATTGCTAGAAATTAGGAGGAAAGTTGTACAATACATCTTGAAATGTTTTTCATGTACCAATTACGAATTACTAAGAAATCACTGCTATTGAAGGTTGAAAAAAAAAAGATTTTTTATGAGGGAAAAAATTCAAAGATTTGGTAAGAAAACCTTTATTTTTAATGAGTGAGAAGAAGAACTCAGTAGAGTACAGGAATAGTAGCCTCAATTTTATATAAAATATAATTTTGTATAGCTTTTTTTTCTGAGACATGTATTGGTCAGAAACTTGAACTTGTTGACTGCATTTTAGCAGCTCGCTATGTCTATTCTCTGCCAATAAAAGCTCTCTAGTATAGAGAATTTAACATATTACTGGTATTGGCAAGCCGTAATCTATTTGAGGCACAATGGGATTTCGTTATATAAATTGCTAAGAGTTGTTGTCGTAGTTACGAAATTGCTAAGACTAGTAGTTACTAAAACTGAAAACGACTGAATTTCGATGATTTTCTTTGCTACCAACCTATAAATTTGATCCCTAATCTATTTGAGTTTAACGAAAACAGCCTTTATTGATCTCTATAAATGATAACAAGCACCAAATTCTGCTCGACAGCACTAAAAAGTTCATGCGAGGAAGTGCATTGTACCAATAATATGAAAATGTGAATATTTCACAATCCAATAATGGTCACAAAACCACAATTCACATTCATCTCTCATGTCTTTCGCTTCTAAAATCGAATTCGTATGACTTCTCTAGACTCGAACTTGGCGACGCCCAGTCTTAGACCTAATCCAGAACTAGCCCAATCATTCCAACTATATAAATGAGACCTACGTTAAAAAATACCAGTTGGGGAAGGAACCAATGTTGGCGCGAAATATTGTTACTTTTGGCAGCGTATCGCTGCTGTTCAGGTAAGATCAGTATAGAAATGGAATTATTCGAACTACAACTATACGAACTAAAATGGTATCAATAACTACAATGGCATTATTCTGCTCCAACCATACGCTTAACAGGTAAAGTGGTGGTAACTTAACAGTTGTTACCTTTTGATTTAATTCAAAGCTCTTTTTCCCTAAAATTTCTTTATTTTTCTCTCATTGTCAACATACATGCAGACATTATTTAAAATATATCTTTTTTTTTCGGAAAAATCCTATTATCCGGATGTATGATTTTCGGAATGGGGGAATGGGGACCGGTTCAATTGATTCATAAAATTGAAGTTCTATGGTCCAAAAAAAAATATTTCAAATTTTTTATTTTAATTATTAAAGCAATTGTAGAAAGTTTGAAAACCTAGAGCATCGTTAAGAATCAGGTACATTTTATCTGTTCTACAAAACTAGTCTGACAACAGGAAACGATTAAATTACCATATTACCAAACTAATCTAGTCGATGATCCAAAAGTCACATGACTTGGAAAGTGATGTTGATTCTATTTTAGGTTTGCCAATGCACCATCAATTCCTATCTTAAGGCTTTGAATCATAGAAACAATGGGTGTCTCCTACGGTGTCTATAGGGGGCGTTTCCCCCCTTCACTACGCGGCGGCCCCTCCTTCCTAATTAAGGAGACACAGCGTGAGGTTTCAAGTTCATCGACCTCATCTTACATAATGAAAACAGAAGTGGGCCCCCTTCGTTTTTAAGTGAAAGGGCCCTAAACCTAGATTCAGGCCTCTTTTCGTTAGTATCCAGGAAACCAACAGTCAAAGACAATGAAGTAGCTGAAACTGTGCTAAGGTGGTTTTGAATTGTTCTTACTAACATTTCTTGACAAAATATGTTTTTTATTATATTGATAGCACGTAATATCGTATGATATCGCTTTGATATCGATCAGATGTCATTCCGACTTTATGGTAGCAAAAGGATATCTTCAACGAAATGGTTTAAATTGAATTATGAAATTTCTTTATAAAAATAACAAACAATATTGTATGATATCTTTTGATGTTAATCCGATTGTAATTTGACATTGTGAAATCGGTCCGAAATCGTAAGGTGGTTGGGCCGTATCCAATGTGTATTAAGGTGGTGAGATTTTCAAGAATATAATGATTTTGAAACAAAATTTCATAAAAATTGCAAAGTTTCTTCTTTGCGTCACGCGTATTCCAGAATATCCCACCAGATTGCAACTAGTTTTTTTATTCTACAATCCTTTTAAATTCGAACTTCAATTACACAATAACTCTATATAACTAATTACCAAAAACTTCTATCTTTTTTTAATAACTTTTCTCAGAACCAACAAAGGATAAGTTAAACTTCTTTCAAGCCAACGTCAAAAGGACGTTGAGATTTATTTGGGCAAATACATGTGGTAGTTGCGTTTTTAGGGAAAAAAATCTTCGGGAAGTGACAGTACATTTAGTGCTTTAATTGGGAGATTATGGTCGGGTTTAATTAACTTTTTTTGGGGTTTGTGATAAAATAACTAATAAAAAGTTACATAAAAAGCGGTATTTTTTATGCTTAGCGGTAATTTCTCTAACTAGTCTCGCTTCGGTGACTCTTTTTAATGTTTTGGTATGTTTCGAAATTTTGCAATTTGTTTTGATAGCAAAGACATGTAACAGAATATTACCCCACTTTGAAACTTTTGTTAGGATACTGTTCATTTTCTAGAACATATTTTAATATAATTTTTTTTATAAAATAATACCTTGGATTGTTATTTAAAGAATTATGCTTCTATTAATTTGAAATTTAAAGAGATGGGGTAAAAATGTGCCTATGTATGTCGAGTTGTTTTATGTCTAATGAATTAATTGAAAAAAAGTCATAGTTTTGGAGATGAAATGCAAAAAAAAATATTAACGTTAGTTAGAAAAAATATTAATTTTAAACAATATAAATAAAAAAAAATTAAAAACGAAAACATTCTCTTACTTTGATACTTAAATTCTCAAAGTAACGATGAGAGGGCGAAGGGGAACAACAATGTATCGACTATTAAAATGCATAATTAAACGTTCAAATCATTTAATTAAACGTTTTATAATTTCTACAAATATTAATAAAATCAAATTACTTGTTTGATTAAATTTTAAGTTAAATTATTAAATAGTGAAGAGATGTGAAGCTCGATCAAATTTGAAAAAAAAAAAACAGCTCCCCTTCAACAAATTTACCAAAAGTGGTGCTGCCATCTATCCGAAAATGCTCTAATCTACAAATCAAAATATAGATACTAGATGGCGCTATATGTCAGGCAAACTAGGAAATGTTATTCGCATACCATTCTATCTGCGGCTCGGATGGCCTAGTGGTTTGGATCGAAGACCGTTACGCTGGCAGTCTGCAAGCTGTAACGGGTGCGGGTTCGATTCTCGCCTGCTCCCTAGGTGTTCTTCCTTTCTCTGTGTCAGTAATAATTCTTTCTGTGTCTGTCTTACTTGACGAAGGCTTATAAGCGGGTCTCTGATCAAGTACACAAGCCGGAATATATATGTACCTACCCATTATATCTTTTTAGAAAAGTTAGGGAATTTATTTAGAATGGATTTTCGATTTTATATTTTAAAATTATATTTGTGTATTTTCTTCAAAGATTGTTTTGTTTTAAGTTTATTTCTTAATTACAGTTTGTTTATTATTTTTTTACACTTTGTTCTAGTATAGTCTGTATTTACTTTATTAAAATAAAGAATATTATTATTCATTTTTAATTTGTATGAATATAATAATAATTCTTAAATTTATACTTAAAAACTTTTATTTAAATAATATCAATATTTTAAACCTTAATTAAAGTACATATTCACAGATTTAGAAACTAACGCACGTATTTAAAATTAATAAATAAATATATATTCATAATACGTGGTATTCTTTTAAAGAGTTTCTTTTTTTAAAAGCATTCATGGGCGAAACTATAAACAGAGCACATAATATTTAGCCAACATTTCTTTAGTCTTGTACATCGGGGTAAGAAACAAGTCTCCTTTTTGAAAAAAACACACGATAATTTGTGATTTCAACATTTTGTCCGATTTCTTAATATATACGTTGCTAAAGTGAATAAGAATTTAATTTTTTTATTGGGTAGTTGCCAGAAATATTTTTACGTAACTTAACACAGTCTGACTAAAAGTATTTAAATCTTGCTGACTTTTTGATGAATTCTTAACTTAGTAGTTTTTCTCCAATGCTCCAAATTAGCCATCACAAAAAAACGCTCTTTTTAACAACATGTACAAGTTAGAAAAAAAGGCAGATTTGAAATGAATTAATATGTTATCAAAGAGGTGGAAAAAAAATCGTTGCATTCACAGTAATGAATGGGAGTGTTTGTAATGAATGTCCGCAGTTGGTTTGCCACTTTTGAAGGCCATGTAATAACTACCAACTTAAAAAAAAACTTTCATTTTTACAAATTAAAATATTTTCTAACGAGTAGATTACTTTCCAAATCGGTCGTAAAAGTACCTGCCATGGTTAGTTCGCAACTTCTGAAGGTCATCTGAAAATTACCAACCCTTATGAAACGTTCAATTCAATAAGGACAAGAAAGTTTTTCAACCAAGTTAATCCAAAAATACCTACATCGTAGCCTGGCTGTAAATTACCTAAATTACAGGCTTAAGAACTGGGAAAATGTTCTAATGAGTCTATTACTTGCCAAAACGGTAGCAAAAATACCTACCACTGTTTGTAACAAACGATCAGGTGTCAACTTCGTCACTTGACCAGGGTCCTGAATTACGAGGCGTAATTGGCTGTTTTAAGGCTCTATGGAGGATAGAAATAGACAGTCGGAAAACGTAAAACCTACCCTAACAACGATCAACGATTCGTTCACGTGCTATGAAGGTCGCCTAAAAATTACCAACCCTTATGAAACGTTCAGTACGTTGCATAAGGACTAGTCTTATAAGGGCTGAACCACTGCATTGCCAACTCCACCTTAAACATCTGCCCCGGGCGCGGCTACAATAGCCAGGGGCTTATCTGCCAAACTCATCCGAATAGCACCGCGCAATGTCAACAAAGAACGCCAAAGAAATAAAAAGCAAAAATTCTTACATCGAAAACGAAATCTGCACACGAATAAAATTTATAAATAAAAAAAACGTCCTGCCCCATTATTGCATTGAATAAAAGGGGTGCCACATAAAAAAAAGTTCTCATATCGTCCGACTAACCAAGAATCGTTTGAAATTTGGGTCAAGGTTAGATTTGGTGTGGGGAGGAGAAAACAACGCAAAGGGTGACGCTTTGCTAGAATGATAATAGTAAGCTTTTCCGGTCAATACTTTATATTATGAAGTTGGGAGAGCGGTTTCTATTTTATTCACATTAAGAGGAGAAGTTTTGACCTACTTTTCCCGAAACTTTTTGCATTGTTATTTTTGTCCATTTCCCCTTTATGTTACAACGGCGAAGGGGTGATTTTATTTAAGGGTTGGTTTTTTTTTATTATCCTTGGTGACTGTAACTGTTTACCAGATGGGATGAATTAAATGAATTGTTGGGACAATAACACTTGAAATAAATTAAAAATCATCTTCAAGGAAACAAAAAAAAAACAGTTATCATTTATGGAAAAGAATTTTAATTTTTGTACGTAGTAAAATTGAAATTATGATAGAAAAAATTACTTTATATTTATGAAAAACGATGTTGTCACAAATATTATTTGATTTATACTAAAATTTTGACTAGGCAAATAGTTTACTAAAATTAGACATAGATGGCAGCACCAAATATAGTTTACTAATATTACGATAGATGGCAGCACCAAAATAAGGTAGAACGGTTCTCTAACAATAGTTGTAGAAAAAGTGACGTTCCGTTCATTTAAATGATCCTTTCGACCACATATTAAATTATAAAAGTACATATAATCATTATGAGTGTTTTACAATGCAATAATATGTGCCGGAAGTGTTTAGTGTTACGATAGTGTTTTTTGTTACTCATTAATTTTGATATATTTGGAGGATCTCAACGAAAATAGATAATTAACTGTAGTAATATGAACTAGAAGTTTTTATCAGATAGAAACACTCATTATTAGTATAATACTTAATTATTATGCAGTTTCACAGTTTGCTAAATCTATTATTACAACTATTAATTGTTATTAATAGTTGTTAATGGTAACGGAAAATACATTTTTTTAATGCCTTGATATCTATATAACTATAATTACTTCCTAAACATCATTTAATTTAGGAAATCAAATGAATAAATTTAATCAATTTCAATGAAACATCAAACATAGACGTCCAGGACATTCTTACTACGACACCTTGGGAGTTAACATCCGTTACCATTAACAACTATTAAATAGTGATCGAAGAAATAAAAGAAGCAGATTTCAACAAATTAGGATGTCTAAAATAAAAAAAAATTATATCCTAAACGATATATTTTTAATAACGTCCTAAAAATCAATTAATTCGACAACCAAATAAATAAATTAAATGAGTTGTGACGAAACATCAAACATAGACGTTTAGGACCTATCTACTAGGACTCCTTGGGTGTTAACATCCATTACAATTAACACTGTTGAATAGTGATCGAAAAAACAAAAGCCGCAGCTTTCAGCAAATAATAATGTCTAAAATACAAATGTCTTTTGTGTCTTAATGCCGATATAACTATAATTACGTCCTAATTGCAACATCAAATTTAGACGTCCAGGACCATCATCACGACCAATCTAATACGACTCCTTGGTGTTAACATCCGTTACCATGAACAACTATTAAATAGTGATCGAAGCTACAAAATCCACAGCCTTCAGCAAATAATGTTGTCTGAAATACAATTTTATAACGACGACTATTAATTTAATGATTAACTATTAATTGTGAATAATAATTGTTAATGGTAACGGTAAATGGATTTTTTATGTTTTAATGAAGATATGCTTCTAATTACGTCCTAAACACCATTCAATTCAGACAATCAAATAAATAAATTGAATCAATTTCGATGAAACATCCGACACATACCATCGTCACGACCTTTCTACTACGGCGTCTTGGGTGTTAACATCCGTTACCATTAACAACTATTAAATAGTGATCGAAGCTACAAAAGCGCATCAGGGGCACACGTACCAACAAAGGAAGGGGCGCAAAAGTGAGATGCATATCAAAAAAGAACGACGACAATAAAAAAGGGTTTAAACCCCGAACCTCAAACAGATCGGGGGTACGCATTTCTAAGGGCATAATATTTTTTTACCCCTTCCCTTTCAATGGGTTAGGGGGTCAAAGGGGCTGTCAGGTGGCTATTTTAGGGGGTTACAAGTGGGCGTCGGAACGCAAAAAAATATTCAAGGGGCGTAGAAGTATTTGATGGCTTCCCTTTTTAACCCGGTTCATAACCCCATCGCTACTATATTGCAATGAGGCTGCGCAAAGGGATAGCAATAAAGATATCGATTGAAATACATTGTGTGAGGAGTAAAAGGAAATGTTTTTGCATCGTAAGTAATAATGTCAGATACGTTGGTTGCGAAATACGTCGTTCTGACGTCTTATTGACTCTTATTAGAATATACAGTCCCTGGACAAATTATTAGACTACTGTATTTTTTTAGTAATGATGAAAACATACCAAAGAATGTCATATCATTAAAAAATATGTCAATATATGTATTAAGTATAGCAGATAGTATTTTCTATTCAATAGCTTAAGTTTAGGAACACAAATGTCCTTCTAAAGGAATTTTGTTCATCATTAATTGATACACGAAATCTTGCAGTGCGTCTAATAATTTGTCCAGGGACTGTATGTCCCTACTATATTGATGTCACATCTGTTGAGTGCAAATTAGACGCCAATTAGACGTCTTATTTGCTTCGATTAAAATATGAATAGCTATCGCTACTATATTGCAATGAGGTTACGAGAAGGTATGGCAATCGAAGTATATTCTTAAGAGTAAAGATAATTATAAGCAATGATGCCATATCTGTTGTGTGCAAACTATGTCATTTTGGCGTCTAATTTGCTACGCTTAGAATATGTCGCTGGACCAATTAAATAAAGACAACACATTAATTTGATTATAAAATTTTGATGTTAAATAAATTGTGAGCAAGATACGTCGTTTTAACGTCTTATTTGATCCGTTTAGAAGATGACACTAGAACAATCGAATAATTTACCACGATATTTTTACGATAGTTCTGCCTTTCGATGTTTATGATCATTTACCGATGTCTTGTTCCATTTTGGTCGTGGTTTTTCAAACTACATTGCAATAATGCAGTACAAAAGTAGATTTTTAAAAATTATTTAATGGTATATACACTAAAAAGCTGGGAGTGGAGTTCGTTTGGTTGTGGTTTTTGTAATTATCTTAAAAGTATATACATTTACGTTCCCTAAGCAAAAGCGTATTCGATTTAGTTCAAGGACCTAGCATTTTTGTGGTTTTGCTAGAACCTGGCGTGTGGTTTTAGAAAGGATTAGGTTACTATGTTATTATATCTTCTATGAAACAAAAAATATTAAAAAAATTTACTACCAATAAGAATTTTTCAAAGAAATGTGCAAACTATTAAATCAGTCTTTTGAAAAGACGCGATATGTTAATTTATATTTAAGTGTTTTTTATTTTGTTGTTAAATTTTTTAAATAAACTAGATGGCTAAAAGTGTCAGAAATTGCAATATATTGAACACCCATAAATATTAAACACTCCAAACCGGTTAGTAACTTGTTTTGTTCGAAGCCTTTCTTTGGAAAGCTTTTTTAGTTCACGGTTTTCTCCTGAGAAAGTTTTCTTGCGGTTTGTTGATAGTGTCTTTGAACTTTGTGGTTTTCATAGATGAATGAGATTGAGAAGCGCGAAACAATTAGATTTATGACATTTTTTAAAAACTAAAACAACCAAACTTAGGACAGATTTGTTACATCTTGGCAATTAGTCTCCCTTAAAGTTTCGAATATCTATATGTGGTACTTTTCAACAAAACTTTGATGGAGTGCTTTTATGGTCATTTTAGACGAAATTTAATTAGCTGCTTTAAAAAATTACTAAAAGTGATACGAGTATTTTTTGTTAACTAAATCTATTTGCTTCTAGTAAGCATAAAATAATATAAGCTAAGAACATATTTTTGTTGAAATATAAAACACTGCTACATATTTCCAGCCCACTTACAGAAATTTCTTGCAAAAATTGGGTCCGCATAAAAGTACTCGTAATTTTTTCTCAATGTCACAAAGTTAGGTAATACTCTTTGTGGAACTCAAGGCTATTCGTAAAATATTTCAGATGTGGCCAACACAATCGCTTGTGAACGGATCGAATTTCAAAAACCAATGTAGCAACCATCATCCAAACTTTTGTTAAAACGTACTGAAGACGTTCAGGACTGATGACAATTCGAAACTTTTACTGAAAAAAAAATCGAAGGTTTGTTGTCATTATCGTCTGAATGGAACGACGCCATCTGCCACCATTCAAATTAGGCTATTCCAGCAATTCGTAATTCGATTTCATGTTTTGAAATCCATTTATATTCCCATTCATCCGCAACTGCCAAACAGTCTTGGTGTAACCACACCACTGTGCAATCCGGTATCCGTGGGATACATTTTTGGCGAGAAAAAACTATATTAATGTTCACTTTGACATAAGTTTTTCCCTGTTCCCGGCTGGAACGATTATTGATTTTTTTGACGACCCTTCCTGATATGTCCTCCTAACAGATTGGATAAAAATAAATCGGGAAAGTATTAAAAAAAAGCCTAAAACGACCTTGGCCCATTTTCAACCCCCGTCCCTTTCACTTTCATTCGGAAAATCTCTTTTTTACCCATTTCCCCCAACATTTTCGTTTTTCCCTGCTTTCGGGGATATAATTTTTTTGTTATTTACTCATTTTTTTCTTCCGCACTAGTATATAGCGGTAACACTTTGAAGTCTATGGAATCTATATTTTTTTGCTAGAAAACCCTGGAACAGACTAGCGGTTTTTTAATGTTTTTTCATTTTATATATTTTTTGTTCGAAGACTCGTGTGGCGGGAGAAATAATTTCGGCCTAATCGAATTTTTAAGAGCCGCTGTGGGAAAATGGAGGGTTTGATGGATGACAAATTCGTCTGCTCGGATCTTGAGACTTGTTGAAGTGAAGTAATTTTTTGAATAATAAGCCCGAGCGTACTTTGATGACAGATGAATTGACTGTTATGAACTGCCAGGTAGAGGCTTAGGGTAGAAAATAGCTATTTTTTTTCTTCCATTCTTGTCAATAGAGAGGTGTTCTTGTCAATCGAAGTTTACTTTGAAGTGCCCAAAAAAGATATATAAAAAACTGACTTCTAGGTAATAAAACAGAATGCAACTAGATATAGCATATTTATGCAAACAAAAATTTTACTTTCATATTTAAAAATCTAAAAGCATTTTTATATTTAATGCTTATATTAACAGAGCTTTTATTGCAACTGAGTAGTGTAGTAGATACTTCTTCTCCAATTTCGACACTTAGTTTGAGATACGATTTTGTAGAGCTTTTCTAAGATTGTTAAATTTTCTCCAAATAATCTTGATTTTTTAAATAAAAAATTTATACAGTAGCAAACAAATAAAATTAACTTGTATATTTTTCTGTTTCTATTTAAAAAAAAGAGGTCTTGCATCATAGCTTTAGCTAAATTAATGAATAATGTTGATGACTATGGCTGAGTTGATGACCAATTTTTACACTTAGACAAAGCTTAATATAAGCTTAGGCTTAATATAAGCTCTTTGTTAATGACAAAGTATGCCAGGATTTAATTCTGCCGAAAGAACCTAAGCCAAACACCTACTTCTAGTCCAAAACATCCTCCTATAATTAAGATCAAACTTCCCCCTCGCTACATAAAGATGTCATTTCCTATGGAACCACACCCAATTAAAACGAAGGCTCGATTCATTGATGAGGGCCTTTTTCCGTTACAGTTAGTAAGAGGGGTGCGAGATATAAAGTGGGACGATCCTTCCTCATTCAGTGGTGGTAAGCATGCCAGGAAGCTTAGAGTCAGATCCCAACTCAGATTGACATGGACTTGGTATCATAGAGCGAAATAGTAACTGTGTTCTTTCTATAGTTTTATTTGCTATTTGTTTTGTCGTGTGCTTGGTAAAATCAGAATTGGAAATATTAAACTTAGAAAAACTGAACTGTCACTTGACAATTGACTTTGATAAATTGCACTATGTTTAAACACCAAACTTAAACTAGAATAAAATGGACTGTTTCGAAATAATAAGTTGGGAATACTAGTGATCTGTTTAGAAACACTAAACTTAGATAAAGACGACTGTTTGGAAACACTAAACCTGAATAAACAGAACTGCTTTGAAAAAAGAAACCCTAAAATGGCATAAACTTATATTTTATATGAGGTAATTAAAAGTGAAAACATTACTTTACAAATTTAATTAAAGTTATATTGTATATTTCTTATATTTCTCACTACTTTTAAAAATATGTTTAACCTAACCCATTCAAGCAAAGTAGCTAAATTATAGGACACTTGGTGTGTTTTTTTACTAAGTTTTAATTATTCCAAACAAACAAATGAATGAAAACCATAGTCATGACAATTTTATGTGGGACGAATTACATGAAAAACGAATTTTAAAATCTTAAAATGAACGTTTTTATTCGGTAATTTCACAAATGGTATTCACAAACGGTTAAAGAATTCATAATAAAGAAATAATGCCAAAATAACGAAACATTTTCTACCAATAGTTTCCAAATTGGGATTGGCATAGTAGCTACCCGAAAGGCATATTCAGGGAGAGAGTTTGGCGGAAAAGAAAAGTGGCTGGTGCGGCGGAAGGCCTTGTCAATATGTGACAGTGTGTTAGATGCGAAATATATTGGTTCAGTGGACTAGATACGATGGTGAGTCAGGGGAACGATGTGGTTGATATAACGAACCATGATTCGTTGCGGTACTAATATCTGATTCATGTCTAGCAAGAACCGTTGGTAACTATATTTCGCCGAGTAAAATTCGAAGTATTTAGAAATAAGTTTATAAGTAATATATTAATAATGGAACATTATTTACATAGTTTTGGAGCCAAAAACAGTTGATGTAATAAATCATGATTTGCTTCGTTTTTAATATATGATTCGTGTCTAGCAAGATCCGTTAGAAACTATACTTCGCCTAGTGAAAAGACGAAGTATTTAGAAATTAGTTCATAGGTATTGGAATATTAATGCGTAGTTCTGGGGTCGAAAAAGTTGATGTAACCAAACCATGATTAGCTTCGTTTGTAATATCTGATTTATCTCTAGCAAAAATCTATAGTAACTATATTTCGTCTAGTAAAAATCGAAGGATTTTTAAATAAGTTTATAAGTATGGAATATATAATGCATAGTTTTGGGTCCTAAAAAGTTGATGCAATGAAACATTATTCACTTCTTTTTCTAATATCAAATTCATGACTTGCAAAAATCCATGGTAACTACATTTCACCTAGTAAAAATTGAAATATTTAGAAATAAATGTATAAATATATAAAATATTATTGGGTATTTTTAGGGCCGAAGAAGTAGATATAATGAACCATGAGTCTTTCATTGCAATTTTTAATAATTTATCACAGAAGCCTAGAGTTATAGTAACTATTTTATTTATTTTTTTAGATTGTGAAAGTTTTCAAATATTGGTTTATTGAAATACGATTATATAAGTACGACTTTTTTTTTAATTGTTTGAAATATTTAGAAATAAATGTACATATGAATATATAAATGTTATTGGGTAATTTTAGGGCAAAAGAAGTTCATATAATGAACCATGATTCTTTCATTGCAATTTTTAATAATTTATCACAGAAGCCTATAGCAACTATTTGATTTATTTTTTACATTGTGAAAGTTTTCAAATATTGGTTTATTGAAATACGATTATATAATAAGTACGACTTTTTTTAATCGTTTTAGGATCGATGAAGTTGATGTAGCGAGTGAAACCACGATTCGTTTTGTTACTAATAATATCTTATTTTACTCGTCGTTACTGATACGTATATGACAATCGAAGTATTTTTTGGTAAACATTAAAATAAATTTGAACCCCAGACATTGGGCATCAAGCGGTAGATTCACTCCCCACGTTAACCATTGTTTTAATTTTGTACATAGTGAGTAATGAGTTACGATACTCCGTCTGTATAAGACACTGTTTAGAGTATGAATAGTAATACTTTCACAATTTGTGAGACACATTATTTTCCATTGCTTAAAAAATTGGAGAGTTTTTTTATCAATTAAAACAGAACTGTTAAATTCTATTACATACTTTTACAATTTTTTGCTTCGTTGCAAATACCTGGCTGAACATTCTCTATCGTCTCAACCTGTATGATCCAGGGTTGAAAGGGTTAAAGCTCCTTTATTGTAAAATACGCAGCGCCATCTTCATTTAAAACGAGGAAATACCAATTGGAGGGAGAGGAAGGGAAGATAACTAATTTTTTAAGCGTGAAATTTTTTTAACAGCAAACTTCCAAAGTAAACTCATTAAACGATTTAGAATATTTTTATACTAAAATTGAATAAATATTTTAACCAATCAGGGAAATAATTTTTTTTGTAAATAACGAGCAATAAGATTAATAATGATTGATTAAATTTGAATTGAAGTAACAAGTATGTATTTTATTATATTGGAAATCAAACTTCAATTAAATTATCTTTGAATTTTATTGTATTGAAAATTTATTTTGAATTGAATTTATCGTCGAATTTAAATGTATTAATCATAATTTTCAAAAATTGCGATCCTAAAATTTTGATACTTGACATTGATGAAGTGAAAAGTTTTCTTAATAAACTTGTTATACCATTTTAAGTAAAGTAAATTGCTAACATGTTCTTTATCAATGAATCATTTTTCTAAACATTTCTTTTATGATATAGATTTATATCGCGTAGATTTTTTTTAATGCAATTAATTACCGTGAGAAATATTCGCATTTAAAGTAAACCCATAAGTAACGGAAACACTAGATTTAAATCTTTAAGAAAATTAATTAACTGAAGGAAGTTAATCTTAAACAGCAATTCAGTATTTTTTTAAAAAACTTCTTTTTCATTCTTCTCAAATTAACGACCGTATCAACCAGCAAAGATAACATCTACTAGTGTTCTTCAAATCAGAAACTGTTTAAAATTTGCCTCAAGATTTCATTGATCGATCAATCATATAAATCAACGAGTTATTGAAACTGGGCATCAATCAATTTTTTGATTTCCTCTTAAGATATTATTTGAGGATCAATCAAATTTGAAAGCTCATGATTGATAAATCGGCAATCAATCACTGATAACAACAGTTCATGAAGATCCAATACAGTTTTTTCAATTTAAGTTAGCTGTTAGGTTTAAAATGTTATGGTATTTAAGGAGATATAAAAATCAAACAACCAATTTTGATATTTCCAACTTGAGAAATAAATTTAAAACGTTGTTAAATTACGTTCCCGACACCTAAACACATATTACACACAATATTAAAGGAAAAATAGTAAATTATTACTATTATTAAAATTTATGTGAGGTTTATGTGTACAAGTGTCAAAAAAATATATATTTTTGTATTTTTCAACTTCTCAATATTTACACATAAACTAAAATTCAGATACCTTATTCCATAGGCACAGTTTCCAAAAGTTAAAATTTTTAAAAAGGTCTATTCAAAAAGTGAAACCAAGTAAAATTAAAATAAAGTTTTCATTCTCCATTGAAAAATTTACGGAAACTCAAAATAGCGTCACAACTTTTTTATAAGATATAATTGAAGTTTGCAGTTGCATAACTCACGTTCTCCAAAGTATAACTAAGTTATATGGTCCAATTGAATTTACTATAGTCGAATGTCGCCAATGAACGGTCCGGACCCATATCTTAGTTAAACTTTGGAAAATGATACTTTTGAAACTATACCCTTCAATTATAAAACTAATTTTCCTTTTAAATGTTATGGTTTTTTTAGTACATGTGTGTGCAATTTTAGCTCAATACTGAATGTCCAAACACAAAGGAAAATTGGCTGCAAAGGCAAAATATTTGCAATTTTATATTTCGTCTGAAGAAATATCAGTTTTTTTAAAGACTCAAGTAAAATATCCCCGTTAAACATAGTCAATTAGAAGTTATTTTTATGAAATTTTATTTTTATGTTTATGAAATCAAAGTAAAGATGCACTCATAAATAGTTTAATACATTTTAAAGTAATTGAAGAAACTCTAACAATAAAAAACATTCTGAATGCATTTTTCTGACAACATTACAAATCGAATGAACCAATCAACCGCCATCGAAAATTAAACCCAACGTACCCCGAACGGCAGTTCCAAATAACTATTTAAAGTCCGTTTAATCTGCTTCAAAAGAAAATACAACGAAAGGAAATCGATTGCGATACACAAGATCAAAAATTGCCTAAAAATGAAAATATGGAATTTTCCATTGAATTGTAGGGGAAATTGTAAAATGCTTTGTTTTAAAAACTGTAAAAATAAAAACCCCAAGTTTCCAAGTAACTGTATCAAATTTGAATTTTTGAATAGTTTATTACAGAAATCTATTATTACAGAAGCTATATTTTTGCCAAAAAAGTCAAAATAGTTCGTTTTCGTTATTGTTACTTAAAAATAATTTTTTGAGTTCTATTATTATACATCGTTTGGAAGTTGATGAAGCGAACCATGCTTCTTTTTGTTAGAAATTTACGAATTATTTGAGATATTCTATATAAATGGCTAATATAATGGGAGTTTAAGATAAACAATTTTTTTAATTCAATAAAAAGGCCTAGAATCAACCTATCCAACATTTAAAAAAAAGGTAACTCTTAAGTGACTTTTGCATTCACCATTGTCAACTTCGTCTATATTCTATAATTATTTCGAAAACGTTTCTAAATTAGCAGTGACACAAAAATGAAAAGAATGAAGTTTCTTAAAATATTACTAAACCTTTCTGAAATAAAAGGTTTACATCAAACTTACAACTAAATGTATTTTTCTTTTATCACTTCAGTGGCATCAACTAAAACTCTTAAGCCTACTAAAAACCTTTTTTTGTGAAATAAATAAAGGAGATGAATGTTTGAAATAAAAATAAATATTTTATTTAAAATATTAATTTATCAAAGTAGGATATTGCCTTAGGCAAATAATTTTTTTTATTGCTAATGTAATTCCTAAACAAATTTTGTTCTACTACATTTCTATTAAGTTCCGACGCTTGTTTGAAAATTCTATCTTCTAACTATCTGAAAGCTTCATATCTGTGCCCAAGAAACAGATGAGGTACATTCGCTCTTCAAACTTTCCAAGAAAGCATAAAAACTGGACAATCTTTTTGTCTGTTTTAGCAAGATATTAGATTCAAGAATATAACAAAATTCTTATGGGAATTTCAATTTGCCTATAGAATTTTTTTTAGTTTAACTTAATTCATACTTTCGAAACTGATTCTTCAACCGAAATTACTAAAAAATAATAGTATTGAAACTATTTAAGGTTTGATTTTATTGCTTGGGAAACGTATATGAGTTGCTGTACCTCATAGACAGAGGATCCTGTCTTTATTGTTCCAAGATAGTAATAGATCAACCATTGCTGGTACATTCCTTTCAAAAATTTAAGCTTGCCTGTAAACTTTTAATGTTAAATTTTCAACAATTTACTTTTTTGTAGAGGATTACTAATGCTGCATCCAAAACTACAAAAGGAAACTGAAAAACAGAATTTGGTGACTGACTCCGAGGCGCATATTGGATAAAAATCGACTTACTTCTGGAGGCTTCTGGGAGATTCTTTGTCCCCGGGGCTTGATGACTGGATGCTGAAGACCTCTTGGACTCCACTTTGCTGACTTGGCGAAGACTTGTGCTTGTCAGCAGGGGAGGACTTCTTCCTGTCCTGCTTTGTATGTCCCGGCTTGCTCTTTTGCTTGCGTTTTTGCTTGTCTTTGCGATCCATTGCTGAGGCTTAGGTCAGGTTAGGCGAAGACTTTAAAGTTGAAAAAATTCGGTTGGAATGTTTCTGGGCCTCTAGCTGTTGATGGAAGACGTTGTTATATCGTCTGAATATGTAGCCACATCAAAGTTGTTTTCGGTTTTGATAATAAACTAGAGAGAGAGCGTAGATAAGAGAGGAGTGTGCTTTGAGTTTGATGCCACTCGGAAACTATGAAATATAGGCTAAGATAACTTTAGCTGTTTCGGTCACTGGTAAAATGTTGTTGGAAAATAAACTAATTGCTTTTGTTTTTGATTCTTTTGCAAAGTTTGTTTGAAATATTTTCCTTTTTGCATTTAAGTTAAGAAAAACTTCAATTGATTATTTGCTTTATTGAAAGAATATACTTTGAAGAGTAATCAATGTATATCACTATGAGAAAATGTTGTTACTGTTTTGTTGAAATAATCTTGACCTTCTTATAAGACCACTTGACCACTGGAACAGAAACTCAACATAAAATCCAATAAAGTTATCACTTTCTAAAACGAAAAAATCAGCAAGTCCACGGGTCACTAAATCACAACACAAAGTCACGAAACTAAAACTCCAAAGAAAAATTTCCACAAAAAAAATCCAAAACTATCCTATCACATCACCGCCAAAATAATCCTCACCACATTCGTCAAAAATATCACGACAATTAAACAACACTTTGTCTCATTGTTTTTTTTAAGACCGATGACCCATTAAACTTTGGGTGTGTGGCGAGATAGTAAACATTGGGTGGGAGTATGTCGTTCAAGATATGGACGTCGATAATTTCGTCGGCACGGCGTCGCGGGGGCTCCCGGGCAATCTCTCGGCTGTGATGCAGCGTTATGTGTGTGTCCCGTACGGTCGGGCCAAATAAAAAACATTAACTTTTTTTTCTTCCGTTATTCTGTATTTATACCTCCCCGACCCCCACACCCCCGGCATCTCTCTCCCAGGGGTTCGGGACTCGAGGATACGGGGGAGCGGATCCTCAAGAAGCTCGAGACCTGTTCCTTTCGCCACTTGTTCTTTTCAAGGAGGGAGACGGTTACGATCTTTGAATCCTAATTTTGTTTCATTCCGACATTATGGGGCAGTTATTTTTCTCAGAAGTCAATAAAATTTGTCAGTAGCGAGCGGGAATTTTATGGTGGTCATCGTTGATATTTTCAGCAATACTTTCGTATGCCTCTTTTGTAGCATACTTCATAAAAAAAATTGCTTTCAATAAATGCTATATAATAACTAACTAAATCCCTGGAACTACAGTCCATGTTGAACCATGGCATCCCTAACAGTACGACTTCAGGACTAAGTCGTCTGTCTCTCGCCTTCGCTTTCCAACTTTTGATCATGATGCCCTGTAGATCCTTCTCCACCTCATCCATTCACCTATTTTTAAAAAAGTACCACCTATTTTTAAAAAATTTATAAAGAAAAATAGGAAGAACCATAAAAAATGTGAAAAATCCATCAATTTAATATACTATTTACGCAAAGTTTCAACGATGATGACAGGATTTACAGTAATTTATAAGGATGACCAACAAAAATAATCGAACATCAAAACTGTCTAAGATCCAGGCAAGTACTATTAACATGCAATAAAAATACCACTAGGTTAACTAAAAAACATTTATTTCCTTATTCAATTCCAATACAAATCATAAGCATCACCCACTAAAACCATAGAAAAACGCTAACTCACAAGACCCAAAACTGTTCTCCAATAATAGCGTTAACCCACCAGTCCCGTGGGTTGAGGAAAACGTCGAAAAAAATCAGCCCGTGAGTAGGGAGATGTAGCAAGGAGGGGGAAGATGGAAAAAAATCGCGCTGGATCACGATTTTTTTTCTTTATAGGTTATCATTGGATGTAGGGATGTAGGTGGGGCTTTCCTAAACCACAGGCGTGCATGCTATTTGTTTTCTTAGAGATCAGAGTTGTACCTAGATTTTTTTTTTATTAATTGTTATTAAAGAATTTATATATTGTAGCTTATTTTTATATATGTAAATTTAGTTGATATTTCATAAGTCTATTATTGTAATTGGAGTTAGTATTGTATTAATCAATCACAATTTACTGGATTTTTTTTAATATTGAAAGATTGATTTAATGATTGAGTTATAGAATTGATTAATTATGAAGAATTTTATGTATTGCAACTAATTTATATATTATAATTGACGTTAACTATTATCATTAAGTTACTTATGTATGGATGCTTAGATATTGTAATGGATGTTTAGATATTGTAATTAATCAATCATAGTTACTGTATTTTTAAATAATTATTATGAAGAATTTTATGTATTGCAACTATTTTATATATTATAATTACTTTAACTTCATCATTTAGTTTACTTATGTAATTGATGCTTAGATATTGTAATGGATGTTTAGATATTGTAATATCAGATCATAGTTTTACTTGTATTTTTAAATAATTATTATTGAAGAATTTTATGTATTGCAACTAATTTTATGTATTACAATTGACGTTTAACTATCATCATTTAAGTTTACTTATTGTAATGGATGCTTAGATATTGTAATGGATGCTTAGATATTGTAATGAATGTTTAGATATTGTAATTAATCAGATCATAGTTTTACTTGTATTTTTTTTTAATAATTATTATTGAAGAATTTTATGTATTGCAATTGCAACTACTAATTTTATATTGTAATTGATGTTTAAATATCGTCAATTACGTTTATTCATTGTAATAGATACTTAGCTAATGCAATGGATGTTTAGATTTTGTAATTAATCATATCAGAGTTTTACCTGGATTTTTTTAATAATTATTATCGAAGAATTTTTTATGCATTTTCGCTTTTTTTAAATTGATGTTTAAATATTTTTATTTAAGTTTATTTATTGTAATGGATGTTCAGATGTTGTAATTAATAGTTAAATATTTTAATTAATATTTTTACTTTTTTATAATTTGTTTTTTTTATATATTAACTTTTATGCATTTATTTATTGTTTAAATACTGTAATAAATATTTAGACCATTTAATGTTATAAATTATATATTGTTGTAATCATATATTTATTTATAATGTGTTATAAATTATATTCTTATAATGGGCTTGTTTCAACACTTTGTCAAAGAAAACAACCAATGAAATCGCAGTTCGGAGCGCGTGACGTTATAAAAAACCAATGAGCTTGCTCCAACACTTAGTCAAAGAAAACAAAACAACCAATGAAATAGCAGTTCGGAGAGCGTGACATAAGAAATATTCCCATTATAATGTTTATGTATAATAATTAGATATTGAAAATAATTTTTAAATACTGTGTTTAATGTTTTTGACCTGAACAACTCAATGTTATTTATTGCAATAAATATTACATTTTAATTAATTTTTATGTGTTTTAATTATAATTCACATTGTTGTACTTATTTTGCATTGCAATTAATGTGCGTTGTATTATTAATGTCTGAGTATTGCATGTATTGCAATCGATATCCAGGATTATTATTGCCTGCGCATTGTAATCAATGTCTATGGTATTTAATATATTGTAATGTATTGGTAATATTGTAATTTTTTTTATTTTAAAGATAGAGTAACTTAACACAAGAAATGGCCCTTTATTGCATTATAGTTATGCTTAATAAATTATAAAAACAAGCAGACAACACTTGAAAATTGCTATAAATTAATGGATTAAAAAAATTATGATTGAATAATGGGTAACATTGAGTAGGTTTTAGTTTTAATAAAGGTAATTTTCTGTAGAATATAGCAACATCAGCAGTTCAAATAAAAAAAGAGAGGGCCACTGTACTCAAATAATGACGTGGTTGAAGTAATTCGATTAAACAAATCACAAAAGCGAAAAGCAATGCCAAGACATAAACCGCTAACTTTTTAAGGTAAGTGATTGGTCAGAGACTACACTCGCTACATCTTACGTAAAATAGTAACTTCGTGCATAGACCTTGTTTACAGGATGTGTTGCATGTACAGTGTACACGTGTGTTTATACAATGTTGCAATGAGTGTCAGATCGTGTGGCCTACTTGTTACTGGACCGTTGTTCAAAACTATGTGGCTATCAACAAGCTCTGTAATGTTAATGTAATATAATCGTTTCCGGCTGCCTATTACAAGCTCTGTAAAGAGATTTTCAAAAAAGCTATATTTAAGCATTCCCAATTCATAACTGAACAATTTAAGGTTTAGATGTTTGGAAATATAAATATTTAATTGTTTACACAAAATCCATAATACACTTTCATGATCCTGCAGCTATATTTTAGGATTTATAACTGCACGAATAAGGAATTATTTAGTTTTCTTTCATTATTATAGCAATCAAAAAACGATTTATTAAATTGAATTTTTTTTAAAACAAGATTTAAAAAAATTCTTGCAATATATTTCCTTTTTAACTTAAATTTCATTGAAAATTTTGAACACCTCAAGCTTTGAAAGGCTTATTTACTTGAAAAGCATTCATAATATTTATTTATAAAAACTTTATATGAGAATATAACTACAACTATTATAGTTGCAATTTTCCTAACTGATTTCTGACATTCCTATCGTTCCCGGAAATAAATATTTCTTAGATAATTTCATTTTAATCACTATGAACTTTAAATGAGTGTCTTCTATATCTACTTAAAGGTATAGGAAACAGTGTGAAGTCGTTCAAAAATGTGATATGGATGATGTAATTCGTTTGTTTTGGTGTTCCAATTAGATTTGGTATCTTCTGTGTAAGTGTTCTAATTCGAAATTGAGAACAAATATATAGAAGAGTTTAAATAGATATGAAGTGCTTTATTTTAGAATGCTTTCATAATTAATTAAAATTATATTTATAAATTAAAAAAAAATACTTTTCTATGTTTGTAGAAGTACGTGGAAATTATGCAAAATAAAATAAGAATGTATGATAAACATGTTTTTAAAAAATTCTCGGCTATAACAAAGTTTAATAATGGAAAATTGTAAGCATTAGTAGTGATACGGAAGTCCTGAGTGCAGTTTTTAATATTTATTAAGTTAAAAAAACACTTTAAAAATATTTTAGCAATTGGCATGTTTCACGTAACGACGATCCCTGCCGCTTTTCTTCCGTGATTTCACTAGTGGTTTGTGTGTTTATTGGTATTGCATGGTATTTTCCGCCCACTGCATTGTTTAAATGTCACATGGGCAAAGAGCACCCATAAATAAAGTATTTTCGTTATTGTTAACTGTTGACACTCTGGAAGGTAGGGGAATCGGATCTGTGCTGGAAATATTAGAAAAATCATCTATTTACCACGGATGGGCCCGAGTACACTGGGACAGACGTGCTCGTTAATTCTGTGGAGTTCAAAGTCCCGATGGCGTTAGCGTACGATGTCGCTTGAAGTTCCGTTGGGTGCCTGCACCTCGTCACTTGATCAGGGTTCTAAACTACGAGGCGTTATTGGCTGTGTTAAAGCTCCTATAGAAGGCTAGAAATAGGCAGCCGGAAATGATTACATTACACATTACATTAGATGAAAAAAAAAAGTGGTCATCATCAAACATATTACAAAACAAGCAAGGAAAGGTTTTCCTGACTCAGAATAAAGTATTGAACAACATACTAAAAATCGGCACCTACTCAGGGGTAAGGGAAGACAGCCATTTCGAGCTCCATATTTCATTTATCATCAAGATATAACAAAATTGCAAATATTGCACGAAGGCAGGAAAGTAAAAAAAATTATCGGATTTGAGCGAAAGTGGTGTAGTTTTTTCAGAAAATTCGAATTTTCTCTAAAAATAGAACATTTTGGGCTCTGAAAGTTCAAAAAGCGTAACTTAAGTATAAACTACACATTTGTGCCAAGTTACGAGTCAAACAGATGTCTAGTTTATGAGTCTATAAGGAACAAACACACACACGAAACTTCAATTTTATCATTATAAATTTAGATTTGTACCGTCTCAGAGATTCAAAACATTTAGATTTGTTCCGATAAAAAACCGCCATATTGTATTGATCGCCAAAATCTAAACGCTGTTAAAATTGCTAGAAACTCTAAATCAATCCCAAAATGATATCAATATTATAGTTAACAACTATACTGAGTTGCGCAAGATGCTATGCCGCCATATTAGCCACCACCTTGGATTTACCGTTAATATCTGATCCAAGAAATCTGCATAATTGCTCGATTACCTCTGGGCTAATTGAAGAGCTTATTTCCAAGTAGCGTTATGTCAATTTTTTGCATTTTTAAAAAACGCAATTTTGTTATGAAAGATTTATTATTGATTTTCAAGAAAAGATAATTTTTTCTCAGTTTTCTATAGATGATAACACTAAATTATCTGATTAAAAAATCTTGACAGTGTAGTTATTTAGAAATAAAAAAAAGAACAAAACTCATGACTAACGCTCTTTCGGCACAAACAAATAACGAAATCTAATAACTTACTTCCATTTAAAAGTAATCTAAGTATATTTTTTCAAAAGATTTGAATTACGTTTTCGCTTTCTCGAGTGCCGAGATAATACAACAGCTTCTTTATTCGACTCACTCATTTAAATTATTTCTGACTTAAACTTCTTATAAAAAATATGTAGTTCTGATTGATCCAAATTCTTGTTTGATTGATTCTGTTTTAATCCAAAAATATGCAATCATTCATCTAAATTCAGACGATATTTTTACAAATTAAAGTTATTTGCAATGAAACACAGGAATAAATTAAAAAAATCCTTTTTAATCATTAATATTTATTTCGCTGCAAAAATACTCTTAAATATTGCAATTATTTCTTAAAAATAGTCCTAAATGCTTATAAATATTTTTATTGAAAAATATATAGGGAAACTAATATTTTTGAGCATAAAAATATTTGTTTCGAGAGATCACTGGTTGGTAATTAGAATCAGACGATTACTCGCAGATTACGTCACATTCAAATAGTAAGTAGAACATGATGTTCATTATTTTTGGTCGCTCAAACCAAGTTTTTATGAACTGGCCTATTGAGTTTTTTCTTGGGACCGATGAAAATAGAGAATTAATCCCTTTGGCACAAAAGTTACTTGTGACTTACTTCTTTTCGGAAACAAGTACGAAATTTACCCTCAGTCATTCATGCGACCAAAACTTACTTGGAACTTCAACTTATTGGAAATACATTGCTAGGCATGTTCTTTTACCTTATGCATCGAAAAGTCAATTTTTTAAATTTCTGACTTAACGTCATTTGGAAATCAGCTCTTCATTTATGATTTCATATTCATTTGGAGTATATGGAAGTTTATGCAGAGTTTTGTGGAAAATTCCTGACCAAATTAAGTTTCGTTAGCTTACTTCAGAATCGGTGTAAAGTTACACCCAAAACGTAAAATATCGTAAGTACCAAATTAGATTTTTTTTTTGTATTTTTTTTAGTTCTATTTTGTTGGCTAGAGACTCATATAGAGTCATTTATCCTTGATTAGCTTGTTTAAGGAATAATAAATAAAATAAAAACTTAGAATTTTACTCAAAACTTTATATTGCTAAACAAAATTCTATATGTATTAACTTTGTAAGCATTCATAGTTTTATGGTATTATTTAGTCATTTAAAAATGATTAATTTATGGTTCCAATTTTCTTTTTAGTAAGTTATTTCAAATGTACGAAATTAGTTTATCCATAAATGTTTTTATTGATTTTCTATGGTTTATTATATGCTATAGGTAGTGAGTGGAATTTTAGCTAATGAAATATTTGAAGTTTTTACTGAACTAAACTTTAATAAAAAATTAATGCAGAGGTTTATTCTAAAATTGAAATTTTAATGATTTTAAATTGAAACTTTGAACTGTACTATATCTACGAATCCATTCTAAGAAAATATAGGACTCTTATTTTTTTTTAATTCGCAATTGATGAAGTTTTCAGTTTTAACACTTTTCTCATTAGAGGTTAGATAGAAAGATAAGAATTTCAGTCCTCAAAAGTATTTTTCAATTACTGATATACGCGTTTGTTGAAAGGTATAAAATGGAAGGTATTATAATCGCTAAGTCTGTCGGTCTGTCCAACACCCACATTCACGGGACGAACCGCAAGTATCACATACAAATATGACGCGTCAAGTTTAAGCAAAAGAATCATCCTTGGCTACATTCAAAATTTTATTAAAAATTCTTATTAGAAGTATACTTTAGAAAACAAACAAATAATTAAATTCAAATTAAAAAAAACATCAGAAATCTATTTTCTTACATACCTTTAACTATATCGCGCTTTTACAAAGACAAGTAAAAAAGCGATGTAACCTATTGCACGATATAAAGAGAGGCATTATTAATATTCTACATATATTGGATCTACATTCACTCTTTAAAGAGTTCAAGCCAAAGAATAACGTATTCTAATTTTTTTAAATGGAAGAATATAAAATTTGTAATTTTACATGTAAGGTTGAATTTAGCTCAATTTAACAAATTTTTTTAAAAAATAAAATAGGGGGGGGGGAATGGTAGATATCATTTTAGGCACGATATTCTAAACAAAATTATATATGCAAACATCTTCTAAAAATCTAACAACACAATCATACCCTAATACTTCAGATAAATCAATAAATAGAAAAAATACAAAATTAATAAAATATGCATTTCTTAATGAAGGTCTGTATAATCGAATTTGCAATAATTTGCAAATAAAATACATTAATCTAAAATACAGTATGATAACTGATCTTATAAAATACTACAGAATACTGCAGAATATACTTATAAAATACTTTGAAAAGAACAGGAATCAATTGCCCTTGCTATTATTCAAAATCAACATTCCAATAAAACTTCAAAAAATCTGTGAGAAATATAGAAAATAAAATCATCAAATACACCCTTAAACAATCAATATATTTTGTAGCATGGAAGATTTTTAATAGCTCAAAGTTGTTTTCTTGGGAAGCTATCTTCAACAAGCTTCATCGATAAGGGGTAAAATTTTGAAACTGTACTGTATTTTATAAAATTAATAAATTATTTATATATAACGTTAGCGTTTATTCTCTAATGCAAAATTCCAATGTTAATTATAATTACCAAAAAGTGTACCTTAATATATACCAATGAATTCCTATACATTCTACAAATAATATCATACTTAAAGGTGTCTGCTGCACATTACTATAACAGTTAAATAATTCTGAATGAATAAAACGTCAAGTAATTTTAACATTAAAAAAAGTTTGACCCTCTTTCGATAGCAGTTGTTCCAATAGTAATAAAAAGTTCTGAATAAACAAAAATATAACATACTTCCCTTTTACTTTAATACTCACAGAAATTCTTATAGTAATGACAGACAGATAGACAAAACGTATAAGCTAGGTCTCTTATATGTCATACCTTTCAAACAGAAAAATAGAATTTTTTTAATAGGACAGTTAGAACGGAAAGAGTAAACGACAAGTGGACGGACGTATAGATGGACGAGCAGACAAAAAAAATAGAAGCACAGACAAATTGACAAAAGTATAAAATATCGGCCTCCGATGTCAAACCTTTCAAGAATAAAAAATTTTGAAAATCGGATTGTTTGAACGGAAATCTAAGTTTAGTTTAGTTTGAATTATCCTCGCACTAGAGCTATACGAGGGCTATTGACGACGGGCGTCGTATTTTAGAACCACAGTCAAGTGACGAGCCGACACCTGAGTAGGCACCCAACGCAACGGTTAAGGGCGACATCGTACGTAGCATTAGGACTTTAAAGGTTATTTAACGTGCACTCCCCCCACACGGGGTATTATTCGTCGGACATTTTTAGCTGCACGGGCCGTTTATAGGTCGACAGTTATTTTGGCGATGCCCGGACTCGAACCTGGTATCTTCCGCATGCGAGGCGAATGCCTAACCGACTGGGCTCCCCAGCCCCTACGGAAATCTAAAAGGATATGAACAGAGGGACAAACTTACAAAAAGACGAACGTACAGACAAACGGACAGAAAGTATAAGATAGATATAGGTCTAAGATTATATATCCTTCAAGAAAAAAAACAAATTAAAATCAGTTGGTTAGAACTTAATTTGAAACAGAAATCTCCACCACGTCAATAACCAATTTTAAAAAAATATTAATTAAAAAGAAGAAACTAGGCTAAAAATGGAAAAAATACTGGGCGGCTATAAACTTGTTAAAATTTCGTAACCATTTTTTTATATATACAAAGTATGTTTTGAATGCTCTTTTTGCATTTTTCCTCGATTTAAGTCTTGAGCTTGGTTGTAAGAAGTCGTCAATAATAATTCGTAATGTTAGTTAATTGAAACAAACAAATTAAGAAGACAATAATTTCATAAGTATTCTATTCGATAATGGACTAGTTTGCACTTGTTAGGCAATATAAATACAATAATATGATTAAAATTTAAATTACTGATGCCACACACAGATTATACCTCAAGAAAACTTTAAAAGAAAACTTTTTTTCAAGTTTAAACGTTCCAAAAAACGAAACTATAGCATCCTCTAAACGTAAACCTATTGTTCTGCCAAGTTTATCGGATTCCATCGATGACTTTATGGGCATCATTGGGTACAAAAAATCGATTTCCTTTTAGATGTATGATATTTCATAAGCTGTCAATTAATATTTTAAATGAGAATCCACTAATTGTCCGCGGACAGAATCCTGAAAAATACCCCGAGTGGCAGGAAGTCCTTTCTTGTCCCTTATTTCGTTCATCCGCTTTTTCCCGAAAAAAGTGTCGCTAAATGCCGACGAACTGAACTCGCTAGTCACAAAAGGTCACAGTCCCGTAGGTCAACGAATCCCGGACTAAACTCTGGAGCGAGAGAGAGAGTAAAAAAAAACTCCATCACCTGGGTTCACTTTTTATATGGATGCTGCAACATCTGCGGATAGCTCCGTCTTAAAAAACCACCCTACCCCTTTCTACCCACCATTTAGGGTTTTTTCCAACCCTTTTTTACCTCATCCCGTGGGGTCGCTGACTGCCCGCACCCACGGAGATCGGGTACGTTTACCCTTTGAGCACAATGGGGGTTGTGGAACCAGGGGGGTAGGGCTGGCTCCTCCGTACAGGGATGCGAAAAAAATCACTGAAAGGGTAAGAGGTAAAAAATGGTGCGTTAACCCTTGCAGTTCAAAAACCGTTGACCTCCTCTGAACTAAAGAAATCCCATGTTAATGATCGCAAATCGACGTGTTGTTGGCTTTTCGGGGGCAGGATCCGTGGCTGGAGTGATCCTGATCGCTTTAAGAAGTTTCGGCGGGAAGGAGTTGCTGGATGGAACAGATGTGTTTCTAACAACGAACTTATTTGGATTTTTTTTAGTTAAAACTAGAAATGACTTGTTTAAATTCAAAAAACGAATTTTTTTTTTGAACAAGTCAATCCGTGGGTATATTTTCAAAAGCGTTTACATTGATGATTATTAAACATTTCAAAGTTTAAATCATTGAATGTGTGAGATCAACTATATATCAGATTGCACAAAAGCGTGTGCTTCTAATATTGAAACTAAAATCACTGAGATGAAACAATCCCATGTTAATGATCGCAAATCGAGGTGTTTGTTGGCTTTTCGGGAGTAGGATCCGTGGTTGGAGTGATCCTGATCGCTTTAAGAAGTTTCGGCGGGAAGGAGTTGCTGGAAATGGAATGGAACAGATGTTCTTCTAACAAAGAAATTATTAGGATTTTAAGTTTGAATTAGAAATGAATTAAGTATTTGAGTTCAAATATAATGCAGTATAATAAATAATGCAGCAGTAACAAAGTTAATTGATAGAGCAAACATCAAAAACGTTTACTTCCATTATTATTAACAATTTCAATTTTTAAATCGCTGAATATGTAAGACCATCTATTAGATTGTACAGAAGCGTGAACTTCTAAGATTAAAACTGTAAAACCGCTTAACTGAAAAAAATCCCATGTTTAGGATCACTTATCGAGGCGTTGCGCGTTGTTGGATTTTCGGGTTTGGTCTGGTCCGTGGCAGAAAAGCCCTGATCGTTTTTAAGAAGTTTCGGTGGGAAGGAGTTTTTGAATTGGAACAGATGTTTTTCTAACGAAGAACTTATTTTAATTTTTATTTGAAATTAAATGGTAATGGGAATGTTTTTTGTGATTTCACACTTTTCTTACTGCAATGTCATTGGTTGTTTGTTTTTCTTCCCTTATTACGAAAAAACAAGCCAATTGGTTTCTTGTGACGTCACGCTCTCTGTACTGCAATTCCATTGGTTTTTCTTTTCTTTCCGTACCACGTGAAACAAGCCCATTGATTGTTTAAGTTCAAATTAACGAAATATGTATTTTATTTTGATAAAGTCAATTGAATGATCTACTTTCGGAACAGTTTGAAAATTTTCCTCGTGCATTTTTGGTATAAGCAAGGGCCCGTTGCCCAGTTTCACGTTTAAAATATGGATAATTGATGTAGTTATGTTGTATGAATTATATAAAATTATATGACAGATTTTACTAACACTAAACGTTTTAAGCGTAATTGTAATGTAGACGTGTGTTACTTCTATAAATATTGCAAAGGTTTTCCAATTGAACGTATATTGATTGCATAAACAATTTCCGACATTTTTTCTCTGAAGTTTAGGAATAAAACCACTAAATAGAAAATTTTAATTTCCATTGTATAGCACGTAAAAATAATCATATAAATCTCATACATACACATATAAAATACTAAAATGTAAGTAATTAAAAAATAATATGAATTAAATATGAAACATGAAACCGGGTCTTTCGAAATGTAATTATGTGATTTCCAACATTAGAATGTTCATACTTAACAGATTTTTTTTTATTTCTATTATGTATCACATTAAAACCATTTATATAAATCTTTTGCATACACATATAAAATGCTAAAATATAAGTAATTAAAAAAATTATATAAATTTAAAAAATTAAAATACGTGAACGGGACTTTTGAGATGTAATTATATAATTTCAAAAACTTGAATTTTCACGCTGAACAATGCCTTATCCGTACTTTAACCCTTCGCAGGGGGCCATCTATGGGTTTACTTTTTCCATTGTAGGTAAAGGAAGCCCATATACATAGATTTTCCCTCTCAAAGGGTTGAATAAATTTAAAAGTACTTGTACAGTATTTGATAAGTCTGCTTACAGTTAAAAATTCTATTTTCTTAAACTAAAAGAAAACTAATTTTTGAGGATCTCTGGTGGAAGAAATTAAAATCGAATCGGTTATTTTGATATGAAACAAACAAGTAGGTTTGTAACAGAATCTGTCACTTAACCCGCTTCCACACATTTGTGTTTAACAGGAATAAACGCGCCAAACACAACATTAATTCTATATTAAACATTTACACGCCAAATTTGGCTAGTTTCATTTATTTTATTTCGAAAATTCAATAATTATTACTTATCGTTTGCGAAAATTAATTTATATTTCAAAGAATAAATATGTAATATTCCTCGCACATTCCTGCACATTTTTATGCCAAGTTAGAATTTTCTATGCATCTTTCTAGATACATATATAATGACCCATCAAAAGAACTCTATTGTGATATTACAACAATCCAAACTGAATTATATCACATAAATAAATATTTATCTTTTTTTTTTTCAAATAAAGTTTCTCGTACGTTTAACGAAATGGCAACAGTGAAAATATTGAATAAAAATGGAATTTGCATGTTATTTCAATGTAGATTAAATTTTTAGTTATTTAAATTTTAAATAAACTTCTAATTTAAATTTTTTAATGAAATTCGGAATGTAGCCTAATCTGATTTTTTGCTTCAAAATGACGTATTCCACTTGTCTGTGGGACTTGTGGATGGCAAAAGTGAAATATTGAATAAAAATGGAATTTGCATGTTATTTCAATGTAGATTAAATTTTTAGTTATTTAAATTTTAAATAAACCACTAATTTACATTTTTTAATGAAATTTGGAATGTAGCCTAATCTGATTTTTTGCTTCAAAATGACGTATCCCACTTGTCTGTGGGACTTGTGGTTCTTTCTGTGAAAGTGGGTGACGGACGGACAGACGGAGAGACAGACAGTTGGACTGAACGATTATGATGCCTTCCACTTTTTACGTTTTAAAAGTAGTGTGGAAGCTAAAAAAATAGAATTAGTTTGAATTTTACGATATTTAACTTTTATGATTGTACAACCATTCATTTAGCAACGAAATTTATTGAAAGTGATAGGATTGTTCACGTGACTTATGATGGTGTAATCTTTAAAAAATTAATTTAATAAGTCCTAAAGCTAGCATTGTCTATCTATTTAATCCGCATTTATCTACTTTTCATTTTTATAACCTTTACGGGGGACCAGACCCCCCAAAAATTTTCAAAAATGACATTTCAATGTTTTTAATGTTTCTTAAAATATGAAATCTTAGCTTTTCAACGATATCTTACATTAAAAGTTTCGATTATTGGAAGTATTTTTAATATTTTTTTAACAAACGTTGTTTAGGTAAAATCCAGTCATGTTTTATAGGTAAGAAACCACTATTGTATACTTTAAACGGTTATATCTCAAAACTTACTTTTTCAATGTTCATATACCTTTTCTCAAACTCTACTGTAAGTATCAGCCTGAAATTTTTTATACGTATTTAAGAAGTTTGTTTCTAAAAATCGCTGGAGGGATTTGACTATAAATAGCTTACTTTTTTTCTTTTTAATATTATTGATGTTTTTAGGTAAAAAAATATGTAGTTTCACTTAAAATATTATAATTTAAAAACTAAACAAAAATTTTGAAAATGCCTTCATTAAAGTACAGTTAAACATCCATTTAACAACTGATAAAAAAAATCATGAAAAACTATCAAATAGATTCTGAGAAAAAGGTACATAAAAAAGGTCATTTTAACATGGGATTGAATGGAGGGCTCCGGTCCCCCTTAAATTATTATTCTTATTATTAATAATTGAAAGCTATCAACATAATCATTGTATTTTACAATCATATGTGACACAATTTACCTGAAAAGAGGACATCTTGGGTAGTGTTGAATTTTATATATTAGTTTTATTTTATATTTTTACAAAATGCGCTTCAAATACAACGTAAACTATTTTTCCATTATTTTCTACTACACTCACTCAACCAGTTTCCTTATACAGTTTCATAAAAACCTAGAGAAAACTTTCGCCCTACAGATCTCATTGCAAAGACTACAGACAATTTCGTAATTTCTCTTACGAAAATATTAATTCTCAAATAAATCTCCTATATCTTTTATTACGCTTAACTGAACTATGTTTTTCTAATTTAACTATTAATAACCATGAGAGAAACGCTTGTATCTGAGAGGTACACCATTGGTAAATTTGGTTCTATATTTGTTAAGTGGAATATGTTTATGAAAACGCGACTCTTAACTATTATCCTGTTTTAGTTGAGATCTTGTCTGTAAAGCACTTCAAGCTTAGAATTTTTTTAATTAATATAGATAATTGCTGTTTATATTTCAGCGATATCATATTTAATCTTTTAAAATTCTACATTTTATACCAGTGTATTTGAGAAAAACGATCGGCTTTTCATGTTGGTTTACGTAGTGTTCCTTCCCAAATGTAAACGCGAAGAAATTTGTAGATGTAGAATTACTAAATTTCATTTAATATAGCATAAAAATTTCAATGTTCAAACTTTTAAAATTGTTTCAAATTTTTAAATATAATTCATTTAAAATGTCCCGTATAATTTAAAAACTAGCTATAGCCTTGGTAACTGAGTAAAGAATCGGTAATATATAAAAGTAAATAAACGCATCTAATACGTGAAGCCAATAGTTTATGAGTGTAAAAATTGTCTGAACATTTTATGATACACAATAATTCTTTATGAACAGGAAAAAAATTATTGAAGTAAAAAATGGCGCACAGAGGGGTATCCGACCCAAAATCCGGTATCCAAAATTGACACAGAGCTGCCAATTTATTGATAGGATGGAGGGCTTTGTCTTACATTTGAGCATAATTCTTGTATTTATTAATTTATCTTTCTTTGCATTAAAAATGGATGTATTAAAGATATTTTAATCTTACAAGGTAAAAGAAATTCGAACTCGATTTTAAATTGATAAATAAAAATTATATTAAGTTTCTAAGGCGATAGATATTAAGAATTTTATTTTTAATTAAAATTACGTTTTACGTAATCTTTATACATTAGTCCCTCAGGTTATAAATAGACAATCTTTCATAATTTATCGAATACTTTTGTTTAACACTAAAAGCAATTATAAATCTTTATGTTTAGTACTCCCATAATATCATACTAAGCTTTGAGGTTCTAAACATTCTGTTTTAGTACTATACTAGGTACTTTTTTTTAAGATAAAAACAGTTCAAAACTTTTTTATTTTTGATTACAGGGCTGTCTAAAATACTGTTATTTTTACAGTTAAATACCATATTTTTTTGCAGTTAAACCCTGCTTTCTAAAGAACAGATTTAAACTGTAAATAATATAGAATTTAACTGTAAAAACGATAATTATTTTTTACAGTATAGATATCAGCCGGTTGTTACCGTGCAATGAAAGTGTAACCGAAACAATAAATGGAATTACGGAAGTGCAAGAATAAAAAATTGAAAATACCCAAAATAATAATTATACAATATTACCCGATGCAAATTATTTATCTTTTATATTACAAAAAATGCATTTTGGTGTTGCTTTAATTTTTGTATGATTGACAAAAATTTTCAAACTTCAAAATAATTTCCCAATTGTGATTAATTACTTGATCAACCGAAGACATTGTATTTTGCGACTTTGCTTGATGATCTGAAGGTGTCAACCCATATATATCTAATTCGTAGCAGTTTCTTGAATGCATTTGTCACTATCCTTAAACTCGTCCCTGAACTGATGCGCAGTTTGTTGGGTGACATCATGCAAATTGAGTCCGAGGTCTATATATAACTGGTGTATGGCTCGGACCATGCCTATGAAATAAGTTTCAAAATTGTTTGAGTCCAGACCCTTCAGAGTTTTCTTATAGTGTTCGTACAATCTAAGACTCAGAGATACACTGTTGCTACAGTCCAGAATTCCCTGACGGTACAGCACGCTTCCGTAGGTCATCGATTTCTTGTTGAAGTAGTCCAGCAGCTTCAGCGTCTCAACGGTGGCGATACCGCTGGCCGATGTGAACGCTACATTCTCGCCGTTACAGACGTATAGTCCTTCCAGGTCTTTCTTCAGGATGAGGTAAAGCTTCAGGGCCCCTTCGATGCCTTTAATCTCGAGTGAGTTGGCGATTTTGGGGTCGGTGGACACGAGTAGCGCTGTGTAAAAAGATGCCGCAAATGACTCTACGGGCGCCGGGAGTGTGCAGTAGCCATTCCCAGCATTGGCATCGGCAGCGTTTCCTCCTGGGATGAGGAAAACGAGAAATGTAGCAAAATATATTGTTAGCTGCATTGTCGAGTAGCAAAAAGTTAGGTAGACGCAATGTTGAAATGTATATATAGTGGAGATCAATAAAAAAGTAGACGTAATCGCACCGTAATTCAGTTTGGCGACATTTAGAAAAGCCGCCAAAGTATTTTATGCGTTCTTTTTCAACGTAGGTTTTTAAAATTCAAAACGCTCAAGTTTTATATTCGTTTGTGGACTGGGGAGAACAGTCGGTAAGGCGCTTGACTTGCATGCAAAAGGTCCCAAGTTCGGTTCCGGGCATTGAAAAAACAACTGCCGACCTATAAACGGTCTGTGCAACTGAAATGTCCAACGAATAGAGGGAGTTCACGTTAAATAAGCGCCAAAGTCCCGACGCCGAGTACGATGTCGCCCATAAAAGCTGTTGCCTATCCAGGTGTCGTCGGCTCGTCATTTGACTGTGGTTCGAAATAACAACGCTCTCAATAGTCCTCATGCTCTAGTGCTACGATTGTTCAACTTAACCTACATTTTCCATTTCATAAAGAGACATGATTAACTTTACAGTAGCTACGCTATTATTGGGGAGAAAGTACAAAATACTAATCACTAGTTATTAATTCAGGTTATTTTCTCTTTTGGTAAATCTACATATACCATATTTCTTCGAATATGCTTTTATTACAAATATTACTTTTGTTGTTACTGAGATATATAATTGCTACTTAACATTTCTGATTCGTTTAAGTTTACTAATTGTAACGGAACTGATTTTATCGAATTTATTTGAACTGTGTTCGAAATACACGCTCTCATAGTCCATGCTAGTTACGATTTTTCAACTTAACAATTTTCCATTTCATAAAGAGACAGATTAAACTTTACAGTAGCTACCTATTATTGGAGAAGTAAAATCGAAGCACTATTATTATTCAGGTTAATTTTCTTTGGTATAAATCTACATATACCATATTTCTTCGAATATGCTTTTATTACAAATATTACTTTTGTTGTTACTGAGATATATAATTGCTACTTAACATTTCTGATTCGTTTAAGTTTACTAATTGTAACGGAACTGATTTTATCGAATTTTATTTAACTTTATTATATTATTATGAAACTGTATTTATTTTTTAAAAAAAGTTCAAGTTATATAAATCCGATAGACAGTCAAAATTAAGTATTCATTGTTTTAAGCTAAATCGAAGCAGCTTCATTTTCGGATAAATTTTCAATTGTGACTCTAAATAATGCGATATAAAGGGGCTTTCTTTTATTACAAAAAAATAGTATTTCTAATAAAAAAACTTTTCTCTGGAAAACTTATTTTTATTATAATTTTCCCTATTTAAAATTCTTTAGTTGTAATTATTAGTCAAGTTTTTGTAAATGTTTTACATTAGCGACGTTATATAAATGTCGCCAAGATTGCTATATGCTACTATTTAAACAGTATACTGCAACAATAAGATTTTAGTTTTTATATCGGTATTAAGGAAAGCAATTTCAGACAACAATTTCATAACCCATTAAAGAAATAACGACATAGCTTCTGCCTTCAACTTTATGATTTTATTACTTGCCAGTATGCTTTTACATGACAAATTCTATCGGAGAAAAGTAATTTTAATTTAGCTGTTCTTTTTTCGACAGCTGTCTCTCATATAATCACACTTACCAAAATCGTAAAACTGCGTTTTATATCTTTCAATTAAAGAAAAAAGTTGCATTAGAAAAATGAACGACTTAAATTTGTGGCATTCATGTAACGTTTTTCTCAAAACCTAAATTTTGAATACCCTATGTTCTCAGTTTATACTTTTAAGAATGCTAGTTTCGCTTCTGCACTCTTCATGATGTAGTTCATCAAACTCGTCAAGGAAAAAATATATAGTTTTGCACATAAAGCTTCAGACATTTTTTCTAGTTTTTATGCCTTCTTAATATTCATACACAATTTCTGAATTGTTATAGGAAGAAAAAATTTTAAAGTTTAAGTTACAGAAGATGTAGCGTTTGAATTATAACTAATTAAATATATGTTCTTGGTTACGGCAAAGCTAATATAAAAACATTTAATTTTTACTCTTCTCTTTTTACTTAACTATTTTAAACTAAACTCGTAACAGCTCGTTAGTGGGCCGAGGCCTGCCGTGCTCATTTCAGCTTACGTGACCAAGGGCTCTGGGGTGCTAGGCATGGTTAGGTGGTCGGTCCCGGTTAGGTGGTCAACCTCACGCGGAACCCCCAGCGTTTAGTTCCCAAGCATGTTTGGTCCTCATTTTATTGGCCCACTTAAGGGATGAAAGGATGAGTCACCCTCGTCCAATCCGGGACTCGATCCCCGGACCTGTGGCATGACAATGCGAAGCACTACCACTAAGCCACTGGGCCTCTTTTAATTTTTACTCTGTAGTGGAAAATATCACATATATTTTTAGTTACTGTGTATACTTTTACAGTTTCTAACTTAATAAATTTAGTAGACAATATAATTAGTAGATTTATTTGGATAATGTTTGCATACATAGTAGTGTTTGGGGTGATCAATAGACAGCCTTTTAACTACATTTTAATACTTTTCATTAAACTCAAATAAAATATAAATTTTAAATTGGTACTCTCACAATACCAACATTTAACTATGCTAAAAATTGGCATTAATTAGGCTGAAAAACTTTTTACGATTAAAAATATTCTTTGCCTCAGCAATTTTGGTCGGCAACGAAAGAACTTTCTATTAAATTGAAAGGAACTAAAGTAAGCATAAAAATATTTTATTGCCTACTTAAATAAATCTATATATATATATATATCTAAAAGAAAGTCGTGTTAGTTACACTATTTATAACTCAAGAACGGCTGAACTGATTTGGCTGAAAATTGGTGGGTAGGTAGCTTAGAACCAGGAATAGGCTATAGGATACTTTTATTTGAACCCAAACGGGTGTAGGAGTGCAAAACGTGAGCTGATTTCCCCATGGGAGTAGCATTGTAATATTAGAATTCATACTTTTTAATTCAATTTAAAGAAATTTCAGCGCGTTCAGCCTGAACGAAAATTAAGAAAAGAAAAAAGAACACGTGGGTTTAATTTTCTGGATTGTTATTTGAATATCAGTATTTTATATTATTTGTTGATTTTAAATTTTTTGATTTTTTTTATGTTGGATCAGAATTCCTCAACTAGATTTTAATTATGTTTCCGAATTTAATTTAATTGATGTTTACAAATGGTAAGAAATGAAGATATTGAGGAATATAGGTTAACCTAAAGAATCGTGGCCGGATTTGGCGAATTTTCAAAAATGTCGCCAAGTTGAAATGATAACTAACCCCGGCATTTGCCGAGATGGTTGCCATCTCGAAATGACCAAAAATTCTACCTAATTTCAAAATGGCCGACTTAAAACAACGAAAAAATTCATTAAATTGCAGACCAGATTTATAAAAAAAAAGTGGAACTTTAAAATGCTGAAGAATTTATTTAAAAATTGATAATAATTATTTAAAATCATTAAGCATCTAATTAATAAAATATTAGTATAAGAAAACTTCAGAATAAATCATATGCGTTTAAGATTTAAATAGATTAACATTTAGAAATTGTCAATGCAATTGCTAATTTCGCCAAAGGTTGCCATAATACCAGTTCGGCGGGGTTACCAGATTTGTCGTAAAATTGCCGGTCACGATTCTTTAATTTAACCGGAATATATTCGGCATAAATAAGGAATTTGTACTTTATAAAACTTTTCCAACCATACAAGAAGATGAATGTCTGTTTTGTTTTCTGATATTAATATGGCGTAATGGTAGATTGAATTTTGGCATTGGCGGCTTTTGGCGAAGTTGAAAATTTAACTTAGGGTAGCTATTCCCATCTAGTTGTATGGGTTAGGGTTAGTTTGAATTACCGTTGAATTAAAGCTAAAAACAAGTGCTATTGGAAACGGGAGTCGTAATTTAGAACCGCAGTCAAGTTACGAGCCGACACGTGAGTAGGTACCCAATGCAACTTTTAAGGGCGACATCGTACGCAGCGTTGGGAATTTGGAGGATATTTAAAGTGCCCTTCCTCTACACGGGCCATTTATAGGTCGGCAGTTATTTTGGCGATGCCCGGACCTGAACCTGGGACCTACCGCATGCAAGACGAAAGTCTTTACCGACTGGATCCCCCAACCCTATCGAGTTGTATGAAATATGAAGTGGAATGGTTTACCACATTTGGGCAGTTTCGTTTTGTGCTAATCGTGAAATAGAAACAGGCCATTATATCATATAGCTGTTCTGGCCATTTGAACAGGGGCCTATGCGAAAGCCCTCAAACTCCTGGAAGGGCCTGGATAAAATCAACCCCTCATATCAGAATGGGAGGAGATTATAATATCCTGATGGAGTGGACCACAGTGGAGGGATCAGTTGGTATAAAATAAAAGTTTACATAAAAAAAACTGGTAATTAGGGTTATTAAGGGTACACCCGTGCAACGCCGGGTTTATAAAGCTAGTTTATTTATATTTCTTATTTCGGTTGAATGGGGTAACATTGGCCCGAGCATAAAATCGTACTAACGTTCTTCTCGAATATTTTTTACTCACAGGTCAGGACAGAATCTATATATATAATACTCTTACATGGCTCTCAAATTTCCTTATATATTCTAACTCTGCAATGGCAACAATCAAGTTTGCTTACACTTTTGCTACTACGGTAAACTTTTCACTACGGTAAAAGCAGATTATCTTGATTTATTAAATGGTTTCTAAGCGTTATATAAGATTCGTTATTAGTTTTTTTTAAAACAACTTTAGGATAGAATCAGTAAGTTTAACTTTAAATATGCATAATATTATGTAATGAAAATTTAAATTATAATTTCGATCGACTGAACTACCGAACACTATTGTTAATAAAAAACACGTGGAATTTACGTGGTTTGCTGAAATCCAATTGCGTCAATATATTTTTTCACGTTATTTCATATGTAGAAAGAAAAAAAAACGTAAACTTTTTCATGGTTATTTTAGTTAAACCCTAGTTTTTAAGCGTTGACGGCTACCGCGGTTTCCAATTTAGTTACAAATTTATCTTAGTCAAGCAGCGAAATATTTTCGCAATAATCTTCGCATGAGAATCGCAAAAAGAAGTGAAACTCCGGATACTAAAGGCTAGACTTAAATATTTCAATGAACGGTGAGCGAGCGAAACGATCCAAAGGTAACTGTGCAAGCAGTTTCCGGGGGTCGGCGAGCGATAACAAGAAGGGGGCGTGCCCCCTAGTTGTAACTATTTTAAAAAGGCAAGCACATTTTTAAAGAATGTATTTAATGAGAAGGTATTAGCTTAAAAGAATTGGACCAAAGTTACCATCCAGGGCCAAATTACCCCATTCGACAGTACAATTAATACCACTAACAAAGTTTCCGTTTCCCACCAATAAACACACCTTATACGCCCTCTCTGAATCAAACTACCAAAGGCTGCCTCATGTAATAAAACCATCATCACCATGACCACATCAAAAAGAGACCCGCACCCAGAGAAGAGCGGAAGAACCAACTGTTAGACATCCAAATGTGTGTCCCCCGGCCTCACAATTCCGACTTTCTTCTTCTGCATCCACCAAATGAGATCTGCAATTACTTTCACTCTTCTTTCACCATATGGACATCGTATGCACCCTGTGTCTCTCTCCTGATGCAGCTGCTTGCCTTGCTTCACTCTCTCTTTCAAGAGATGGAAGAATATTTAATGTTATTTTCTGAGAGTAACTCTTTCTTGCTCCCATTAGCTATTATTCTATTCTTCTGAAATTTTAATAGTCCCACACCGAATTTGAAATATATAATTTTAATGCAGAGCATATAGTTGGCTTGTTTCGTCACACGTATCTCTTTCCAGATTTCATTCTTTGACTTTCTTCGATTGGTCCTCTGTTCCCATGGGACATTGATTTTCCAATATAGGTTCGTTCTATTGCCAATCGAGACCTGAAACATGTCCATTACATATAAATCACATTTCTTCCTAGTGAAATTTGACGCGTCTTAAATTAATAATGCTGCAAATCTAAGCGTGTATATTTTAAAATTAAAAATAAACTAAATACACTTAAAATAAGTAGTCGATAAACATTTATACTAAGTTTCCGAAACTTAAAATAAGAACTATGCCATAAATCTGCCGTGAGCAGGTAAACTGCAGTAACCACAGCAATGAATTAAACCGTTTTGGAATAATCAATCTCTCAGTATACTTTCTTATAGATAAGGGTTATCGCGTGCTTACAACAATGGTCTGAGCCATCAGTCTAGATTCTACAGTTTACCAACCCACCGCAGAAATAATCAAGAAATTTCCGGAAGCTAACATCAATATGTCCCTGTTCATTTGAAAAGAACAAGCTTAATATATCGGATCATTGTGTCTTTACCATCCCCAGTCTCTCTCTAGGTGCCTCCAAAGGGTGCCTGAATAGGTCAATGGCTCAGTGGGACATAAAAGGCCCAGGTAGAGGCGCGATGGATTGGCAGGATTACGACTTTTCTTAAGGATGGTACGAGAGATGCTGAAGGGGTTGAAGCCCTTTTTTTCTGGCTTTTTTTGGCTTTGCCGGTGTTAAACGGTTCTGGAGGGCTGAAATGTATCGTAATGCTTCTAATTGGTAGCCCTTATTACTTACTAACTTATTATTAACTTACTAATTTACTAACTTATTAATTAATTTATTCTAAATGTTTATCGGCTACTTATTTTCGGGTAATTTTAATTTTTAAATTGCAACGTTATTAATTCAAGACAGGTTAAATTTCACTAGGAAGAAATTTTCTTGATATATAATGGACATGTTTCAGGTCTTGAGTGGCAACAGAAATGATGAATGAGAATAATTGTTTCGTACCATTTGATTTGAACGCTGAAGAAGGGATTGCATTATTAAAAATGACAATGGTCGAGTCAATTGTCCAAAAATTACAGTATACTAAATAAGTGCTTATCATTTTGTTTTAGATTTTAATGCATAATTGTTTTTAGCTTCCACTAGAAAAAGATGCATGTTTCCTGTCTTGATTGACAACAGTTCCAGTGGCAATGTTTTTATTCTTAGTCTTCTGGAATTACATTTGTTTTGGACAGTATAATATTTTCTTACATTACTGAAACGAATGTTGTGTACAAACTTTTCTTTAAGTTGAACTCAAGTTTTTCTCTGTTCACGAATCACTTTAAATTGCTGTCCAACAATTTCACTAATTTTCCCCGCATAAGACAAAACATTGACGTTTTGGAATAAAAACAAGTTGCATGTAAAGAACTCTATAATAGATCACAGTAGACGAAAAATAAAATGTGAATCGAGAGTGAAATCAAAACAATCAATGAAATCCCACAAGAATAATATTTTGGGTATAATCTGAAAAGTTGCTTTTAATTTTCCTTGGTGATTTCGATTGTATAATTTTATGTGTTGTCTGGAAGGGCCCGGGGGCCCCTTGGCAACCAATGTATTCTGTTTTGAAAAATAAAGTTTCTTCTTTATAGGAATTACGTCCTCTGAAACTCTACCCAATTATTGAAAATGCTCAAAACATCAATGCTTCTAACTAAACTAGTCAGATTACTATTCATAAGTATTTTCGAAACTACTTTAATGTTTTATTTGTATGGGTTTATTTATTCTTACGGGTATGTTATTGCAATTTCGAAAACTTGGAAAACAAACCAAAAAAAGAATATCGTTATTATCAATTTGACAACTACAACTGTTTTAGATTCACATTTTCTTCAAAATATAGTGGATTTTTTTTTTAATTCTAACCTTTATTATTATTTTTTTTTTAAATTTCACTTTAAGCATAAAAACTTTCAACCCAGGACGGGTTGAAAGGGTTTTTACGAAGGATTGGCAGGATTCATACTTTTCTTGAGGATGGAGGCATAAAAAAATGCTGAAGGGGTTGAAGCCCTTTTTTCAGGCTTTTTTTTATAGTTTTGTCGGGGTTCAACGGTGAACGGCAATTTGAGTTCAGATGCATTGTAATGTTTTTCAGCCATGTATTTCAAATTGAACTCTGAACATCGATTGTTTTACAACACACTATAATAAAAAAATAAGTTCTATAAGTGCTCATAATCTTGTTGTAATTTTTCATATTGTGAATTTTTTTAGAAAAAAATAAAATTTACAATTACGGTATAGCAAATTGTTTTAGTTTTTGTGTTTTGAAGTTTTTTTTAAAAAACATTAAATTTCTTATGCTTGAAACTATTTGCTGAATTTAATTATTCCGAACTTTTAAGAAGTCTATCTTCAACAATTGCACATACTATAAACGCCATTCGTTATTATTTATAAACCTACTTTCGTTTGTCCTAATAATTCAGAGCTTTTATGTCTTATCATTAAACGTATCACGAATTTTGTTAAATTGTATTTAAAAAAACTCTTCCTGCATAGAGCAGCGACATATTGGCAGGATTCGATTTTTTTCTTGGGGATGGTGGCACGAAAAAAATGGCGAAGGGGTTAAAGCCCCTTTTTTCAGACTTTTTTTGTAAAGTTTTTTTTAAAAAAGTTTTGTCGGAGTTCAACGGTTGTTGAGATTCAAATGCATCGAAATGCTTTTGGTTCAATGATTTCAAATTGAACCCAGAAAGTGTTTCTATTTTTTCTCTTTTAAACTTACAGAAGGTTTGATAAATATTTAGTGCATTTTTTAATATGAATTGGAATATGAATGAATTAATAATTATAATTAATTTAATATGAATATTGCAAAAAAAAATTAATATTCCAATATTTGAAACATGTTTTGATTATCTGTAACTTTAATTTAGTAAAGATATTCATACACAAAAATACTATAATATCTATATGCAAAATGAAGGAAATTGGTTTATTTAGAAATTTTAATATTTGGCTCTTGTAATTTTTAAGCACTTTTTCAGATAAATATTTATTTTGCATGGTTAGTTTTTAAATACGCTGATTATAAATATTTTAGTTACCAGTTATTTATTAATTATTTCAGTAAAAATAAAAGTTCTTTATATAATATAAAACAATGCGAATTAGCTTCTACTTTTTAGAATGGCACTAGGAGATGATTACAGGGTTGAAGTAGGTTTGAAGTCTTATTTTTCTGTGTTAATCGTAGTTCTACAAATTCGAGGAACTAAACCATTGGTAACTATGTAAATCATTACACTTTTAAGTTGAGTATTTTGAAATGAACTTAAAACGCGTATTACATGTCATTTAAAGTTTTTTTTTAGTTTTTTTTAAATAATAGTTATGAAACTATAGGGTTAAAAAAAGAAATATCGTTGTGTTTCAATTATATTGCCCATTTAAAACTAATTTTCATAGCTACATGCATGGATCCATTGAATATGTAAATAAATACATAAAAATTTAAAGTATTAATCACTTTTGCACTAGTCAATTAGTAAGTTTCAAGATCGTTTCTTCAAAACATTTATTATCATTCACGGAAAGAAAATGTTGTTAAAATGTAATCACATTGTATACTAGATGAAATTTTTCATTGTAAATAAATGCATATGGATATACATGGTTTTCTTAATAAGTTAACTTTTGCTAGTAGGAATTGTAAAAAAATATCTTCACATTTCACTAAAAGAGTTATTTATTACAATTATACAATATATCTAATAATTTTCACACTCCAAAAGAATGTGATAAATACGCTAAAGAAATTACATTTTACCTATATTTTATTTTTATATTTTAAATATAATTTAATCACAATCATGTGATGGGTTTATATATTTTTTAAACCTTGTGAGTATGTGAAATGTAAAATATCATTAAGTGAAATAAATGTCATTAACTTAAATAGTTCATAATTGCATGTCAAAAATCAATATATATACAAAAAATAAGATTTTCCCTTAAATTCAATGTCTTTGAAACAGCGAAACACATTCTGTTAAACAGATGTTCCTTGTTTATTGGAAAGTACTCTCGAACCATTTCGAGCTATCCATCGTATTATATTAACACTTTTAGTTTCTCGGGTGCTAAAAATATAAAATCTGCGTCCACCCTAACAGCCAGGTTTGTCACAGTTACGTCGCTGCAACGTAATTTTTTGTCACTCTAGGTCACAGTCACAATGTGACAAGTATGTGACTTCACAGTGATATCGCGTAAGTCGCCGTCACAATGTGACTGGTATGCGATATCACAGGGATGTGACTATGCGATCTTGCAGTGGCATCATATTGTGACTTGTTTGTGATATCGCAGTGATGTCATCTAAATCCCAGTCACAATGGGGATATCCCACAGATGTCGGAATTTACTCTTGTAGTGACATTACATTGTGACATGTATGTGACAACACAGTGATGTCGCTTTAATCCCCGTCAAAATGTGACTTGTATGTGATATTCCAGTGATATCACAATGTGATATTGCAGTGGCATTGTGTTGTGACTTATATGTGATATCCCATTTTTGTCCATGCTATACAAGTCGCAATGCGACATTACTGCAATATTATGTTCATCACTAAATCATAATACTGGTCGCAGAAGTCAGTTATGTCACATACAAGTCGCAATGCGACATTTCTGTAATATTATGTTCATCACTAAATCACATACTGGTCGCAGTAGTCAGTTATGTCACATACAAGTCGCAATGCGACATTGCTGCGATATCATCGATATCCATGTTACGTAGAAGATACGTAACAAAAGCGGACATTCAACTTCTATGTGACAAAAAAGTGACTGAATGTGACATCACAGCGATCTTCAGTGACTTGAATGTGATATCGCTTTTCGTCACATACTCGTCACATGGCTGTTAGGGCATGTGTAAAATATGGTAAAGAACAAAATCTATCATATATTTGTTGGTTACTGATTATAAACATAAAAATATAGAGTCGTATTATATTTTAATTTAAATGATTACATCTCTGTGACGACTTAATAATAAAGAAAATTTGTCAACATTTTGAAAAGTGTGAAGTTGAGAACTGTGTAATGGTTACAATGAACCGAACATTATAATTTATACCTTTAAGAACCATTTTGTTGTAATAATGTGATATTTATGCATAGTCATATCCCATAGGAGTATTTTAAATTAAAACATCACTATAAATAGTAATAAAAAATATTCCGTATACGTTATTGATCAGGGAAACAAAAGTTAACGTTTTGAAAAATCCCCCATATACAAATATGATTTTCAATATTTTTACACATACACTGTATCCATTTGCCATTGTTGAATTGTAGTTTTGTTACAAAAGTTATCTCTTTAGTGCATATTTTAATATTTAATAAAAAATATTGTTTTAATATAATTAAAATTAACTCTTTCTGTCACTTTACTTTTATAAAATTTCAAATCGCTTTATTAGGAACACTTTAAATGTAATTTATTTATTCAATCAAACCTTGTTTCAGAAGTATTAGATATATTAAAAACATAATACAAACTCAATTCAGTTAATTGGCTTGTTCCAGGAGACGCATTCATTCCAGCTTTCATTCCCTCTTTTTCTTCGATAGGTTCTCCAATTAGTGCTATGTTACCCTATGACATTGTTTCACCGACCGAGGCCAGAGAAGGAATTTGTTTTCATTCAGCATTTCTGTTGCCACTCAAGACCTGAAACATGCCCATTGCAGAAAAATATTAATGTAATCGTGCATTAAATGCAAACGATATTAATGACGAGGGAGTTAGGGTACGTAATTGAGATAAGGGTTTGCCCTCACGATTGTGGTTATTGAAAGAGGGGCAGCTGAAATTTTCCCCCTTATACCATCTGAAATTGTGGCCTAAATCCACATAAGATAACTGTTGGAGGACGTTTAACTTTTGGGGATGGATACGGCACGAAAATCAGTTTAAAGTTTTGTCGTTTTTCTATTACATATTTAGAACTCCAATTAACCGAACTCCTACTATCCGAAATCCAATGGTGCCATTATGTTCAATTCATTAATCCGCATGTTTCGTATGTAAAGCTGTTGCATTTTAATTTATATTCTAAGCTCTTTGTCTTTAAAAATAATTTTTGTCCCATTTTCATTACACAGTAATTAATTAACTCATTAACAACAATTGGTAAGAAAATTTGTCAGTCGAAAATTAGCTTTACCTAAGATTACCTTTAAAAATACCTAAGAAAACAAAATATAAGACAAATGAAGACCGTTGTCCTAAAACCTTATGTAAGATAAAATAAATTACACGAAAATATTTTTAAAACTTAAATTTAATGTTTTTATACGGAATTGAAGGCGTTAATGGTGTTCATAAAATCGTTGTTAATGAGTTAAAATCGACGAATTTTTCGGAAAAGTTTGGAGACCCGTTTTTGCATGATCTATTTCAGGCCACAGCTTTGTCGTAGGTTTAATGTTTTATTGGATTTCGGATATTCACACTGCACTCCTGAAATAGTCGTAAATGAAAATCCTAAACTCAGCACTACCCCATAGGCGCAAAGAGATTGAGTTCCATCATCAATTTTCGACGCGTTCAAACTCGCAGAAATTTCATAACCTCCAAAGAAAACTTTTCTACGAAAGTCTTCCACTGCAGAGTGATAAAAAAAATTAACCCACTACTTGCGCCCCACAGTAATGAAAAGGCGTGAAAATATGTTGTTCAAAATATTGTACATTAAAATCTACAAAGGTAAAGTAAATTATTCAAGAAAAAACTTTAGTTACCTGCATCAAATCGGTATTCCCTGACGGTACTTAAGAGTCCCATTTAAAGACCGTCGTTTTACTTTTAATTTACTGCATTAGGAGCATAATAATTCAATATTCTAATTGTTTACTCATTATTAAATAGTTTCCTTTTTTACAGTATTGCTTTTTTAGCCTACTTTTCTTTTTTTAATTCGAAAGAATTAAAAAAATGAAAAAGTAGGTATTGACATGCGGTCGATGTCCGTCTGTCTGTCTGTCTGTCTGTCTGTCTGTCCGTACCCCCCTTCCAAAATCAGTTCTATCCATCGGATCTTAAAAATTCTTTTTTTGTTAGAAAGCTATGACCTCAGATACCCAACTTTCATACTTTTTGTCCGTCTGTCTGTACGTCCGGACGGACAGAAATCTACTATCGGTCGCCGAATTTCCCATTGAAATAGCATTGAAATTCAATTTTGAGTCATTTAAATCACTGTAGGTATTGAAATGCGGTTGATGTTCATCTGTCTGTCTGTTCGTATGTCTGTCTGTCTTTCCGTCTGTCTGTCCGTCCGTCTGTCTGTCTGTCCGTACCCCCCCCCCCCCCTTCCAAAATCGGTTCTATCCATCGGATCTTAAAAATTCTTTTTTTGTTAGAAAGCTATGACGTCAGATACCCAACTTTCATACTTTTTGTCCGTCTGTCTGTACGTCCGGACGGACATAAATGTACTATCTGTCGGCGAATTTCCCATTGAATTAGCATTGAAATTCAATTTTGAGTCATTTAAATCACTGTAGGTATTGAAATGCGGTTGATGTCCATCTGTCTGTCTGTTCGTATGTCTGTCTGTCTTTCCGTCTGTCTGTCCGTCCGTCCGTCTGTCTGTCCGTACCCCCCCCCCCCTCCAAAATCGGTTCTATCCATCGGATCTTAAAAATTCTTTTTTTGTTAGAAAGCTATGACCTCAGATACCCAACTTTCATACTTTTTGTCCGTCTGTCTGTACGTCCGGACGGACAGAAATCTACTATCTGTCGGCGAATTTCCCATTGAATTAGCATTGAATTTCAATTTTGAGTCATTTAAATCACTGTAGGTATTGAAATGCGGTTGATGTCCATCTGTCTGTCTGTTCGTATGTCTGTCTGTCTGTCTGTCTGTCTGTCTGTCCGTCCGTCCGTCCGTCCGTCTGTCTGTCCGTCTGTCCGTACCCCCCCCCCCCTTCCAAAATCGGTTCTATCCATCGGATCTTAAAAATTCTTTTTTTGTTAGAAACTATGACCTCAGATACCCAACTTTCATACTTTTTGTCCGTCTGTCTGTATGTCCGGAAGGACATAAATCTACTATCTTTAGGCGAATTTCCCATTGAATTAGCATTGAAATTCAATTTTGAGTCATTTAAATCACTGTTGCCAAATCAACAATGGCATGAGAAACTTTATTTATTTAAACATATTTGAAGCAAAATAATATTTTCGTGAATCAGTTTGGAATGACGTCATAAAATGTAGCGCAATTTGATTCTTTGATTATTCATTATTTATCTACCAAGAAAGCGGCAAGGCATACTTTTGCAAGCAATTATGCTTAGTTTTAATTTACATTTCTTATTTTTTAATGCAGTTTCGGAGTAGTTTCATTACTTTTGTTATTAATAAATATTTAATTATTCTTCGAACTACAAATAAATCACGAGCAGATGATAAATAATATTTAATTAATTTGCGAAAGAATATTAAGGAAAATAGTTGATTTTGGCTTTTAGAAGTTTAAATTATAGCTGGGTGCTGTGTTTCGATTATTTTTCTAATGTGTATAAATCTAGTGTAGAAACGGCTGTTGATGATATTTACTTTAGGAACCTAGTTTTTTTCCCGATTAGAACTTCAGTAAGTATTTAAGTAACAGGAAAGTAGGCTATTTTAGTTCTTTATGAACTTCTTGTTTAATATGTAACACGCCTAACTAAATCAATCACCATCCACACACAATCACGATTTATCACACTCAACTAAACGCTTAATCTGATGTCAATGAAGACTTGAGTGTTTGGCTGATCATTTGAAACTATCTAATTAAAATAACATGTTACTGGCATCAATTTTTGTTTTTTCCATTGTTTTAGTTTTTCGATTTGGTAACCTGTGTTTGATATTTGAATTCCTTATCACAGAGTCTCTTTGCAAAATCGAGTTTTTCACTTGCAGCTGTTTAGTATTGATGACGAGACTTCTTTGCAATCCCAAAACGGCTGTAATTTTTTTAATCTTTTAAATTAATTTAATTTGCGTTTTAACATTATTTTTCATTTTATTTTACTGTACATTAAATAATTTCTCTTAAATGATTCATTCAATTCATTCTTTATCAAACCCGTAAAACTCAATCTTAAAACTAATAACCCATGCATAATCATATGCCACTACATCTGCTGGAGGTTGAAGACTTTTGAATATTAGCGGAACATTTGAAATTGTCTTGTTTAACACCTTTTATATTTCTTTCATTCATAGAAGCAAAACATTGTTTTTACAATGAGTTGAACAAAATGTAAAACAAATGAAGACTAGAGTGCTGAAAAATTTAAAGAGGACAAACTAAGTCGCATTAAAAACTAATTTCATAAATTAAAAAGATAATTTTTAATCCTACAAGAAAGATATTAATAAAATTCTCAAATGAGCCATTAATGTTTAAATAAGCATTTTTAATATTAAACGCGTTTAACTTAATCACCAAATTAATAACCCATACATATGCCACTAAATCTGATGGTGGTGGGATGATACGAAACATTTTCACCTGGTTTCAGGGAAAGGGAAAGTTATCCCAGGTGCTAAAGCGCAGCCTGCGATAAGACGACGACCCACATAAAAAAGGGGTTTTAAAACTCATAAAGCGAGGGGCCGCTTTAATAGGGGGATTAAGATCGACAATTACTGAAGCGTCTTGAAATCGTCTTTAAGATGGGAGTTTTGAGAAGGGATCGTTTTTGTTTTGTTAGGTATTGCGGTTTCTACACCTGAGCTTAAAAAAAATTAAGAACTTTTTTAAATGTACAGTTGGGTTGTTTCAGATGATGTAAGTTTTCAGTTTTCATTCTGTTTTCTTTCCCGATTTCATTGGTTGTTTCAGCTTCACTCTTAATGCTCGGTAAAAATTGCGGATCTTAAGTATTTAGGATATTTTATATTTAGTATTTTTTAATATTTAGATAAAACTATTCTACAGATTACAGTATAATGAATTACACAACATAAAGAGAACAATAACGATTTCATTGGTTGTTCCATTGGTTTCTTCCACGATTTCATTGGTTGTTTCGGCTTCACTCTTAATGCTCGGTAAAAATTGCGGATCTTAAGTATTTAGGATATTTTATATTTAGTATTTTTTAATATTTAGATAAAACTATTCTACAGATTACAGTATAATGAATTACACAACATAAGAGAACAATAACGATTTCATTGGGTTTCATGGTTTCTCACGTTCATTGGTTGTTCCATTGGTTCTTCACGATTTCATTGTTGTTTCGGCTTCACTCTTAATGCTCGGTAAAAATGCGGATCTTAAGTATTTAGGATATTTTATATTTAGTATTTTTTAATATTTAGATAAAACTATTCTACAGATTACAGTATAATGAATTACACAACGTAAGAGAACAATAAAAAAACAAAAACTACGAAACGTGCAATAAAAGAAAATCAAAAGAAATTACCATTAAACATACACTGGCCAAAATTATTTAGCAATTATAATATATTTTTATCAAATTAATTAATTAGATTATCAAAACAAGTGTTATTCCAGAAGGACCAAAAAAGAAAACAATTCCACAAAAACTCTTAAAATTCATGCCCATTTAAGAATAACATGTTAATTCTACATATTAAAAAATAAAGGGCTGAGGAGCCAACAAACGTAGGAGCCTTCCCCTATTAAAGCGAGGGGCCGCTTTAACAGGGGGATTAAGATCGACAATTACTGAAGCGTCTTAAAATCGTCTTTAAGATGGGACTTTTGAGAAAGGATCATTTCTGCCTTGTTAGATATTGTGGTTTCTGCATCTGAGATATAAAAAAAAATTAATGTACGTTTTAAGAATAACTCGTTAATGCTATATTTTAAAAAATGGAGGGCTAGGGAGCCTAGTTGTTAAGGGCATACCTGCCAACTCTCCGAATTTATCCAGGCAATACCGGATTTTTAAACTACTTTCTGATTTACCGTGTCGCATATACCAATTGCCATATTTTTGAAGAGAGGAACTTCAAACATTCTCCTGGCTCCCGAAATCCGTAAAATGGTTATTACCTACTTAAATACGGAGAGTTGACAAGTTGTTTGGTCAAATCTAAGTCTCCGTAGAGCCACAGTTGACATCTCTATAAGGATCTTGCCTAGCATGTTAAAGGTCCTAGGTTCGGACCCGGGTATCACCAAAATAACTGGCTGCTTATAAAGGGTCTATGCAGCTAAAAAGTTCGACGAATTATACATCGTAGAGAGGGAGTAAGTGACTGGTAGTAAGTGGGATTCGAACTTCCGCACATGTAGCCTTGCTAATTGTTCATGCCTAGTGGCCTAATTCGGACTTCAATTAACATCCCAAGCAGGCTTCTTACTACTGACCAAAGATGAAGGGACGAATTTGGCTCATGACCAGCTACCGTTGTTGACAGCATAGAGTCAGACACGTTAACCATTACACCATTGCGACCACAAAGAAAAATTTACAGCGATAGGGAAAATCGCAAATTCAGTCTATATCCGTGAGAGGCAAATAAGTAGCCACCAACCGCACAATGCCACATCTGCTGTTATTTCACATCATAAATATAACCAGCAGACAGTTCTCAGATCATCTTCATATGCAATTTTGACGAAAGACGAAATATATAAATCAATCCGATCCCTGGAACCACCTGTTTTCCGCTTCGCCACTTCACCTGCACACCCCAAAAAACATTCAAAATTTTACGTAGGCGCAAAAAGAATTTTTTTAAATTGAAATAATTTATCCGAAAAGAGCTAAACGACAAAACCTCTCTAACTTGTACAATCGACTGATAAACTAATAAAAGAGCTTAGCTTTTGTTTATCAAAATAAACAAATTGTAAGACAAATGAAGCACACTGTACTGAAAATTTTATTTATCACAATTTTAGTCCCACATAAACAAGTTTTAAAAGCTGATTTTTTTAATTAGATAAGGTAAGTACTAATGTAATTTACTAATAGGTATTTAATGGGTAAATACGTATACGGTTAATACGAATTACTGTTAAAACTTTATTGTGTTACCCATCCTGTCGTATTTACCAGTGGTGTATTCGAATAAGTTGAATTACACTTAAAACTATCTAATTCTGTAGATCCCTAGTATTTCGAACTAACGAGGTTAAACTGTATTCTGAAGGTAATAATTCCCGCTTCATAGAAACATCAATTTATGCAAAATAACCACTGCGCATCGTTTCTAAGTTTTCTTCTTTAACTCCTTTATCAAAGTGCAAAATCATACCTATCCTCTGCACTGTAAAACTATGCTGGATAACGTCTCACAAGATGTTTGCTCCTATTGTGCAGTGTAACATCACTCCATGAAGCTGGAAAAACGTTACACCAAAGTTTTACAGTGTGAATAGGCAAAACCTCTTTCGAGAAATATCATTTTAAGTTAATCTTTTGAGACTTCACACGAGGGCATGGTTAAGAACAGGAATCGTAATCTAAGCAGTGATTTGCTGTTTTCATGATGAGATTTCAAAAATACCCAATTACAGGCCAGATCAATATTTATTTCTAAACCCTTCTCTCTTGTGTGTAGCCAAAAAAAGGTGTAATGCCATAGAAATCTCAAAGTATTAGAAAATTTTCGCATATTTTAATTTTTGTTTGTGTTAAAAAAGAGCCACAGTCATATTTTTACAACTAAAGGATTAATTAAAGCAAGACCAACTGCTTAAAGCTGGTGCCATTTTCGAATATTAATTGGGTTCCTAACATTTTTAAAATTTACAAAATCAATTCTAACATCCAAAAAACAATAATCAATGACTCAAAGTTGGATATATTGTAGCTTAGTTCCTTTCTTTAAAACATGACCCAAATTTACATCCTACCTTGAAGAAAAATAGAAAAGTGAAGGTCGATTCTGAGATCGTGGAACGGCTTTGAAGAAGAAAGAGCGGGTTCAGAAAAAAAATCAAGAAAAAGTGAAGAAGAAGATGAAGAAAGGGACAGGCTTTCTTCCTATGTGGTCGCATATGACTTCAGGAAATTTAGTTTAAATGCCAGAAAAATTTAACCCAGATTAAATAGCTGGTTAATAGCTGGTGTAGGAAGAGCACGAAAGAAATCTGGATTGAAAACATCACCTGAATAAAGCCAAATGACTTTTTGTGGTTACTTTTAAAATAAATTGTCTTGTTCCAATTTAAAAGAAGAAACTGGGAATACAGTGCGATGCAAAAGTTTAGACAATGACGTCATTTAGCTGTAAAATGTAGAATTGTGATAGTAAATTACAAAATTAATATGTGGCTATTTTGTGATGGGAAAGTATTTGTGATGGGGTATTTTTTATATGGGAAAGACTGCACGTTTCATCAAGAAAATCGGCCAATGTATGTCTCAAAATCCACGAAATCGTGGCAAAGCTTTAAGGTGATGGACTGGACTGGTAGGCATTCGGTTCGTATTTAGAGATGTTAAATTGTAAATTTGAAAAAAAAATATGCATTAATATTTCACCTTAAAGGTTTAAAGTGGTTATTTTGTCTGTTTGGTGTAAAGTTGAACTAATATTGTTATTAAATCTTTTAGTTCACCGGATATAGTGTTTTTTTAATTTATATATTTAGAAAAATACAATTCATCAATAAAAATGCTAAATTAGTACATTATCTACTTTAAATTAGCATAATCTCGTATTTGTGTCTAAACTTTTGCAACATATAAATTTCTAGTTTATGCAAAAATGATTGTGTTATAGAAATTTCAAATATCAATTTAATTATAGCCTGTAAAATATATTTTAATAGTTTACGCTTTTGTAATTCTATATCACAAATTCAATTTCACAGCTAAATTAGTATTGTCTAAAATTTTGCATCGCACTGTAAAAAGTATGCTTAAAAATTAAAAAAAACTATTAATGGGCTTTGTTTCGCGTGGAACGGAAAGAAAACAACCAATGAAATCGCAGTATTGAAGCGTGCATTCTAAACATTCCATTAATGAAGGTCTAAATTTTAACTTTACAGAGTATGCTGATAATGTTTGGAGCAGAATTAGCAATACCGTTGGAATTTGTATAATCAGAGAAAGGATTTTTTTATGTCTTTTTTTTACGTTTCCTTTAGCTCCAACTACGTTATACGTAAAAGTGAAGTTATAATCTTCAGTCGTTGTCTGTCTGTCCGTCTGTCGCCCGTGTCACGACTTTCACAGAAAGAACCACAAGTCCACAGAAAGTGGGATACGTCATTTAAAGCAAAAATCAGATTAGGCTAACATTCAAATTTCATTAAAAAATTTAAAAGAAATTTATTTAAAATTTAAATAACTAAAAAAATTTTATATACATTGAAAAAACATGCAATTATTTATCATATTTCACTGTGTCATCACAGTCACGAAGTGGAAACGCAATTGAGCATAAATCGTTAGACTACATGCCAAATTTTCATTAAAATTTAAACTAGAAGCTTATTAAAATTACATAACTAAAATTTAATCTACATTGAAATAACGAAATCCATTTATTCATATTTTACTGTTGCCATTTCGTAACGTAAAAATTTGTTAATGAAAATACACTTTTGAAAAATATTTATATGTGATATAATTCGGTTTGGATTGTTGTTTTCTCACATAGATTCTTTAATGTTCTAAATATTATGTAAAAGTGCAGAGAATTCTAATTGGCATAATAAAATATTCTAAGTTTCGCTTTATTTTTAAGCATCAATTGTCAAATTTAAATTTTTGAACTGAAATTAATTTACAAACTATTAAATAAGTGAATTTGTCGAGAAATGTAAATGGGAAATGTGGCGACAAAATTTTTTATTAAAAAGATTACATCATTATTTTTCGAACTTCAAACAAATTTAGCAAACGATAAAGTCTAATTATAAATCTGAGAAAGAATATTATGAAAATAGTAATTTTGGCGTTAAACTTTGAATTACAAATAGCTAAAGCCTGTTTTTATTAGAATTAAATCACATTTGCCATTCGCAAAATCGCTCGAGAAACTTTATTCTTTTAGACATAATTAAAATAAATTTATTTTTGCGACATCGATAGTTTGAAATGACTCAAATCTATTTCACTACGGAATCTTGTATGTTAAATATGAAATGTTTAATATCTTTTAAAAAGCGAGGAATGGACTATTTTTCTTAAAATAAATTAATTTACAAACGATAAGTAATATTATTGAATTTCGAAATAAAATATAAATAAGCCAAATTTAGCTTGTAATGTTAAATATAGAATTATGTTGTGATTTGGCGACGTTTTTCTGTTAAACAAATAGTGGAAGCGAGTTTATAGTGACAGATTCTGTTACAACCTACTTGTTTATATTCTATAACAAAGAAATAGATTTTTACCAAATGAAATTTTATAATACATTTAATAGAAAAATGAGAAATTTTAATACTTAGTACTTTAAATTTCATAAAAGTTTGATGTCTTGTTCGTAACAAACGATATTCTTTGAAGATATTTCTTTTTCACTTGCGTCACACTTTTCCTATTGTTAAATTTATTATAGAAATTTATTTATAATTATATAGTTGTTATTTATAAGCATATTGCTCAAATTTATTTATAAGTATTTTAGTTGTATAAGAATATAAAAAGAAATTAAAAATATATGAAATTTTTCTTAATTTTCACTACAGAACAAACTTACAAAATCTCAATTCCCGTATTCTCAAAATTCGAAAACTGAAGGTCGTCTCCGAGATCGTGGAACGGCCTTGAAGGAGCGGGTTCAAGAAAAAAATTAAGAAAGAGTGAAGGAGAAGAGAAAAAAAAGGGCCAGACTTCAGACTTCCTTGAAAGTTTTGAGGCCCCGTTTCCAGGGGGGCTCCAAGGACCATATTTCACGGTGAGATCAATCATTTTGTTGCAACACGCTCCGCTGGTGGAAAGTTCTTACATCATTTTCCCATGTGGGCCACAAAGAATTTGGAGCTTTCTTGTAAGGAAGTGATGATCAATAGTGGTTTGCAGCCCCCTGTATGAAATTTCTTCTTCAAGGTTTAGGTGGGATCGAGGTAATAACGGGAGCGTGCAGTTTGCGTGAAAAACAATTATGGAAAGCGCAGTTTTTCTTGAAATTTTTTTAATCTAATTTGGGTAATCGTTTTTATAGAGATTACGTCCTTCAGAGAAAAAAAATCTAAAATGTGTTTTGGTATCCTCAGAGCTCTTATATCCAAATATTATATTCAAGAATACGTTTTCATTTACAGTTTAAAATTTTGGTGTAAGATTGCATCCTTGAACTTTTTAGGGGCTACCACTATTTGAAAAGTGTAATTACCAATATTATGGTAAAACCGTAACTTTGATACGTCGCAAAAGTAGTAAATCAACGCTCCAAATAGTGGTGGCAGCTAGAAAGTTTCAGGATTCTCCGGTGAAATATCGCACCACATTTTTAACTGTGTATTTAAATTAAAGGTAACATGAGGAAATAGACAGCAATAAAAAAATGAATAAAAACTAATTCTAATGATATTTGAATTCGTTTTAATTTTTGCATTAACGTACTCTTAAAAACAAAGAAGAATCCCTCTTTTTGAAAGGCTTACATTAGATTAAGACACAACTAATAATTCTAAAATAATTTTAAATTCAGAATATTTACCTTTACTAAACTAAAGTGCAAATGAAAGTTTAGGATAATTTATAATATATAAACCCGAGAGAGCGTAAGTTGATCAGTCAAGTCAGTTTTGAGAAGAGCAGCTATACTCCAAAAATTAGAGTTTGCTGGCGTTTCCAGTCGGTTAGGCGTTTGCCTTGCATGCGGAAAGTCCCAGGTTCGGGTCCGGGCATCGCCAAAACAACTGCCGACCTATAAACGGCCCGTGCAGCCAAAATATGTCCGACGAAAAACACCCCGTATAGAGGGAGTGCACGTTAAATATGCTCTAAAGTCCCGAAGATGCGTACTATGTCGCATTTAACGGTTGCGTTGGGTGCCTATTCAGATGTCGACTCGTCCTCTGACTGTGGTTCTAAATTACGACGCCCGTCGCCAATAGCCCTCGTGTAGCTTTAGTGCGAAGATAATTCAAAATAAACTAAATAATTTCTCAACCGCATTATTTCATTATCAAAACAAATGAAACACACAACTACTTTAGCGCCATAACCATGACATCTTTAATTTTAGAAACACGTGAGTTATGGTGATAAATCAGCTTCACATTAACCACACTTTCAGTCCGAATTATACATGAAATTCGAAATGATTACTAGCCATAAGTGATGTTGTTTCTAATGCCACTCGGTAACCGAGCCCGGAGTAGAGAACTACCCGATTTTAAGGCGAAGTGGGGCGGCTTCCGTTTAGCCGTAACTAGCCATAAGTAATTATTGATAACTTTACGTATTGTGCTTGTATGTAGCACGGTGTTCTGGTGGTAAAAGTGGTTGATGGACAGACAGAAGTGTAAGCTAAAGTGGGAAGTAAAGTTTAATCACTTTGCACATAGGGTTCACCCAATAACTCAGTACGCTGGACCAAAAACATTCCACCAATAAATAAAGCTATGTACATGGGACTGGTGCAGGTAAAATTTGTCATGGACCAAAATTCAGACGCGGCGTACTATGTCTCTATTAGGTTGTGCGAGTTCTCAGTGAGGTATCGTACTTGTTCAATATTACGAGCGGTTCAATATTACGAGGTTTATCATTAATAGCCCTTGTGCATCTTTAACGCAACGTTAGTTCAACTAACACCAAAGTAAAGATGTGCTTTAAATATTAGTATAATTTTGTATTTAAATTTTAGAAAATTGTATGGAAAAAACAGTTTGAATCATAGTTGTGCGAAATATCCGTATATTCACAGTAAATATCCTTTTTCATATTCTTTCCCTAAAGTTTTCTCCGTTTATTTTACTAGAGTTTAATTTATTTTAAAATCAGGAATAAACTTTAATCTGAATCTTTGTGAATTAAAAAAAATAGTTCATTCAAGTACTTTTTTACTATATCGTATTACTATATCGTATACTTTATCGTATACTATATACTATCGTAAGTACTATATCGTATTATAAAACACTACAGTACAACAGGTGAAAGCATTAAATTTATGAAAATAGATGCATTGGAATTTCAGTTAGCATGCATTAATTCATAAAAATTATTAAGAATTATCGAAAAGTTTATCATTATATTTTGACAACTTATTTGCATTTCTTAATTTCAATATGACCTGAATCTTAAATTCAATATAACCTTAATCTTTTTTTGAAAATTTAAAGCAATATATTTAATTTAATTTGCACACATTAATTATTAAAAATTATTTTTAAAAAAAGTTTTACATTTTATTTCGAAAACTTATTTTGGCTACTTAATTTCAACATAATTATCAACCTCCCACAACCATACCTACACATACTCCAAAACTCAAAAACGATAAAATAAAAAAAAATTACACACACCCAAGACGCCGACAAACTCCTTACAACCCACGAGAAAAAAAATCTTCAAACCATAAAAAAAATTCATCGAAAAAAAACCCACCGATCCAATCTGTTGCTCCCGAAAGTGAAAGTAGGAGAAAGGGGATAAGAAAAAAAGGCAGTAGGAAGAAAAGAAAAGATGACGATGATATAAAAAAAACACCCCTCGAGGCAATAAAAAATACTTTCCCCTGCGTGGTGGTTTAAGGAAAATTGGAAGACAGACCCTTTTTCAATGAACCGTTAGGGGTCGGATGCGAAAGTTAGAAACAGCTGAGCCAGTTCAAGGCAGGTCACTAGGGGGTAGGCGATGGGTGCGCTGTATGCCAGGTGAGGAAAGCTGCAGCATCCTTTTTTTTTTATCATCCCTACCACCGTGGAGACATTCTCCGAGGCTTCTTTTTCTTCGGACGGGCCTCTCACCGTCGTCGACATTGCTGAGGGTTTTTTCTTAGGATGCGAGGCGCGGGTTATTTGTGGAGAGCTGTTCTAATTAATCAGTCTTAAAAAGCAGCCCCGTAGGAAAAAATTAATTGTTCTTTGATTCTGAGACTTCTAAATATGCAGGCGTATATATTTTCAAAAAAATAACGATATTTTAACACATGATTTTTTAAGGGGAGTCGAATGGTTCTGTTCTATCTCGACCATGTTAATTTTACTAACTTTAGGAACATTTTTCTCAGGAACTATATGAGATATCATTATGATTTTGTTATAGTTTGTTCCTTACATATAACTATTTGATTTAAACTGGGGATATTTCACAGTATAAAAAATACTTTTACAGTGATTTTTTTAAAATATGTATTAAAAAAATCCGATTTTAAGTTATAAAGGAGCAGATATATTTAGCAGAAATATTTAAAATTCATCAGTTTAAATCAAAGAACTATTGATGGGGAATAAGTAATAAAACAAAACATGTTGATATCTTTTATAGTTCTTGAGAAAAATGTTCCTAACTGTTGAAAAACCTTATATTCAGGAAACGCAAAAGAAAATTAAGGTATAGGTAAGAACTGATATACATAGTTTCTGAAAAATCCTTATAAAAAGAAAACCACTAAACAGAAATCGATAATCTTGGTCTTAAATTAAAGCTTATTGATATGCAGATTAAAAATAAAAGTAAAACAGAAAATCGACATTTTTGACCCAAACACCCATCCGACTCCCCTTAAACATTTATACTGCTAATTGGCATAACCGTCCTTAGTGGACCCCAACTTGTCTCAGGGTAACCTGAGCAAAGGAGTTCAGAGTTGTTCTAATTAATCGGTCTTTGATTATTGTGACTTCTAAATATGCAGGCTTATATTGGGAATTTTTTAGGGAATGACGGATATCTTAACACACATGGTTTTTTTTTAACATTTATACAATTATGCTGCTCATTGGCGTAACAGTCCTTTTGAACAGAGAGTTGTTCGAATTAATCAGTCTTTGATTGTGACTTCTAAATGTGTAGGCGCATATATGTTCTAGGGAATGACGGTTATGTTAACACACATGGGTTTTTTCTAACATTTATACTGCTCATTAGCATAACAGTTCATTAGGATAACTTTCTTGAGCCAAGGACATCGGAGTTTTATATAATTAATTGGTCTTTGATTGTGACTTCTAAATATGCAAGCCTACATATTATATACCTGACAGATATTTTAACACACATGGGTTTTTTTTTACATTTATACATTTATAATGCTCATCGGCTTAACAGTCCTTCAGAACAGATAGTTGTTCTAATTAATCGGTTTATGATTGTGACTTCTAAATATGCAGGCATATATATTTTCTAGAGATTGACGGATATTTTAACACCGATGATTTTTTAATATTTAATTTATACTTCTCAGTCCATGGTTGACCCGAACAGGATAGTTTTCCTGAGCCAAGGAGCTCAGAGTTGTTCCAATTAATTGATCTTTGATTGTGACTTCTAAATCTGTACGCGTATATATTTTACAAGAATTAACGGATATTTTACACAAATGATTTTGTTTTAGTATTTATACTGCTCATTGGCGCAACAGTCTTGCAGAACAAAGAATTGTTCGAATTAATCAGTCTTTTATTCTTTAAATTGTATGAAGAGTGACAACTCTCTCTTGTATTTTATAACAACCTATTTCAAACGAAAACAAGATCCCGGCGTTTTCTCTTATCATTAATCAGTTATGCCATGTTAATTCAAATGGAACTATATATGACAGCAAACTCAAGTTTAATTTTTAGACTTGAAAGTAATTCTTAAATGTAAATAAAATTTTCAAACTCGAGTAGAATTTTAAAATTAAACGGAATTTATTTTGTACTAGCAAATTTATACCCGTTCTTCGCACGGAATAAAAAAATATCAAATAGATTCCAAATATGTGTACCATAAACCCCGTTATAGGATCATAAACTTATTATTGTTTCCGCTCGTTATAAATTATAAAATCCCGTTTCATTGCCTTAAAATTCCAAAATAAAAAATACGCTATAAAATGCACTCATAAATGTCATCACAATTCCCTCATAAATACATAAAACCTTTTAGCTCATTTGGCGCGTTTTGGGAAATAATTTAGCGAGAAAATAGATCTAGCTACCCACACCCATTATACAGCTCTAACACAATGACCTTCGAACAACCGACCAGCTTATAAATTATTTATAAAAGAAATTGCCTATTTGGCGAATTTTAGTTAATAATTTGGCGAGTTTGGCAACGTATTTGGCAAAAAAATAAAGACATAAAACACTAATAGCTCTAGTGCGATGGCCTTTATTAACCATCATAGTTCAGTAATAGCTTAACTATAACATTTATACTTAAATATGCATAATGCAGTCAATCAGAAAAATCAATGAAAAATCATCAAATAAACCCACAATGAAATCCGGGAATGAATACTGGCGGAATTACGTCACTTGAAACATGTCAATTATTTTTCAAATAATGAATTTAGTTTCTGAAAGTAATGGCAAAAAATAAAATAAACATTTTGAATTTTAAATGTTTTCGTTAAAAGTTTTATTTAATTTTTTCAGCCGATGGCATCAGGAAAGAGAAAAAATTATCGGATTTGAGCGAAAGTGGTGTATTTTTTTCAGAAAATTCGAATTTTCTTCAAAAATGGAAAAAATATGAAAAAACTAAGCCTCAGGTGCACACGTTAATATTAAAGGGAATCTATCTTAAAAATTTCGAATTTCTGAGGGCAGTATAAGTAGGTCTTTTACGATCCGATGACAAACAGACACACTGACAGACTCTTTCCTTTATTATTATAGACTAGTAAAAAGACTGTAAATCGCCAGTCTGCCAGTGTAGAAATTAGTAACAATTGCAATAGACTGAAAATGTATGGATCCTATTAGTATTAATATTTTTTAAAGTATTGTGATAGTTAAGACAGGCTTTATGTTTCCGTGTTCAATAACAGGTGATAAAGACCTGAATATATTTTCTTTTCCATTGCTAATTTTTCAGATAAAGTGTCGGTGTCTGTGGCTTCTTGTTTGTTCATTTTGCCTTGTTATCTCTGGTGAGAAGGTTGGGCTTAAGAGTTCACTCCATTGATACGACAAAATTCTAAGTGACATGCTTATAAAAAAAACCTTTTATACTTGAGCAATTTCATTAAACGTAATCCAGGAGAAACAAACATGATTATTAATGTAAGATAATACGCGAATGAAATTTTTTTTATTTCCATCGACATATCGATTTTAACATTCAAACTAGGAGGCTTAATAAGAGGAGTTGGGGAGTTCAGTCGGTAAGGCACTTGTCTTGCATGCTGAAGGTCCCAGATTCGGGCACGGGTATTGCTAAAGTAACTGCCTATATACTGCCTGTGTAGCCGTGTAGGGCTAATATAACGCCTATAAACTGTATGTGTAGCCAAAAAGTCCGACGAATACCCTGTGTAGAGATAGTGCAAGTAAAATATGCTCCAAAGTCCCGATACCGCCTACAATACCGCCCTTAAAAATTGCGTTAGTGTAAACTTCTCAGGTGCCAGCTCTTTCACTTACCGTGTTTGTCACCATTTATAATAAAATATCGGCATTATAAAGGTTGAATCTTATCGATTGTGAAAGCGTGGCCTGTTTTTTGGTCATCGCTTCAAATTTATACAACACCTCCACCAAAGTACTTCTCATAAGTTACATATACAGTCCCTGGACAAATTATTAGACGCACTGTAATTTTTTAGTAATGATGAAAACATACCAAAGAATGCCATATCATTAAAAAAGATGTCGATATAAGTATTAAGTATAGCAGATAGTATTTTCTATTCAATAGCTTAAGTTTAGGAACACAAATGTCCTTCTAAAGGTATTTTGTTCATCATTGATTGATACATGAAATCTTGCAGTGCGTCTAATAATTTGTCCAGGGACTGTATACCAACAGTGGCTTGTAAAAATAGCAGTTTATAAAAAGTACTGAGCTTGTAAATTTGCAATGATAACCAAAATAGCTAGTCAAGGTTCACTACTGAATATTTGTTTTTCAAATTTTTTACATGAAATGAGCCTCGTCATAGTTACAGCCTTGTCGAATTAGCATATAACACTCACACGGAATGTGGAACTTTTTTTAAGGAATGCGTTCGTGTATCTTAATGAAGAGTGTTTGACATCAAGTTCAGATTAAGGGTACTTTGCGTCAAACGGTTTGTTTTCGGCTGAGAAGTAGTTTTTTCAAGCGCGTGTGTCAATGATTGTTGTAAGTGTTAACTATTTAAACATTTGGTTACTTTTAGAAAAATCCATTTTCCTTTTTTTAAAGAAATACAAAAGATTATTAGTTGGTTGGTTTTTATGGCCCAAAAGCAAGAAATGGCTATACTGCGCCAAACATTTTTAGTTATAAGGAAGCTTCTAAAAAAAGGTGTTAAAAATACACTAAATTAAATAAAGTTTAAATAACCAATATCATTCAGGAATAAAAATAAATTTGGATGGGGTTCATCACCAATGAGATTCTTTAATACTGGATTTTCTTCACTAAAACGGTTTCGTCTAATATGGTTAAAATTAGGACACACGGTTAGAAAATGCTTTACAGAAAAAATAATGTTGCAATTGTTGCAAACTGGCACTGGTTCATTTAAAAACAAATGTTTATGAGTAAAGAATATTAGACAATAAAATTGTTTTGTTTAAGAAGGAGTATAAACATAGTCGTATTTTGTTCTGGGTAAATTTCACGTCTTGAGTAGCAACAGTTCCACAGGAATGATTTTAAGCGTTTAGTAATCGACTACTTTTTTAGTTAAAAAAATACATTATTATTATCATTTACTAGTCATGATTTATTATGAGACATAATTTGATTCTATAAATTAAAATTTTTTTTTTAAATTAACGTTTCAAAATTACATTAGCAGGAACGGTGTTACGTTTAACAATAAAAATAATTTTTTAACAAATACCACCTTCTATAGATATTTTACACATAATTAAAAATATAAATAATTTCTATAAAAACAACTACATCCATATATACTGTTTATGAAATTTAAAATAATCTCCCTAAAAATCCAAATTTCTAAAATAAATACATTACTATTTCTAACATGAAATAATTCCAAGTTACAAAAATCGCTTTGCCTAGTATTTTGACTCAAGACAGAATAAGCGAATAACGCCATAGTAGCAAATCTGTAGAAACCCTTTCACCTTTAATGTAGTTACTGCGCAGAGAAAACCCTTTCAGGACAGGTTTTCTCAGTGCTTAGGATGTGGATGGATGCACACTGCGAAGTTTTGTACAGGGAGTGGAAAAATGCTTTTAAAAAGTAAATCTAATACAGTTACTTAATATGAAGAGTAACTACTTACAATTACTTAATATGAAAAGTAACTAATTAAAGTTACTTAATATGAAAAGTAACTAGTTACAGTTACTTAATGCAAAAACTTTTATGTTACTTTTAGGAATTTCCAATTATAGGAAACATTGCAATTTAACCATCGTACTGTTTTTCAAAGAAAACTAAGATTAAAGACGATAATAACGTAGCCAACATAAGCATAAACAAAAACTTGCAATTAGAGTTAATTAATGATTTTTTTATTTTATTTATAAAAGGAGTTGCAACGAATGAACTCCGTGGAACGCGGACCGGACGAAAAGAGATACAGAATTCAAATTCGGAACACGAGTTCCTAGTATGTGTCGGACGTCATAATAAGGTTTTTAAGGAGAAAAAAAAAGATCATGCGTTAAGGGGGAATGGGCGCGCTGGATCGCGGGTCTCCAAACTCAGGTGCCTCGGTGTTAATCCAATGGGGAAAAAATTATTTTCTCTGCCACATTTCTCCGACTGTATTGAATATTTTTACAAACGGTTTTTTTTTTAATAATAAATGTAGATAACTTACAGGTCTCTATCTTCCCACTTTTTGAAATTGCTTCGAATATGTTGTGTAAAATTATTTACTGAAAATTAAAAAAAATGTTCGAACCAATTTCAAAAAGTGGGAAGGTTGGGACCTGTAAGTCAGCTACATTTATCACATGAAAAAATCCGCTTGTAAAAATATACAATACAGCCGAAGAAATATGGCAGAGAAAATAATTTTTTCTCCATAGGATTAACACTGATGATGCACTTTTCTTTGGAGACCCCCGGTCCAGAGCGCACATTCCCCCTTAAGGATGGCTGTCATATAACTTTTTAGGTTTTAAAGCTATTGAAATTGCCCTATAGGGTGTATAACTGCCTTTAAATGTATTGATTTATTGAGTAGTAATTGAAAGTTGACGGTAGGGGTTACACACCTTAGTTTTTAATAGCATTTACCAGAAAAACTCTTTCAGTTGGTTACATTAATCAATATCAATCTCTAGAGCTTTAAAATAGCATATTCAAAACTAATAACTTATTCCGTAAAAAAATATTTAAATGTTTTTTACGTAATTACCTTCAAATTCAGGTCGAGTTTTTCATTTGTAATTCACAAAAAAGCATTAAGTTTCGTTCTTTAAAAAAACATATCAATCAAAATTCAAAGACTAGTGCTTTACTTTAATACCCTTTCCAAGCAAATGTTCCAAATTAGATAAATTTTTGATTTCTTTAAACTACAACGTTTGCTTTTTTAAATATTAATTTTTTATAATTTATCAATTAACCATTTATCCATCACTTTTTTAATGGAAATCCTCTGTTTAAGATGAATAGGAAAAATTTTATAATGAACTCTGAATTGATTTGTATATTTCTTTAATCTCAGTAATCTCTCTAAACCGTTTTTATTAAATATTTCTTTATTTCAAAAATTCTTATTTCACTCAGTTACATTTTAGCAGGTCGTGTGTACGTTTACTGTGAAATTCATTATTTTAAGAATACTGCGATTCAATATTTTAAGTAATGCAGTACAATATTTAATAAATATCCAATATTCCAAAATATCTAATAAATATCCAATATTCCAAAATATCTAATAAATATCCAATATTCCAAAATATCTAATAAATATCCAATATTCCAAAATATCTAATAAATATCCAATATTCCAAAATATCTAATAAATATCCAACATAACAACTCTGAATTCTACAAAAATAAAACGAATATCCATAAAAAAAAAATTAAAGATTGTTTAATAGTTTAATTTACATAATTAAATTATTTGCATAAAATTTTTTCCTCAAAACATTCTTAAATGTCAGTAATTCAAGCAGCCTTGTACAATCGAAAAAACAATTATTAAAATCATCTACATCGAGTTAATTATTTTTATTTTGGGTAAAATTAGTTAAAATACAAAATACAGACAAGTATAAGACACTTTAACAATTTAGTGTAACATTTGGCAGCTTAGCTGCCTCCAGCTTTAAGGAGAAAACGTTACACCTACTCCATGAAGTAATGTCGTACAAAAAAGAAAATTCTTACAGAATTTCTCATAGTTTGGGGTGTAAAATTACTCCCTGAAGCAGGAAGCAGCTATTCTACTATAAGTTTTATAGCGAGACGTTACATCACATTGTTACAGTGGAGTTTTAATGATCTTATATATTTTTCTTTTACATCAAGGCTTTGGTGCAGTCTTTTTAACGTTCATTAGATTTTCATTTAAAGTCCTGTGCGAAAGTTCACACACGTGCAAAAGTTTTGTAAAGTAGGTCTACACTTTCTAAATGCACGCAAACTCAGAGATTATTTTGTGTTGCCCCATACGGGTATGATAATTATTATACGAAGGCTCACACATTTTCAACGTTTTTATTTGCACGTGCAATGCTTTTCAGAATTTGTAAATGTCAACAGTCTTTACAATGAGAACTCTTTACTTTGTTGAAGCCACTATAAGACTACAAAGTACTCAAAGTTCAAAAGTATTCTTGTTTAAGGTATGCAAATATTTACAAAACATGTACTATTTTAATGGCCAAACGCTTTTTAAACTTTACATGAAGCTTTTTTGCTTTGATAGTCGATTTATCGATAATCTTTTGTTGCTGTGCCTCAAATGACTTCAGATTTTCGTTTAAACTTTATTAGACCCGTAAATGTTAAATAATCTCAGTTTTAATGCATTCTTTTTTTTTATCAAGATTTTGACAAATCATGAACAAGTCCTTAAGCGTTCAGACCACAGGAAAAAAAACTCAGCTATGTAACGAACAGTGACTAAAACATTAAAATGTAAAATACAAAATAGAGACGACAAGTTCCAGCAACACAGCAACATTTTCCATCTAAAAACGAAGACATTGAAAGATGTTTCGTGGTCTTTTATAATTATCTTATTTGCTGGTGGACGTTCGACTAAACATCAATTAAACACGTAAGTAAATAAATGGTTCCAATCGTACTGAAAATAAGCATTCGTTGTGAGAGGAACGAATCTTCCATGCGGTCCATAACATCATTCCTTACGTGAACGACTAGTTAACAATATCTTTGTTGCATGAAATTCGATGTTTGGACACTTTCTCGTAGCATCTGACTTTGGACGCCGACTTCATGGAATGCTTCACCCACAAATGTGGCGGACGCAGACATCGCAACAAAAAACACCATCGTTTTTAGAAACAATAAAGTAATCCCCACACGGATAACAACTGAGCGAAATTGAGAAGGGTTTAAAAACATAGATGTGCAATAGTACATCGTCGAAGAACTGAAAACGATATTGCAAAACATCATAAATGATAGTTCTTCATCAAGCGAATAAACAATGTTCTTGATGGAAGTGTATTCATACAAGAGAGAGTCAACACGAGGATTAGTCTTCAACCGCTTCAAGAAACCTTTGATGACACTGGTCATTTTATGGCATACAAGGACATAAAATATTGCATATGTGTTCATAGGCAACATCGTCATTATAACCATAAATATACTGATTAATACACTACTTACAGACAATATCGTGAGATTGGATGTCTGACCCGAAATCTCAGTCTGTGCAGTACTATTTTCCATTTCCGTTTGAATGATCATTAGAGCTAAGATTGGGATATGTATGAGAGTACTGAAGACAGCCCAAGCGTAAATCCATTTACCATTTCTGGCGTCTACTTTACTCATGAACTTAGCGATGGATTTCATTTTTTGCTGAGATTTACACAAGTTGTAACGTTGTACCAGTGAACTGACGTTTATTGCTGCACTCGCGTATGTTTTTGCACTTTTAGGGAAATTAAGGAAAACAAAAAAAGTCGCCAAAGCATGTAAAAGCAACATAGTAGCATAAAATGCTTTCAAAATATATTTTCGACATTTGTTTTCGAGGCGCCTAGCTGACGAAGTGGAGCAAGGAACTATTCCACTTACCGTAAAGAGAAAAAATATTATTTTAAATAATTTTTTCATAATTTTTATTTGGTTTCAACGTATAAAATAATTCTGAAATATGTTACTTCAAGTTTATAGCTGTTTTATAAGCACAATTATCAAAGATAATGAAATTACTTGATTGTTATTGTTTTGTGAAGTAATTTATAACCATGGTTACCCTCCACTTCGCCGAAAACCCGAAACGCCGAAATCACTATTTACCTATCAACTTGACAGCGATTTCCGAATTCGGCGAAACGGTTACGGCCAGGAGGAGAGTCGCCGTAACTTGTACGTCATGTATTGAAAATGATAATGCCTAGAAATTGAGTTTTCCCCTATTTTGAAATCATGGTTCTCTATAGAAGAATAATAGTCTTTTTTCAAATTTGTGAAGAACAATGTTGAGTAACTTTGTGCGAATATTCAATTAAGCAATATGACAATTATTTTAATGTGTTTTCACTTGTGTACAATAATTTCATAATATATTAATATAAGTTTGATATTGCTTTCGTGCTTGGTCATAAAGGACTTCATAAAGGATTAAATGAGTAGAAATATAAAATTCAACAACATTAAAGCGAGTGGAAAATATTGAAATGTACTTTTCGCAATAATAGATTTTATGCGCTTTAAATTCTAGATTATTCTGATTTAAATTTTTCTTATTATAATCAGCATAATTTAATTTTGATTATTTTGAATAATTCGTAGATAGTTAGTTTTATAGCACGGGTTTGAGTAGATTGCAGCATTTTATTTTATTGCAAATATGCAGGATTTTTTCTTTATATTAAATCACTCTGTAAACAATACTCTTGGTAAAGAATTTTTCTAAATTTTATAGCTAAAAGTTATAAGACGTTGCATCTTCAGACTTTCCTATAAAAAGTCATATTGTAACAAAACTTTTAGAGGTCGAAAAAATCCCGCGTACGAACCCCAGTCATCCTATATAAAGGATTTATGCTGCTAATAATAATAATAAATTTACTCTCCAGAGATTCCTAGAGAAATTTTTTCTCCAAACCAATAAATATTAAACAGGAATGTGCCAATTAACTGAATTTTTCCCTTCTGAAATGGATAAAAAAAATAAACGAAAATCGTTTTAAGAGAAATATTCATACAAAAAAACTGCCTGTAATATTTCCGTTAATTAAAGAAGTCTTCTTTCGAGAGTGTATTATCAATCAACTTCAGGAATTACGAACTAAACAGAATTTGGGAGATCGGGGGTTTGAATGATTGGGTGTGGCAGAATTAGAATACATTGAAAATTTCAGAGAAGAATTCGAAGTACTTCATTTATTTAAAAATCTTCAAAATTTAATGCTCATTCAAAAAGCATAGAAAGCAATTTTTATTCGAATTTAATCACCATTGCCATTCGCAACAGTTGCTCGATAAACTTTAATTCTTTTAGACAATAAATTAAAATAAATTTATTTTTGCGACATCAATCAGTTTGAAATGACGTCAAATATATTTCACTACGAGATTATTTGTACGTTGATATGAAATGTTTTCATTCCATTTAAAAGCGAGAACTATTACATATTTATTCTTTGAAATATAAATTAATTTTTGCAAACGATCAGTAATAATTATTGAATTTTCGAAATAAAATAAATGAAACTAGCCAAATTTAGCATGTAAATGTTTAATATAGAATATATGCTGTGTTTGTCGCCTTTTTACCTGTTAAACACAACTGTTATGTGGAAGCGGGTTAAGTGACAGATTCTGTTACAAACTTACTTTTTAGGTTTTAAAGCTATTGAAATTACCCTATAGGGTGTATAATTACCTTTAAATGTATTGATTTATTGAGTCGTAATTGAAAGTCGACGGTAGGGGTTACACACCTTAGTTTTTAATAGCATTTACCAGAAAAACTCTTTCAGTTGGTTGCATTACTCAATAATAATCTCTAGAGCTTTAAAATAGCATATTCAAAACTAATAACTTAATCCTTAAAAAAAAATATTTAAATGTTTTTTTCGTAATTAATTTCAAATTCAGGTCGAGTTTTTTTATTTGTAATTCACAATTTAAACTGTGCATATTCGAGAGCTAAAAGTTTCGTTCTATTAAAAAAACATATCAATCAAAATTCAAAGACTAGTGCCTTACTTTAATACATTTCCAAGCAAATGATCCAAATTAGATAATTTTTTGATTTCTTTAAACTACAACGTTTGCACTTTTAAATATTAATTTTTTTTATCATTTTATCAATTAACCATTTATCTATCACTTTTTTAATAGAAATCCTCTGTTTAAGATGAATAGTGAAAATTCTATAATGAACTCTGAATTGATTTATCTATTTCTGTAATCTCAGTAATCTCTCTAAACCGTTTTTATTATATACTACCAAATTTATACCCGTTCTTCGCACGGATTTAAAAAATATCAAATCGTTCTAAATATGTGTACCATATAACCTGTTATAAGATCATAAACTTATGTTATTGTTCCCGCTCGTTATAAAGTATAAAATCCCGTTTCATTGATTTAAAATTCAAAAATGAAAAATCCGCTATAAAATGCACTCATAAATGTCATCACAATTCCCTCATATATCCCACATAATCCCTCATATATCCCACATAATCCCTCATATATCCCACTATTCCCTCTCATAAATGCATAAAATCGTTTAGCTCATTTGGCGCGTTTTGGGAAATAATTTGGCGAGAAAATAGATATAGCTACAAACACACCAATTATACAGCTCTAACACAATGACTTTCGAACAACCGACCAGCTTATAAATTATTTATAAAAGAAATTGAACATTTGGCGGGTTTTAGTTAATATTTTAGCGAGTTTGGCAACGTATTTGGCGAAAAAATAAAGACATAAAACACTAATATGCAGCTCTAGTGCAATGGCATTTATTAACCATCATAGTTCAGTAATAGCTTAACTATACATTTATTGCTTAAATATGCATACATGCAGTCAACAGAAAAATCATTGAAAAAATCATCAAATAAACCCACAATAAAATCCGGGAATGGAGTCTGGCGGAATTACGTCACTTGAAACATGTCAATTATTTTTCAAATACTGAATTTAGTTTCTGAAGGTAATAGCAAAAATAATAAAATAAACATTTTCAATTTTAAAAGGTTTTATTTAATTTTTTCAGCCGATGGCATCAGGAAAGGAAAAAAAGATCGGATTTGAGCCAAAGTGGTGTAGTTTTTCTAATTTTCTCTAAAAATAGAACATTTTGAAACCTGAAAGTTCAAAAATCATAAATTAAGTATGAATTACGCATTTGTGCCAAGTTACGAGTCAAACAAATGTCTAGTTTATGAATCTATAACACATACATACATACATATACACACATACAAAACTTCATTTTTATTATTATTACAGATTTCTTTATTTCAAAAATTCTTATTTCACTCAGTTATATTTTAGCAGGTCGTGTGTACGTTTACTATGAAATTCATTATTGTAAGAATACTGCGATTCAATATTTTAAGTAATGCAGTACAATATTTAAATATCCAATAAATATCCAACATAACAACTCTGAATTCTACAAAAATAAAACGACTATCCATAAAAAAGAAATTAAAGATTGTTTATTAGTTCAATTTACATAATTAAATTATTTGCATAAAAATTTTTCCTCAAAACATTCTTAAAGGTCAGTAATTCAAGCAGCCTTATACAATCGTAAAAACAATTATTAAAATCATCTACATCGAGTTAATTATTTTTATTTTGGGTAAAATTTGTTAAAATACAAAATACAAACAAGTATAAGACACTTTAACAATTTAGTGCAACATTTGGCAGCTTAGCTGCCTCCAGCTTTACGGAGAAAACGTTACACCTACTCCATGAAGTAATGTCGTACAACAAAGAAAATTCTTACAGAATTTCTCATAGTTTGGGGTGTAAAGTTACTCCCTGAAGCAGCTATTCTACTACCAGTTTTATAGCGAGACGTTACACCACATTGTTACAGTGGAATTTTAATGATCTTATATATTTTTCTTTTAAATCCAGGCTTTGGTGCAGTCTTTTTAACGTTCATGTGATTTTCATTAAAAGTCCTGTGCAAAGGTTCACACACGTGCAAAAGTTTTTAAAATAGGTCTACACTTTCTAAATGCACACAAACTTAGAGATTATTTTGGGTTGCCCCATTCGTATAATAATTATTATACGAAAGCTCACACATGTTCAACGTTTTTATTTGCACGTGCAATGCTTTTAAGAATTTGTAAATGTCAACAGTCTTTACAATGAGAACTCTTTACTTTGTTGAAGCCACTATAAGACTACAAAGTGCTCAAATTTTTCAAAAATATTCTTGTTTTAAGGTATGCAGATATTTACAAAACATGTGACTATTTTTATGGCCAAACTGCTTTTTTAAATGAAATAGATTTACATGAAGCTTTTGTTTGCTTTGATCGTCGTATTTACTCGATTAATCTTTGTGTGATGGCCGGTAGGCTTTAGAAATGACTTTCAGACTTTTCGTTTAACACCTGTGTATCTGGACGCCGTAAATGTTAAAATAATTCTTAGTTTTTATGCATTCTTTTTTTCAACCAACGATTCTGGACAATTCAGACAACAAGTCCTTAAGCCGTTCAGACCCCACCAGGAAAAAAACTCACTATGTAACGAACAGTGACATAAAACAATTACAATGTAAATATACAAAAAGAGACGACAGAGTTCCAGCAAAGCAGCAACATCTTTCCTCTAAATACGAAGGCATTTAGAGATGTTTCGTGGTCTTTTACAAAATGTCTTATTTGGGTGGACGTTCGACTAAACCATCAATTAGAACAACGTAAGTAAATATGGTTCCAATCGTACCGAAAATAAAGCTTCGTGTGAGAGGAACGATCTTCCACGCGGTCATATGCACTTCCTCCTGAACACTAGTAAAATATCTCTGTTGCGTGAAATTCGATGTTTGGACACTTTCTCGTAGCATCTGACTTTGGACGCCGACTTCACCTAATGCTTCAGTCACAAGTGTGGCGGACGCAGACATCGCAACAAAAAACACCATCGTGTTTACAAACGATAAAGTAATCTCCTCACGGAGACCAACTGAGCTAAATAGAGAAGGGTTTAAAAAAAAAGATGTGCTATAGTACATCATACAAGAACTGAAAACGATATTGCAAAACATCATAAATGATAGTTCGTCATCAAGCGAATAAACAATGTTCTTGATGGAAGTGTATTCATACAAGAGAGAGTCAACACGAGGATTAGTCTTCAACCGCTTCAAGAAACCTTTGATGACACTGGTCATGTTATGGCATACAAGGACATAAAATATTGCATATGTGTTCATAGGCAACATCGTCATTATAACCATAAAAATACTGACTAATACACCACTTACAGACAATATTGTGAGATTGGATGTCTGACCCGAAATCTCAGTCTGTGCAGTACTATTTTCCATTTCCGTTTCAATGATCATTAGAGCTAAGATTGGGATATGTATGAGAGTACTGAAGACAGCCCAAGCGTAAATCCATTTACCATTTCTGGCGTCTACTTTACTCATGAACTTAGCGATAGATTTCATTTTTTGCTGAGATTTACACAAGTTGTAACGTTGTACCAGTGTACTGACGTTCATTACTGCACTCGCGTATGTTTTTGCACTCTTAGGGAAATTAAGGAAAACAAAAAAAGTCGCCAAAGCATGTAAAAGCAACATAGTAGCATAAAATGCTTTCAAAATATATTTTCGACATTTGTTTTTGAACGGTCTAGCTGACGAAGTGGACCAAGGAACTATTCCACTTACTGTAAAGAGAAAAAATATTATTTTAAATGATTTTTTCATAATTTTTGTTTGGTTTTAACGCATAAAATGATGTTGAAGTATGTTACTTCAAGTTTATAGCTGTTTTATAAGCCCAATTGTGAAAGATAATGAATTTACTTGATTTTTATTGTTTTGTGAAGTAACTTATAACCATGGTTACCCTCCGGTTCGCCGAAAACGGCCAGGAGGAGAGTCACCGTAACTTGTACGTCATGTATTAAAAATGATTATATAATTTCATATATAATGATTATATAAGACCCCTATTTTGAAATCATGGTTCTATAGAAGAATATTAGTCGTTTTTCAAATTTGTGAAGAACAATTTCGAATAACTTTGTGCGAATATTCAATTAATCAATATGACAATTATTTTAATGTGTTTTCACTTGTGTACAATAATTTCATAATATATTGATATAAGTTTGATATTGCTTTCGTGCTTGGTCATAAAGGACTTTCATAAAGGATTAAAAGAGTAGAAATATAAAAATCATGAGCATTAAAGCGAGTGAAAAATATTGAAATGTACTTTTCGCAATAATAGATTTTATGCGCTTTAAATTCTAGATCATTCTGATTTAAATTTTTCTTATTATAATCAGCACAATTTAATTTTGATTTTTTTGAATAATTCGTAGAGAGTTAGTTTTATAGCACGGGTTTGAGTAGATTGCAGCATTTTATTTTATTGCAAATATTCAGTATTTGTTCTTTATAATAAATCACTTTGTAAACAATACTCTTGGTAAAGAATGGTTCTAAATTTTAAAACTATAAATTATAAGACGTTGCATCTTCAGACTTTTCTATCAAAAGTCATATTGTAACAAAACTTTTAGAGGTCGAAAAAATCCCGGGTACGAACCCCAGTCATTCTATATAAAGGATTTATGCTGCTAATAATAATAATAAATTTACTCTCCAGAGATTCCTAGGGATATTTTTTCTCCAAAACCGATAAATATTAAACAGGAATGTGCCAATTAACTGATTTTTTCCCTTCTGAAATGGATAAAAAAATAAACGAAAATCGTATTAAGAGAAATTGTTAATTAAAGGAGTCTTCTTTCGAGAGTGTATTTTCAATCAACTTCAGGAATTACGAACTAAACAGAATTTGGGAGATCGGGGGTTTGAATGATTGGTGTGGGGCAGAATTACAGGAGTTGTTACCACTGACACACCATGCCTCAAGTTTCTATGGATTTGAAATCTTTCAATTTTCCAAAAATCTAAAAAAAAAGTTTTAAAATAAAACTTATACACCTTTAGGATTTTTAATGTTATTTCAATTGAAGTTAAAAAGTTACTTTGCAAAATAATTTAATCAACAAAGAACCATTTTATTTACCCTCACTCGGAGAAAATTTTAACGATTTTACTACATTTACTACACTAAATTTAAATCTATCCCATTAAAATTCTTATGTTTGAGAATAACTTTTAATTTGTGAAAATCCCTTTTAGATTGTAAAAATCATATTCAATATATAAATATTGGAAAATGAAATGCCGGAATGCAAATATCGTGAGAGCTTTCTTAGAGTAAGAAGCGTAAAATCCTGTAAAAACCACTTTCCAAAACATTTAGAAAACACAAAACCTCCATTTTGGATTTACGACCTCATCGCAATACTTCTTTCATTACGTTACATGTCATATTCTGTAATTGAAAGTAAAGAGCATTTCAATTTCTGCAAAATATTTTATAAAAACTCGAACGAACCTGACCTCACACCATCCGAATAAAAAGCATCCGTGCGTGATCACCCTCATCAAATGCCCCCTCACGATTCCATAATTGTCATAACAGCCCGTGGCAAGTTGTTCGACCTCGAAATCGACTAGATTACGAATCTAACATAATTCAAGAAAAAAAATTGACCCCCTCCGTTCATTAGAAGCTCCCAAAACAAAAAACCGCCTTCCCCGGAAAAACAAACAGAACCTGTTTTCTCTTGGAAATTATAGACTCTAGTATAGCGATCTGGAAGAAAATAGCTTCTCTGATTTTTTAACTGTTTTTCGATTGAGTATTCATGAAGTATTCGTTAAACATTTAAGAACAAAAAAGTTTCAAATGCAAATACAAAAATTGTCGACCAACAACAGGCAAGGCCCAGCAAGGTTGGTCCAAAATATATCTAATACTTTACCAGTTTCCAATGACTATAGAGATTCTTCTTAAAATCTTCTACTCTCTTCGAATACACAACATAATCTGGTAAAGCATTCCACTCATTGACAACTCTATTGTAAAAATAATGTTTTCTTACCTCACTTCTAAAGCATGATTTATTCAATTTCCGATCATGTCCTCTGGTCGGGCTATTTAAGGTAAAACCTAAGCCCTCCATGTCTCCCAGTTTTATGAATTTGAATAACTGAATTAAATCACCCCTTGTTCTCCTATTTTTCAGGGAATACATGTTTAAAGATCTTAATCTGTTATCATAATCGATACCCGATAAACCCTTAACCATTTTTGTAGCCCTATGCTGAACTTTTTCAAGCAACTCTATATCTTTTCTGAGAAAGGGAGACCAAAACTGAACAGCATATTCCAGATGTGGCCTTACTTATCCCTACCCCTATACAATGGCAAAAAAATCTCCTTAGATTTAGAAGTAATACTTTTTCTAATATATCTCAACATTCAGACAGATTTTACGTTAAAACTAAGCAGTTTTTTCTATAGATACAACAGTATATGTCAATTAAACAACAAAATGTTTGTAAAAGGAAACAGATTCCCCTATAAAGTATACAGTAGTTTTTTGTCACACAGAGGTTATACGTTTTTTTTTTCTGTAAAAGCAACCGATTTTTTTTACAGTACACTCAGTCACTTGCCAAGGCTCGAAATTCTCGAAGTCTTTCGCCAATAGCTCTATGTATGGCGTCAATGGAAATAAATCATTTAGAAAAAGCAAATAACAACATATTACATAGTATTTGGCTATTTGAAGGGTGAAGTTGCAAAACTCACGATCGCCAAAATGTGACAAAGGTATGAGGTCCGGCCCGTTCATTGGCGACTTTTTATATTCGTGAATTCAATTGGGCGAAATTGTCAATGAAAGGGCCGGAACTTATACAACCGTTATACTTTGGAGAATGTGAGTTTTGCAACTATAAACTTCATTTATTTTGACCCGAACCGCGCCTCATATTATTCATCTAAGATAGTCCTAGTAGGATAAAATGACTCTAGCTTGAAGTGCAGTGCAGTTGTTAATGAACTGGCAAAATGAAGAGAACATTACATACAAATTATTGCAAAATAACGTATTTGCAGTGTCATTTACGGTGCTTCAATAGCCAGCAGGGCCTGTTCTTCCATAAGGCCCGTTAGGCCCGGGCTTAGCGCCCCCAAATATTAGGGGCCCCTAAATTTCAGTTTCTATTATGCTAAATGCTGTAAATCCCCCAAATATCAGTAAACTAAAAAAATTGTGATACTCCACTTTGTTTATTGCTCAATTTTGACTAAGAAAAAGACGTTAGGTCTAACGTGATTGTTTTGATCGATGTTTATAAGCAAGCCTTTAAAATTTTAATAAAAATTTTATACATAGGTCATATAGCACCATCATTACAAAAAAAATCATACTCAACATTTTCCGTAAAGGGGCCCCCAAAACAGGTTGTGCCTATAGTCTGAGATTTCCTAGAACAGGCCTTGATAGCCAGCGATTGGCTAGAGTCAGGTAATAACAGAAACAGAGTGCAGCTTTCCTGCCAATAGAACAGTGTCCGCCATCTCTGTCCATTTGTCTTCCAGACTGGAGACGACCTACTTTCGAAAGTGCTGGGTGCTTGAGATCTCTCTCTCTCTCTCGGGTCAATGCACTTGTCACTCGTGCACTCCCTCACCATGGGAAACAAAGACACACCATGCAACCCCCCCCCCCCCCCTCCCCCCCTGTGATGCAACTCTCAGCCTTGCTATTTAAGAGACACTATCTTGGTATGGAAAAACTGTAACCTTCATTAGGTGCACAGCATTATGCATTAGGTCACTCAGCCGCTTAAGGGGGAACGGGCGCGCTGGACAGCGGGTCTCCAAACTCAATGGACAATTACAGCGTTTTCCACAAACATTTTTATTCGATTAAGCACATTAAGAAACCTCAAAAACTCAAGTATTTCTGGATTTTAAGAAGTATTTATTTTTAAATTCAGTTTTAAAGTTACTGATATGTCACTTCCGTTAAACCTCTCTTGGCATAACGAATGACGTCATGTTTGGCTATTTTGTTCTTGGTGTGTTGTTTCATATCACGTTTCACTGTATTGCTTTCGAAACTGTGAAAAGTGCTTTCATCCTTATCAAACTATTACAAAAGTAATTATATTGTACAGAAACATATCATAATCATTCCAGTTAATTTCTTCAAACGTTCACATAATTTTGAATATTTAAGCTTATATTCGGAATCTGCGGATTCTAATGTACCAAAAAAACATATATATTCTGAATTTCGCGTTTCATGCTGTCCATTGACTCAGTATTAATCCAATGGGAAATAAACTATTTTCTCTGCCACATTTCTCCGGCTGTATTGAATACTTTTAAAAACTTTTTTTTAATAATAAATGTAGATAACTTACAGGTCTCTATAATCCCACTTTTTAAAATTGCTTCGAATACTTTTTGTAGAATTATTTATTGAAAATTAAAATATATTCAAACCAATTTTTATCATGAAAGGGAATCGTCGGGACCTGTAAGTCAACTACATTTATCACATAAAAAATCCGTTTGTAAAAATATTCAATACAACCGGAGAAATATGGCAGAGAAAATAGTTGTTTTTCCATTGGATTAACACTGAGGCACTTGAGTTTGAAGACCCGTTGTCCAGCGCGCGCGCCTATTCCACCCTTAACACCCTCTGATAGTTAGTTACAGGTCCCAATTAAGACTTCAGTACGAAGGAAGCCAGCCTTTTATTCGGTGCCCCTTGCAATGTTTCGCTGACTAAAATATAACTAACTTCTATGTTTTCTTTAAATTTCACATCTAACAACGAATAAGCACTTGTTGAACGTCAAACTATTACTATTGAATAAATTTGAGCAAATTGTCCTAAATCTTCAGCTAATATAAGACTTCAGTACGAAGGAAGCCAGCCTTTTATTCGGTGCCCCTTGCAATGTTTCGCTGACTAAAATATAACTAACTTCTATGTTTTCTTTAAATTTCGCATCTAACAATGAATAAGCACTTGTTGAACGTCAAACTATTACTATTGAATAAATTTGAGCAAATTGTCCTAAATCTTCAGCTAATATAAGACTTCAGTACGAAGGAAGCCAGCCTTTTATTCGGTGCCCCTTGCAATGTTTCGCTGACTAAAATATAACTAACTTCTATGTTTTCTTTAAATTTCACATTCTAACAATGAATAAGCACTTGTTGAACGTCAAACTATTACTATTGAATAAATTTGAGCAAATTGTCCTAAATCTTCAGCTAATATAAGACTTCAGTACGAAGGAAGCCAGCCTTTTATTCGGTGCCCCTTGCAATGTTTCGCTGACTAAAATATAACTAACTTCTATGTTTTCTTTAAATTTCACATCTAACAATGAATAAGCACTTGTTGAACGTCAAACTATTACTATTGAATAAATTTGAGCAAATTGTCCTAAATCTTCAGCTAATATAAGACTTCAGTACGAAGGAAGCCAGCCTTTTATTCGGTGCCCCTTGCAATGTTTCGCTGACTAAAATATAACTAACTTCTATGTTTTCTTTAAATTTCACATCTAACAATGAATAAGCACTTGTTGAACGTCAAACTATTACTATTGAATAAATTTGAGCAAATTGTCCTAAATCTTCAGCTAATATAAGACTTCAGTACGAAGGAAGCCAGCCTTTTATTCGGTGCCCCTTGCAATGTTTCGCTGACTAAAATATAACTAACTTCTATGTTTTCTTTAAATTTCACATCTAACAATGAATAAGCACTTGTTGAACGTCAAACTATTACTATTGAATAAATTTGAGCAAATTGTCCTAAATCTTCAGCTAATATAAGACTTCAGTACGAGGGAAGCCAGCCTTTCATTCGGGCCCCTTGCAATGTTTCGCTGACTAAAATATAACTAACTTCTATGTTTTCTTTAAATTTCACATCTAACAATGAATAAGCACTTGTTGAACGTCAAACTATTACTATTGAATAAATTTGAGCAAATTGTCCTAAATCTTCAGCTAATATAAGACTTCAGTACGAAGGAAGCCAGCCTTTTATTCGGTGCCCCTTGCAATGTTTCGCTGACTAAAATATAACTAACTTCTATGTTTTCTTTAAATTTCACATCTAACAATGAATAAGCACTTGTTGAACGTCAAACTATTACTATTGAATAAATTTGAGCAAATTGTCCTAAATCTTCAGCTAATATAAGACTTCAGTACGAGGGAAGCCAGCCTTTCATTCGGGGCCCCTTGCAATGTTTCGCTGACTAAAATATAACTAACTTCTATGTTTTCTTTAAATTTCACATCTAACAATGAATAAGCACTTGTTGAACGTCAAACTATTACTATTGAATAAATTTGAGCAAATTGTCCTAAATCTTCAGCTAATATAAGACTTCAGTACGAAGGAAGCCAGCCTTTTATTCGGTGCCCCTTGCAATGTTTCGCTGACTAAAATATAACTAACTTCTATGTTTTCTTTAAATTTCACATCTAACAATGAATAAGCACTTGTTGAACGTCAAACTATTACTATTGAATAAATTTGAGCAAATTGTCCTAAATCTTCAGCTAATATAAGACTTCAGTACGAGGGAAGCCAGCCTTTCATTCGGGGCCCCTTGCAATGTTTCGCTGACTAAAATATAACTAACTTCTATGTTTTCTTTAAATTTCACATCTAACAATGAATAAGCACTTGTTGAACGTCAAACTATTACTATTGAATAAATTTGAGCAAATTGTCCTAAATCTTCAGCTAATATAAGACTTCAGTACGAAGGAAGCCAGCCTTTTATTCGGTGCCCCTTGCAATGTTTCGCTGACTAAAATATAACTAACTTCTATGTTTTCTTTAAATTTCACATCTAACAATGAATAAGCACTTGTTGAACGTCAAACTATTACTATTGAATAAATTTGAGCAAATTGTCCTAAATCTTCAGCTAATATAAGACTTCAGTACGAGGAAGCCAGCCTTTCATTCGGGCCCCTTGCAATGTTTCGCTGACTAAAATATAACTAACTTCTATGTTTTCTTTAAATTTCACATCTAACAATGAATAAGCACTTGTTGAACGTCAAACTATTACTATTGAATAAATTTGAGCAAATTGTCCTAAATCTTCAGCTAATATAAGACTTCAGTACGAGGGAAGCCAGCCTTTCATTCGGGGCCCCTTCCAATACTAAGATATAACTTCTGTATTTTCGTTAAATTTCATAACTAACGAATTCTAACGATGCATGAGCATATGTTGAACGCCAAACTATTATTATCAATCGGAATCAATTTCGGCAAATTGAAACAATACGTAAATCTTCATTCAATTATGTGACAGCCATAGATATCATAGTTAAAGTATTAGATTGGCAGCTCACGTGACCTCCAATGCTAACGACGGGACGTTCATGGAGACCAGAATAAGAGGGCAATGGGACCACGGTTGCCACCAGTTTTAGGAGAAAAACACTACGAAAAAAATACCATTTAATTCTAAAATTACAAAACAAGACCATAAAAATTTTAGCTGCATTTTGGAATCTTTTTAGTGACTTTAAAAAAAACGTGATACGCTTTGCTAGTATTTTTATGGTATGCTTTTGTATTTTTAGAATTAAATGGTGTTTTTTCGTAGTATTTTTCTCCTAAAACTGGTGGCAACACTGGCCCCATTGCCCTCTTATTCTGGTCTCCTGGCGCGTCCCGTCGTTAGCATTGGAGGTCACGTGATCTGCCAATCTAATACTTTAACTATGATATCCTTGGTGACAGCTTATCTTAAAAGTTGCCTGGTTCAGATTTTGAAATTTGGTAGGGTTCAAGTTATACCGCCCTACTCGGTAGTTTGTCCCTGGGTCCAGTCACCAAATAGGCTCGGGCTTACCCTTCCAATTTTCAAAGGGCCCAATATCCTATCCAGACAAGGTATTCAGGTATGCTGACACGGTTTATATGAATATTAGATATTTTGTTTTGATTATACAAATTGAGATATTTGAAGAAGACTTTGTTATATTACAGAAAATTTCTGGTAGCAAAGTGGCCAGAAAATATCCGACACTATACGGAAACAATAGGTTGACAGAATTTTCAAGTAACAAAGCAATACAGAAAATGTGCATAACAGATATTTTCTGTAGCTCAGAGTACGTCAAAAAATAAAAGGTGAACCCATGACCCGTGTACGAACCCTCGTTAATGGCATAGGTCAAAAAATGACATGGCAATGGTCAGACCAGTTGACAGCTACACAATGGCAGCCACGAAGGTAGTTTGTATATTTTGTAATCAAAACAGAAAAATCTGTTCTCAACAGTGCGAAAACAGATTTTTCTGTTATAACTTTTATCTAGTTAACGAGAAGATAAGTCTTTTGACAAATTAAGATTCCATATTAAAATCAACTACAGTAGTTTAAAATACTGAAATTTTCTGTAGGAAAATAACAGAAATATTACGTTTTCTAACATTTTTTTGTACAGTGTAGACTTCAAACAATTTTACTAATTTCGATAGTTTTACTTTATTGCACAACATTTTCAGTTATATTTTTAAATGATCAGGATATTTTATATGTTATACAAGACACTAGGAAACATCTTTTTGGAACATTTCGGGCTATCTTACGGGCATACTTACGTATGGAAACAAAAGTTTATATATTACAGCTTTATACATTCTATCTCAAGTTCTTTTTTTCCATTTAACCACCGAACTTGTTTTTGATCTTCGGATGGCCATATTTTAAAGACTTCTACACAGATATCAAATTTATTTTAAACAAAAACGCAGATTAAACGTTTGTCATTCTAACGCAGCAAATATCTGAAGGATGCCGTTTAACACATGTTGCCCCCTTCCCACCGTTGCTTGTGCAGTCATTAAGGGGCATTTTCTCACTGCAATAAATGTCACTGCAACGAGCAAGAGTAGATTTAGGTAAAATTCTCTGGTTTCACGTGTTTCAGCACACGGTTATAAAACTGTTACATGTGTTGCCCAAATTGCTATTCCAAGACAAGTAAATGGTTTTTACTAAGAGGAGATTAAGCAAAATTAGTGTGCAGCATAATAAACTTTTTGGTTGTGTTTTTATGTTTAGAAAAACGAACTACTCGGGGTCCTTAACAGACTTACAACAAGTAAAACTTGCTTAATTCTGACTCGTATCTGTGGTTTATTGCTCATTTAACACTTTTGCTGTAGCTTATAAGTTTTACAGAATACAAATGAAATCGGCTAATATCACTTTAGTTAGATACTCAGTGCAACGAGCAATAATATACATTCAATGAACTGCTCCCAGTGCTGCCAGATATGAGAAATAACAACTAATTTTGTCTGCCGCAAAATGGCACGGTATTGCCGAACATAAAATTCATTTTTCAAACTATACTTTTATAGAACGAATAGTTTTGCCTGTACAGTATGTTCGTAGTTACTATACACAAAAACATAAATAGTACACTGAAGAGCCAAAATAACTGGTATAGGCATATATCTGCGAATAAAGGTGTATAAAACCAATCGGAAGTTCGTCGCTAGGTACAGCAGCGTCTATGTGCTGCTATCATGACAGGTTATGAAAATTTAAGGGATATTGAAATTATCGGGGGTTGAGAAATGAAATTCCATATCCATGCATCTCCAAGGTGGAGATGAATTTTGGATTTTCACTTACGACAATTTCACTAGTGTACCATGAATATCGATAATCCAGTAAAACATCAAATCCACGACATAGCTTTGACCTTAAAAACATCGTGCAAAGCCGGGTCCATTGACAACTGATCATTAAATGTGATAAACGTCTATGTTGATTCTATGTCGTACATGTGTCGACTTGTTAACCATTTAATGAATATTCACCGATATGGGCTTCTGGAGCCGTAAATATCACGTATCCGCAATATATCATGTTTAATGATTTTCGTCCGTCGTCGATGATCAGTTTTTGCATGATATTTTTTAGGCCGCAGCTGTGTCGTAGTTTTAATGTTTTACTGGATTATCGATATTCATGGTACACTCGTGAAATTGTCGTAAGTGAAAATCCAACATTCATCTCCACCTCGGAGATACATGAATATGGAATTCCATTTCTCAACCCCCGATGCTTTCAAAATCCCTTCAATTTTCATAACCTGTCATGATAGCAGCACATAGACGCTGCTGAACATAGCGACGAACTTCCGATTGGTTTTATACACCTTTATTCGCAGATGTATGCCTATACCAGTTATTTTGGCTCTTCAGTGTATGTATAAACTATTCAACAAGTAGATATCGTTTTAAACGTAATATGTTAAAAAGTTGGACAAAGGAACAGGATAACCAGATATTCCTTAAATATAGCCGATTCAAAAAATTTATGTTGATTTTATATTATTCGATGTTTTAAAGAATATATGTATGTTTGCATTATTTTAAAAATTCGTATTTTTTTGTTAAGTTTGAATGTACAGAACAAAAATGGTTTGTGTGTTTTTAATTTGACTCTAAGCCACTGCCGATTTTCAAGTTTTGTTAACGGAAAATTTCGCTGATTCGTTACAGCAATTTTTATTGAAATTTCAAAGATCCTAATTTCAAAGAAGCCATGGTTTCCATATTAACACATTAACGACCCATATGTGAATACCATTAACAACTTCAGTACCGAATACAAACGTTAACTTTATGTTTTTAAAATTCGTTTTTCGTCTAACCTAATTTGTCTTACTTAAATAACTCATTAATTAGAACTTCATTTGTCTTATATTTTGTTTATTTGGGTAAACTTAAGAAGAAAGCTTATTTTCACATGGCAAATTTGTTTGCCAAACGTAGTTGATGAGTTAAGCTTTACGTGTAAAATGAGTCTTCTAAATGCGTCATTACTTAATTTTAAGCAAATGCTAAGAGCAAAAAAAAATATTGTCCCAATTTCCATATTACCCCATTAACGACCCATATGTGAATACCATTAACACCTTCATTTTCGATATACTTAGAATATTCACTACCATGATCTTCATCTTCATTTGTCTTATATTTTCTTATTTATGTAAACTAAAACGGAAAGCTTATTTTCACATGGCAAATTTTTTTGCTTATTTTCACATGGCTTTTTTTTAAGGAGCTAAGCTTTACATGTAAAAAATTTTCTTAATGCATCTTCACTTAATTTTAAAACGAATTCTGAGAGCAAAAAATCTTGCTCCAATTTCTCCAAATCCCATTATTCTTACATACAAAAGCGAGCACGCGTCCAAGTTCCCAAAACCTTCGTTTGAATCATCCACCATCATCTCCTTTAATCTTTTTTTATGGGTACTTTCTCTTTCCTTTATTCTTCTCGAGAATCAAAAGACGTGAAAGCCAAAGTTTCTCCTTTTCACCAGATTTGGCACACGACTCCGATAAATTTCAACAATGGCTTCTGCCTCTGCACACCTTTCACGTTATCCCTTCTGCAAGAAAGTGACACACTTTCCAGTTTCCTACTGCCTCACACTTGGGAGGAAGGGCTGCCGATCTAGAAATATCGCCAATATAAGAGACAGATTGGTAGAAGGCAATGCCATTCAGTTTTAGAATTTAACACTCTTTTTAATTAGTTAAAAGTTGTATAATTAGTGTTTGGAATTTACTCCACACACTTGGGAGGAAAGGCTCCCGATTTGGAAATATCGTCAATATGAGAGGCCGTATTGGTAGAAATCATTGCCACTCGAATTTAGACTCGTTTTAATTAGTTAAAAGTTGCATAATTATTGTTTGGAATTTACCGACTCTTTTTCATTCCGATTACTAACTCTGTTGAGAGGCTGCCGATTTAGAAATATTGCCAATATGAAAGCCAGATTGGTAGAAGCCATTACCATTCGGGTTTAAAATTTAAACCTCTTTATAATTAGTTAAAAGTTTTTTGGAATTTACCATCTCTTTTTTAATCGTTAAAAGTTGTAGCTTTTTTAATTTACCTTCTCCTTTTGATTCGTAAGTTATTGAGAAATGTAGCCAATATGAGAGCCAAATTGGCCAAAGAAGTCTTTGCCTTTAGAATTTAACACTCTTTTTAATTAGTTAAAAATCGAATAATTAGTGTAGTATTTGAATTAGAAATAAATGGATCAATGCCAATTTTGAGTTTAAATAATCCAATGACGATATATTACTCCTTCGGAAAAAAGCAAGCAGGGGAAGCTATTCAAATTTTGAAATAACCTCCTGAGACCCCATAAAAATCTGCCTGATATATTGTTAATGTAAAAACATTTTTTAAACAAATGGAATTTGAAAACTATGGTTTGCGAGGAATTATAAAAAATTATATTGTAATTTTTGTAGGAGAGGGGGCGTATCCATTTTAATGGATGCTGATCGTAAATGCATTATGAATTTCTACTTCAAAACAGTTTGTTGAAAATGACATGTTTTCGACTTTTGTGTAGCAGTGTAAAAAAATTATGTGTGGTACGAATTATTTGATGTTGCATTCGGTTTTAACACTTAGAAATTAGAAGTAAAACTCTCCTAATTTCCTTAAAAGGTTTAATTGATGCCCATATTTAGCGCAACGAATAACTGAAAAAGTCCGTTAGGAAACTATTGAGTTGTGAACTGTAGTAACATAATGAGTGTTACAGCAATTTATTGTTATATCACGTTTGAAGGAACAAAAAACCACAAAACAAAGAAAATTAACCCAAACTTTTTAAATATTAGGTTATGTCGGTTTGTTCTGAATTTTATCAATTAAGACTCGACATCCATTTAAATGGAAATTTTTTTTAAAACGATTTGAATGAAAAATAAGACACGCATTTAATATAAAAAGCTTGTAATAGTGAAATGTATTATTGAGTATAAGGGGAAAAATTACTTTTATGAAAGACATCTGAAATCGTAATTGATCCTAGAACTAAGTCAATTCATAAACAAATAAACAACTACTAATAGCAATCAAAAAATGAAAAATGATATTCAGCTTCTGTACAATAAAAAAAATGTCAATATTTTTACATTTTAAAACAATTATATCGTAACATGAATTTAAAAAAAAGCGTACAAATTGCTTAAATTATGTTATTCACCTAAGCCAGGAAAATTTTAACTATTTATTTACAAGAGAAATTAAGTTTTAAAAATTATTAATGCTCTGTCAAATTTGCTTTAAAAGTGAAACATATTGAAGATAAAAGTTCAAAGAAAAGACTTTGTCAGTTTTAAGGAGGATAAACACGCCAAACCTAGCAAGCAAAACACCTCTCCTATATACCCACAGCCTTCCCCACTTTTCCCCATAAGACTCCCTTTCACCTTTTGATATGCATTTTTTATCTTTATCTCGATGATATCAAACGATATGGGACCCGCCATTCTCGACCACCACATCCGACCTCAATCCATGTGGATCGCGTTTCCGCCCATGGGATTGACTTCCTCTTTGAAGCACAGAGACGGGGATGACCTCTTCCGTCGTCTTCTTCTTCTTTCATAGGAAGCGTGCACTGTTGGACCAGCCTTGACCTCAGATATTCGTAACGGGACTCTGATCCTGTAAGGTGGGGAAAGCATCTATTCAATCCTCCCTTTTCGGATTAAAAGGGACATGAGATGGCGATGAAATCATCAACTGGTGTTATTTTAGGTCAGAAGGGCAGGGGAGTCCCTTGGTCCCCATCGGACCTGGGTGCGGCATGATTGTAAATCTTTAAAATTGAAAGGGTTATCAAACAATGAAATGGGCTGTAACATCATTATGACATGTGGTACAAAAGGTAACTATTGTTATCGAAGGATGTCAAAGAACAAGTTTCGTTTTCGGAAATTCGTGTCCCTTAATATCCTCTGTGAAGCAGAGATGGCGATGACCTCTTCTGTTGTCTTTATTCCTTCGTAGGAAGCGAGCACTGTTGGACCAGCCTTGACCTCATCCTTCCAGATGCGTAACGGGACCCTGAACCCTGATACATTTCGAAGAAGAGGGAAGCATCTATTCGATTCGATTATCCTTTTCGGATTACAAAAGACATAGTATGGCGATGAAATCAGCATCTGGTGTTATTTTAGGTCAGAAGGACAGGGGAGTCCCTTGGTCCACATCGGACCCTTAAAGTATCCTGGGTGCGGCATGATTGTAAATCTTTAAAATTGTAAGGGTTAACAAATAATGAAAATGGGCAAATACATCATAATGCCATCTGGTACAGCTGGGGGGAAAAAAACGATCCACCCTTCATATTTCGGCTGCTATTGGTCAAGGAATTTTGTGCAAGGTGTCATTTTTCAGGAAATAGGTAAGGAATTAAGAACTGGCAACCAAAATTGTATAAGGGGTCGTCTACATATTAAAATGGGTACCAACTTTGAAAATTCCAATAGCAACACCCAATTTTTTTTACATAAAAATGTTCAGCAACTTCAAAATACCGCAGGTATAAAAAAGAATTATTCATTTTGCATTATTTGCTGAGATATTAAAGCATTAATTTTCAATTCGTTTGGGGGAAAATCTCCAAATTGATAAAGGTAATATTTAGGGTGTTTTTTCGAAACGACAAGCTAGCAAAAGGGTTACCATAATCTCACCAAAGGATGCTAGAATTAAACCTTTTTCACTAAAATAGGGATTTTATGTTTTTACCTTTTTTTTAAATTTTGGATTTTAAAATTCAGAAATAAAATAAAGGGTAGACGAGAAAAAGTTTTAATTTTAAATTAAGTCACATATACGATTATTTATAACGAACAGATTTTCAAATGCGATTAGTTACAATCAGATAAACAAACATGATTATTACATTTATGTTTTACATTTTATGCAAAATTTTGTTTCATTCATATTGCTACAAAAGGTTGGTTTAAAATTCGGCACACTGGGTCTGGGACATATTCCGACAGCCGAAATCCCGACATGCCAAAATTCCGATAAGCCGAAATCCCGAATGAGTCAAAATCCCGAATGGGTCTAAATCCCGAATGGGTCCAAATCCCGAATGCGTCCAAATCTCGAAAATAGATTTTTGTTCATTTCTAGATTTTTTTTTAAATATTAGAGATTATTTATTTATTTAGTTATTTGGTCAGTTATTTAATCAGTTAGTCAGTTAGTTAGTTAGTTAGCCAGTCAGTTAGTTAGTCAGTCAGTCAGTAAGTTAGTCAGTCAGTTAGTTAGTCAGCCAGTCAGTTAGTTAGTCAGTCAGTTAATCAGTCAGTTAGTTAATCAGTCAGTTAATTAGTCAGTTAGTTAATTAGTCAGTTAGTTAATCAGTCAGTTAGTTAGTCAGTCAGTCAGTCCGTTAGTTAGTCCGTTAGTCAGTCAGTTAGTTAGTCAGTTAGTCAGTCCATTAGTTAGTAAGTCAGTCAGTCAGTTAGTCAGTCAGTCAATTAATCACTCCGTTAGTTAGTGACTCCTTTAGTTAGTCCAGACTGACTGACTTAGTCTAACTGACTGTCAATTAGTTAGTCAGTGAACTGACTGACTCACTGACTAACTAATTGACTGACTGACTAACTAACCGACTAACTAAACGACTGACTAACTGATTGATTAACTAACGGACTGACTAACTGACTAAATAACTAACTGACTAATAATAAACTAAATAAATAAAGTAATCTCTAATAATTAAAAAAAAATCGAGGAAATAACATATTATTGGAAATTTTATAATAAAATAATTATAAATAATATTGGAAATAACATACTTTCAAAAACATATTAATCGATATAATTTAATTTAATTATACAAACAAAATACATTGTATGCACTTGAAATAAGAAAATATTTTTAGACATTTGACAGACATCAATAATTTGAATAAACATTTACCAAAAACGCTTTTCAACCACCAAACGATAATGCAAATTAGGATCCAATTTGCTAAGTAATTTTTTACACGGTCCCTAAAATTCGTTTTTTTTCAGTATTTTTACAATAACTCGGCAAATAATTGTTGTTGAATTAAAAAAAATTCGGGATTTTGGTTCTACTTGATCTACTTTATCGATTTATGTAACAAAAATTTGGGGTTGCTATTCATGTTTTATTTTTTCTTATTTAAATTTAAATAAAAAAATAATAATTATTAAAAATTGATGAAAAAAACTTGTGTGATTTGTTTTTGGAAGATTAAGAAGTATATAATGAAAAAAAATGTTGGTTTAATTCATTTTATTTGTGGAGGTATGAATAAAAGTTTGTGAAACTTTTTTAACATTATGCGCCTTCAACTTCGAATGCTTATATCTCAACAAATAATGCAAATTAATAAATTTTGTTTTGGATCTGGGGTATTTTGAAGATAATAAACATTTTTATATTTAAAAAATTGGGTGTTGCCATTGGAATTTTCAAAGTTGGTACTCATTTTAATATGTAGACGACCCCTTATACAATTTTGGTTGCCAGTTCTGAATTCCTTACGCTATTTCCTGAAAAATGACACCTTTAACAAAATTCCCTGATCAATGGCAGCCGAAAAACAAAGGGTGGATCGTTTTTTTTTCCCCAGCTGTACAATAATAAATTTGAAAACCTAAAACGGGAACAACGGAGTGCCTTGCAAAAAAACAAAGGGTTTGTTATTTTTGGGCACAAAAGCAGTGTTCATATATTGGATCCGGCTGTTATAGGTAAGGCTGTATTAAAATTGAAAACATTTAAAGGTTTTCTAAGCAAACAACTGTATGTTTGTTTCCTATATGATGCATCGAGATTTTGAATGACCTCGGCTGTTGACTTATGCCATAGGAAGTGTGCGTTTATAGGCTATTAGCCTTGACCTCTCCTTAAAAATTTTCATTTTGTAACGGTATTCTGATCATTTGCAAGGAAAGATTCTATTTTCTTGTGGTATTGTAAAAGGTATGAACTATTTATCAGTTGATGTTTTAGGTCAAAATGGTACGAACGTACGATGATGAAAGGGTTATTTTTTATACTTTAAACAAAAATATAAAACAAAAAGCGTTTGAAAAGTTGAAATGTATAGATTGCAAAAATAATAAAACTACGTTTCTTATGCTTGAATTTAACAACAACAAAAATTACTAGTAGTGCAAGGTATTGTTAATAAAGAGTATCGACTGAGCCTAATTCGAGATTAAAACCCTTATATCGATATAATCGAATTAATCGTTATAAGGATTTTAAAAAGCGATTACAAAATAGGTAAAATATTGTTTAAAAATTAAACCGTTTTAGTACAATTGAAATAAGCTAAAAAAAGAAAATCGTAATTCATAACTCAATTCAGTCTCTTTCATTTATCTCTCATTGCGATAACTGCTAATTTGAGTGATTTAATTATAATTGAAATTTTGATTTTGTAGTAATATGTATATAATTATCCAGCAGCAAAATAAACACCAGGAAAAGTCTTATTTGCAACAGTTTGGTTTTTAAAAGTGTTATGTTTTGGGGGTTTTAAGAATTTTTACAATTTTGTGTTTGAAAAGAGAGAAGAGCCATAAAAAGTCGTCAAGGGACCACAAGTTGCCAATGGAGTCCATTGTTAGAAATTTCAACAAAGCTCCTACCAAACTATGATTCGATTAAAAGTTTTATACAAAATAAATAGATAAACGAAAGAAAATTTCTGGATCGGTGCCTGGTGCCTTTTTAGAAAAAATCCCTGTAGAGTTCCAGATGTTAACTTAACGAATAAGTTCTGAAATAGTTAATTAAAGGTGGGCGAAAACAATGTTTTTAATAGTTTCTTACCATATTTAATGCACTATTTGATCGATCTCTTCCTTTTTCACTAATTTGTGTGAGTTTTCAAAAAAAAAAAAATTAAAAGTTGCTTTGCATAACATCGTGGTATGAGTGTTAAAGATGTAATGTAATAGTAACTGTATAAGAATTTGATTGCATGGGAGGCCACGTCAAATAGTAAACGTATACTAAATACAGTATAACCCTATTATAGCGTCACTCGAGGGACCGTGATGTTCGTGACATTAAAAACGAGTAACGTTGTAAACAAAGTTGAATATTAAGTGCAGTAAATCATGTAAAATATGTACTATATGTACTCCTATTATTAATTAAAGTTTTAAAAAATAACATCTGTTGAACAAATTTTAATCCTATGTGCTATTAGTGGAAGTTTAATGCCTCCTTTCTCCGGTCAATAACTGTTAGGCATCATTTATCAAATAAAATTAATTTTAAATAGAGAAAACGTTTTTTTTTTCAAATTTTCTTTCTTTAGGAAGGCATTTTGGATAACTAGCATTTTTTTTATTAACTCCGCGGTTATAACCTTATATATAACGCTAAAAAAATACGTTTACATGAATAAGCGTATATTTTCTAGCGTTATAAGGTTGGTAACCGTGGAGTTAGTCAAAAATTGTCGTTATAAGCAAGAGATTATAACATTAAGGTCTATGGCAATTCAAGGGACCAAACATTTATGGTCTTATAAACGAAGTTTCGTTGCAATTGGATTTGTCTATTCATTGTCATTCCTTGAGCTTCCGAGGTTTCCGTGCAAACAATAATAAAGGGACCCAGTCCCCACGGACCTGTTTCAGGGGCCCTGCTAAGGAGATATTCACCCACATCTGAAACTGTAAACAACTTCTAATATTATTCATAGAAATCTTTTGAAAACAAGCCCATGAGAATGATTTGCAACGGAATACTTAAGGGGAGTCGGATGGTTCTATCTCGCCCATGTTATTTTTACTAACTTTAAGAACTTTTTTCTCAGGAACTATATGAAATATCGTTATGAATTTTTTATAGTTTGTTCTTTACATATAGCTCTTTGATTTAAACTGAAGATATTTCACAGTATAATAGAATACTTTTACAGTGATTTTTTTAAATATATGTATTTAAAAAAATCCGATTTAGTTTAATATAATTTTTTTTTAGCAGAGATGTTTAAAATTCCTCAGTTTAAATCAGAGAGCTATTAATGGGGAAGAAATAAAAAAAAACATACCTTTTATAGTTCCTGAGAAAAATGTTCCTAAATGTTGAAAAACCTTATATTTCAGGAAACGCAAAAGAAAAGTAAGGTATAGGTAGGATCTGATATACAGAGTTTCTGAAAAATGTTTATAAAAAGAAAACCACTAAACAGAAATCGATAATCTTGGTCTTAAATTAAAGCTATAGATATGCAGATTAAAAATAAAAGAAAACCAGAAAATCGACATTTTTTACGCAAACACCCATCCGACTTCCCTTAACTGTATAATAATTTTTAAGATTCTTTATTTTCTTCAACTAATGTTCTCAATTTGAATGCTCTTGAGGTAGTCATTTGGTCCACTCCACAGTGACAGATTATTATTTATTATTAGTATACTATCTTTTTTTTTTTATTCAAAAAAAATTTTATTGAAAAAAAATAGAAATGAAGTAGGTATTGACTTGCTTAAGATATCCGTACTCCCTTCCAAAATCGGTTTTATAAATCAGATGTTACAAACTCTTTTTTTCCTTAGAGATGTTTTGTTATAAATATACCTATTTTTTATATTTTTTGACCGTTTGTCTGTACATTCGGACGGACATCGGTCTACCTGTCTGTCGACGAACTACCAAATTTTGTCTTCTAGCCACTATAGTAAGAACCTACTAAAATGAATGAAACTCCCGCTCGTACAAGCGAACTCTTCTATCAGAAAATCAAAAAACACGATACACAATCAGATTTACATTTTTAACCCACTACTCTGGCGCATCTGCCTATGCATATCGATTACAATGAAAGTGAAAGGCGTCGCATGTAATCTGTGGGCTTTTTCTATGGTATTGCGAATAACTGGTACTCACAAAAGGCACACCATTTCGGCTCACAAAAAATAGACGCGGGTAGTAAAGTATGAATACTCCGCTAAAAAAGCAAATTTTAGGATGGAGTGTCAATGACTTTACTGGCCTATTTCTTAAATTTAAAGGCCTTTTCGTCTTATATTTGAATATGCTTACTTACTAAATAACAAAACGTCGAAGAAACGTCTAAATAAAAGTAACTTCGAAATATTTTATTGACAAAAATGAGTTAAAAGTTAGTTATTAACAATGCATGTCAATAATCAAAATTATTCTAAATTTGTAAAAAAAAATAACTTTTTCGCAAACAATATGCATCTGTGCAAAAGCAAGGAAATGTCAACTTATAATTGAATAATTAAGACATGACCATTGTAGATGAATAAGTCCTAATGGTCAATTTTAGTATAATTATTAATTATTGGACTCTTGAGCTCGACGCGTTTCTATTTCAACCAATAAAATATTTTAATATGCAATTACTTATATTTGGATTAAAAATGCATACCGTTGATTTCATTTGGTAGATTTAATTTTTATTAAAAAAATTCAAATAATTTTTCGAAAGAGTATTATAGGTTCTTAGTTGGCCGCCCTACACTATTAGCTTCTTAAAACATTTGCAATTGATTTTTCATCCGTAATTTAACAATTATCTGAGAGTCGGCAATTAGTACCAACAAGCTATATTTACTTAGGTAGCGCGACTTGTATTACAAATGATAAAAACCGATTAGAATAAGTAGAAGGATATGATGTAGCATATAACAGTCAATCGTATGTGATTAACAAAAAACAGTACAAAGTAATTTGTTTTACTTCCTTAACTCGTGAATATTATAGATTTAAAAAAAAAAGTTTATAGAGTCAAAAAAGATAACTTTAAACGAACGTTTCTTAGTGTCGAAAGTCCTCTGGCATTCCTTTCGAAATAAAAAGTTGGAAAATCATTATTTATGATTAAACCTATTAATCATTAAGTTGAAAAACTGTACTTTAAATGGTATCTTTTTCTAAAACTTAATCTTATTTGCTTCTGAAGCATACAAATACTTTCTTTTGTCAAATGGCTTCAGAATATATGTACATATGGGGTATAAGGGCCACCAATTCTGGTATTAATTTAACCTTTCATTGATCTAACCAAAATGTTTTATGTGGAGAATCCTGACACTCAAAATTATATCAGAATACTGAGTCGTAAATCAGAAGCATTTTACTGCTTTAATAAAGCAGTGTTGTTACACAAACAAAAAACATCAAAATTGAAAACCTTTTAAGTGAATATTGGTAGTATTAATATTTGTCAAAAATTATGAACATTTATTAAACAAAAATACTTAGATTTAGGAAAATATTCTCGATTCAGCATTGCTAAATGATTCCGAATCATCAGGATACATCCCATATTAGAAGATTTAAAACATTTAAATCAGAAAATGTTTCATATTTTGTAACTACTTTTGGTTTCTTTGAATCAAAAACAGGTTATAAAAAAAATCAGAAAGCTATTGCATATTATAAACTTTATTTAATTATATTTACAATAATAACTGTACAAATGCTTTATATTCTCATAAGGAACAGAAATATTTTGAATTCTACTGCATAAAACATATTGCTGTGAAAGCTAAATATAGCTTGACTGATATATTTGACTTAGTTAATATTGATTTTAAAAAACCAGCACACAAACAATCATGAAAAAAGAAAACTGTAGTATATCCAAAGAAAAAGCATGACTATGAAAAAGCAGTTAGTATTTACTTACAATAAAAACTAGATATCTGAACTTACATGTATTGACTTTAAAGACCAAAACCATTAGAAGTAAAAGAACACGTCCTATACGAAGCAGTAATACAATCCAAAACGACAACCGTTTAGCTACACCACAGCACATTGCTTTTGCCAAAAAACACGGAAAACAGCTGAACATGTGGTGTATACCTGAACTACCCAAAGTGACAAAGCGAGTATAGATGCTATCTTTAGGCATAGCTTTTAACACAAACGACTCCAAAACTCACCAAATTTTCCCCATACCTTGATAGAACGAAGGCCAATGTGCATTGTTCTTCATTCTACCAAGGTGCAGATTTATTATAGATTAAATTGTATAGCTAAAATGAATTAGTGAATACTTCACACTTAGTGTTGCTATAGCCATTTAAAAAAAAAAAGATTTAAAAACAAGCACAAATCTCAAGGTCACTTAAAAGTTTCTATATAATGCATATCTGATAAAGGCAAAATTGCAAGATTTGGTTAGTAAGCTAGCTTGCTCTAGTATCACGAAAATAAATAGAAAGCGAACCAGACACATTAAATTTTGCTCATGCACACACGTTAGAAACTTACAAAAGTTTAAATGCTGAATAGTAAACAGACATATTGAAGACATACTAGTTAACACTCTTACACTTTTTGGGGTTACAAATGGCAGCAGAGTCTTACATTACAAACAGATTTCAAGTGCTTATCAAGTTTATATAAGTTTTTGTGTCACACAGAGAATTAATATATCATGAGGCGCTTTCGATAATTTGCACTTTTCTATAAAAAAAACACAGTTACGATCACAGAGCACAATACAAGAAGTAAACCCTTTAGAGGCAAAATTCATGAAACAGAATACGCTAATTATTCATTTAATTCTTTTATTGATTTAAGAATTGAAATTTTAGCATACTGCAGTGAATTAGCATAGTTAAAAATTCTAATTTTTCCAAATAGTAACTTACAAAAAAAACATCAAATCGTAGTCAGATTAAAATGGGATTGTTACAAGTGGTTCCAGATTTACAGGCAGTGACAGATTATATTTTTTCCTTCAAATTAATTTTAGGCACTAATCCCATTACTAAATTCATGGGTGAGACATTAAATAAAATCCCCACAATAAATGGGGAAATTTACACAGAAAATCCTAAAAAGTCTTAACAGTGTGTACACATCTGTATCTGCATTCTTACTTACAATTTTACTAACTTAAATTTAAATTAACCTTAATAAATTATTTAAAGCAGTATAAGTTCTTTTTTTTCAATCAGTAATTGCAGAAAAGTAAAATTAATACCCTGAATTGCCTTAATAGTTTGTATTAAAAAAATAAAAAAGGAACGATTTTTAAAATTTCATCACCTATTTTTTTTACAATTAGTAAAAACTATAGTACCTGAAACAAAAATACAACACAACCGTAAAAAAATATCTTTTAAAAATTGTTGTTTAGGTAATTACATACTACAATAAATTTTCAAAGTTAAAAAACATTAAATATCAAAGAAGTATGCCATAATAAAGAAACAATAGAAGTGAAAAGCATACTTTAAAACCTGTATTGTGAATATATAATCAATTTGTTATTGACAAAAACATTTTAAAGAATTTATACCACGATTAAAAGCTTTTGTATAGTAAGATAACAAAACAGGGTTTACATTTTATGTTACAGAATTTACTGTATTTTGTATTGTTAAAATGACATAATGATAAGTTAAAATGATAAATGATAAGTTAAAATGACATAAAAAGCAAGGGGGAAAACAAAGACGTATCCATTTTTATTTAAAGTTATACAAAAATTTGAATAAACATCATATTTAAATTGTATCTTAAAAACTAATATCGTAAGCAAATATTGGGAAATTTGAAGGGGAAAAAAACTAGATACTTAATAGCATACATTAGAATTGATACAAGGGAGATGAAATATTTCATTTTAGGAATTTATAAACATTAAATCAAAAATTTATAATTAAAAAGAAAATAAACAAGTAGCTAATGGATAGTAGCAACAATAAAAAAAAAACTTTTGTTTCAAATTTTAAAAAAAACTATTTGGGGAACATTAGAAAACCCTATTACATGTATTCTTTAAAAACAAGAATGGTAATAAAAGGAAATGCCTTTTAAATTTATAAATTTCATATACTTTTATATTCCTTAAAAAGAATAATACATTATTTACTATAGAAGTAAATTGGCACTTGAGCTTACAGAGATATATAGTAAAACAATTCTGCAAATCAAACCAAAGAGGTAATCAAAAAGAATAAAAACATATATTAAACTAAGAATGTAATTAACAAGATTTTTATCAATCTAAAACACAACAAATTAAAAACAATGATAGAAGTGGTCCCTTGAAAAAACTAACATGTATTTTTCAATTCAAATAAATAGTTCCTTAAATTAATTTGTAATACAAATTTAAGAAATAAATTTTAAAATGTACACTATATTGGTCATACATTTTTTGAAATTAAAATGTATGGTATTATTGCTAGTACAGTTAATTCTTAATACTTTTCTGTTTTAATATGGAAATCTTAATAGTATAGCATTTTTAATTTTCAAAAAAAAATTGATAGAGCGATTCTATGCAAATTGAGAAAAGCATCACTTCGACTTTCAACAAGAATAAATATTTGTACTGGTTTTTCATAAAAAAAGGTTCATTAAAAGCAGAAGAATGCTACAATCATTAAAATTTAAAAAAAAATTATCAAACAAATATAACTCAACTGCACCAGTCATCCAAAATTTATCCTCTATAACAAAGAAAATTATACCCAAGTCAATCAAAAGGGATATATATTCTAATAAATATAAATTTATAGTTAGTACAATTAGACTATGAATTTAATAAAAGAGTAATTTGCCAGTAATCAAAAAGGGTTACAAAAATATAATCCTCATATCAGTCTTTAAAATAACAATCAAGTATTTTAAAAGATTATAGTCATTATTGTAGAAGTAGGGGATACCATACAAATTATAGGAAAAAACTTTGTTGAAATAAATAGCATATAATTTTTTTTTTAATCAAACAATATAAGTCAAACTAATTCAGTCCTGTAATTATATAAAAGATGCCGAAACAACAATTTAGGATTTAAAAAAAAGCAAGTCTGCAACTTATACCAAGACCAGTTGACAATTTTTTTTTATATAGGGACAAAACTTTAGTTATTTAACATTAAAAAAAGTTAAGTCCTCATACATTATTCTAAATAGATCAGCATAGTAAAGCAATGTTATTTTTAGGTTTAATTTGCTCATAACTTTATAAAAAAATCTGTTGATTTTATTAACATTTCATCATCAGCTGCATTTGGTCAGTTGGCTATGATGAGTCAATTATTAAGAGAAAGCCCAGATAACAATGGTTAGTAATTTTTAATCATGATCAGACAATAAGAGACAAATTGCTGTACGCTAGTCTGGTAGCAAGGAACATCAATTAAACAATTAAAGAACTCAGTGGAAGAACATGCTATGTAACAGTTCCGTAAAAAAATGGTAAAAAATAAACTTAAAGTTCATAAAAAGAGTAACTTATAGGAAGGGATAGCACGTTCATTGACAAAAAATTCAATTTTTCTAAAAATGTCACATGCACATTATTCCACTAAGCTTCAATACAGAGTTTTACGTATGGAAACTGTCCTAAATGCAATCATAACACTTATTACAAAAGCCATGGGAAACCACCATTAGTTCATAAACACAATCATAATTCATCTTCTATAAATGCTTTCTAATATACATAAATAATTTGAAACAAACACATAATCTTATAAACACGATTGGAGAGTCACACTCGGGGAAATCTAAAAATTCAAAAGTCCTTGAGCAATTGACAGCTATGTGTATCTGCACAGATACTTCACGAAAGAGACACCATTATAGAACATGTTCTTACACCATAAAGCTCACCTACAAGCACACTTTTTTTATTTATTCAGAGACGACCACTGTTACACAGAATATAGCCACATGCAGAACGGAAGCGGCAGTATATATATAGAGTGAAAGAGGTAAAAATTTGCATTAAAAAGTCAGTATTTCTGTATTGAACTTTACACTTATTGCTTGTTATTTGGCAGAGTGCAAATAGGTTTGCAAAAAGTCGTACGAAAATATCGGCTACAAAACATAGAATTGATATCTTAAAGCAGACCTACACCGAGCTCTAGAGTGAGATTCAACGTACGTCTGTTTAAGTCAGTGGAACCCTCAAAGTAATATAATCTAGTATTTACCTTCAGGAAACCAGCCAAAAAATTTGCCACAAGTTCTTATACCGATAAAAGTAGAAGAACAGTTAAACTAAGGTCAATACCCACAGGAATAACTGTTAAGCTTACACAACTATCTTTTATACCACACCAAGTCAAAAGGTTAGTGATAATTCAGCAAGTAGGAAGTTTACAAATGGCTTTCAGTTCTTTGGAATATGCTGAGCCTGTAAAAGACTTGATTCACCAAAAAAACCACCCTATTTAGAAAAAAGTTGGTAGTTCACAAGAGACATGTAGACAATTTTAAATTCATAAACAGCACAAAAAATTTAGAATATGATCTACAGATCTAATTTCACAATATCAATTGCAACATTTATCTATCAAAAAAAAAATATTGACCTACTTTTTTTCAACTAAAATAGTACATATGAGTCTACCGTATCAAGAATAATAAAGGTTATGTGGCATTTTAAACTTATCATACTGAACACATGAAGAGGGCATTTTGACTTCTGCTGACTACCTTCAACAGATCATTGATGTCCAGCCCATTTTTAATTGTCTATAAATAAAATCTTTGACATATTTTTAGACTGATATCCCTAAAGCAAATATTCTTTTTGCAAGTTCCACTGACTATTTACTCCCTATGCCACAACACCACGCTATATGCAGAATGTGCAGGAACCAACCCTCGCGAATGGCAACTTCACTGAAGGAAACCTCAAGTTCAGTCAATTATTGTGCTTGGCATTACTTGAGAAAATCACATTTTTTGAACACACATTTTTTAAAGATATTTTATGCTAACTGAAGGTAAAATTAATATCAATGTATCTTTCGGGTTCATGAAATAATTAAAAAAAATATAAGGTCTTAGTGACCGTTGAATAATATTTTTAATTATATACTTAAGTTTCAGCTTTCAAAAATTATAGTAATCTATGTTTCTGTAAAACCAAAACTAAAATATTTTTTGAAATATTATTGAAACTCGAAAGAATAATACCACTTACCAAAACTAAAGTAATAAAATAGAAAAACATGCACAGCAAAACGAAATTTTAAATAATTGCTCTGCTTATTTGCATCAAATAGCAGTGCTTTTAATGAAAGCAAAAAGGAATTTTACTATCACGATTAATGACCCCTTAGTAATTTACAACTAAAGTGACTGGAAAAAATTCCACCTAAAAACCATTGAAAAGACTTATTGATATCGTTAAACTAGACTCCATTAAAAAATATCATGTTTGAATAAAACTTATTTTACAAAACCTACTGATGTTAAATTTAAAAAAAAAAGCCTCTTGTGAATGACTTTTACAATATGACGTACTTTCTATTCATGGAATTTGATATGCTTAGACAAGTGATGAGTAAAATTGGCAAGTCGGCAGTCAAAAACACCTCAGCCAGAGTAACTGAGCGCATTCGTGTGGGTTGGCAGAAACCATAAGCAATACTGGACACCAAGAAAACTTCCCATTAAGGCATTAATAAAACAGCTGAATTATTTCACAAGGCCCCTGTTAATGGTCACACACTCACACCCATTAAATGATCCCACGTCTAGCACAAATAAAAATAATGGTTTGAAGCATTTTAATGAACAGGGTTATTATGTCATTAAAATTGCACTTTCAAAAGTCCATAGAAAAGAAACACAAATCATAATGACAAATGATCTAAATTTGTAGCAGGGTTTCTGAAAAAGTTAAAAAAGTATGATGACAAATGAAAAAGTAGATTTACATTATTAGCTAAACTGGTTCAAACCTGCATATATTGCTCTAGCCTTAAGTGGAAATGTATTTTTTTTTATAGATTTTTTATAACATACATAAAAACATTGTATGAATCTTGAAAATTACAGTTCATTTAACCTCTAAAAAATAACCTCAGTTTTATCATCAGTTCTAAAAAGTTAAAATCTTCACACACACAAAATTTCTCATTTGTTCTCAGCTTAAAACAAAAATCACAATTCATTCAAATCAGTGTTTCTTTTACACAGGTCCTTTTGAAAATAAAATTAAATTACATAATCCCTGTATTGTAATGGATGAACACAAATGAATACCCGTCATAATTATCCTGATTAATCCTAATAACACAACTAAATTATAAAAACTATATATATTAAACAACATCCAATTCTAAACACAACACAAAATGTGCATAGTTATCATTGCAAAATCAATCAAAATTAGAAAATATGCTCTGCTATATTACCAAAACACAATTGTAAATCCGTAAGCTAAATGTATTATAAAAATAAATACAATTTCAAATCAAAACCCACACATGCCGTTTAACTAATAAAACTTCAGGCACAAGAACTCTAAGTTTTACCAAGGAAGCAGTATTGTGAACATCAAAACCAGACATGTAAAACTACCCTTACATGGAGAACTGGAACAAATGTAGTTGAATGTTAATGGCAAAAGAAATTGAAAGTTTTGATTTCAATTAAGATGATTTCAAAATCATTTCAAGGCGAATGACATGTATTATTTTTAAAATATATATCAAGAGGGTGAAGAAGATTAAAATTATTATGTTTATACAACATACAAATTAAAAAGATGATACAAATGTATGTATATCGAATAGTTAACATTTAACTAGTACCTATTACAAGAATTATCATTTTATAATTAAATTAGCAAACACCTAGGATTAAAATTAATCAATACATGCATTAATAATTTTAGACTTTTAACAGTAATATTGAAGTAAAGATACAATTTAGATGTTTCTATTTCCTAAAAGTGCATTTATGGCACAAATTTGAAAAGAAAAAATCCTTTTAAGTATGATCTAAAATATCCCACCAATGTTTAAATGAAGAAAGAAGTTTATAAAATATATACATTATACTAAGGAAATTTGATCCAAATATTTAAATTTAAATTGTGGGGGGAAAGTAATATCAGGTAGTAATAGATTAAACTTATTTTAATCTCAAAGTCTTTTTCAATGTCAAAAGACAAAACGGATGTTGAGAAAACTGCAAAAATTTATTCTCTTATTTTTTAGTTTCAGCCAACACCTTTTAACATAAGTAAATTAATTTTAAAAACATCTTTCTGAGTTTATTGCCTTTTGTTTTTCAATGATTCAGATTTAATTCTCTTTTCGGACACTTCATAACTTCTATTTTAAAGCATGCAATTTCTAATGTAAACTAAACTTGTATTTTAAGTATTTACTCTTGAGAAAAAGTCAATATTAATACTTTTAATAATTTATTCCAATATGACACACGAATCTCCAAAGTTAAAATCAGGCATTTAAAAGGCTTTAAACACCTCATAAGTATCCACATACAGCTGTCTATGACTTGATAAGATGCAAAGATGTATTTATACCTCTACATTAAATTTTCCAAAAAATGATTTATTGCGACCAGAAGGAAAGATGTCAAAAAACTTGCATTTTAAGAATCTGGGAACTCTACACTTTTTTTATTATTAACTTGCCCGGGATTTCAATGCCACTAAGCTCATCGAGTGTTTCGTTATTTGGAAGATGATACACACTTATAAAATGTAGAAAAACAATCAAGTAGAAATATGTTTGAGTGCAGTAATTAGATATAAAACACGGGACCCTAGCCGCGCTTGGAATAGCCACCGTAATAATATCACGAAGTGACGCCAAAGTCTTTCAGGTGGTCTTCTATGTCCACTCGGCAGATGGGGCAACGCTTGTTGGTGGTCAGCCACTGGTCAACACACTCAATGTGGAACAAGTGCATACACGGCAGCCTCCTACAAAACACATTATTATTAGTTTAACACTAGAAAAAATACTTAGTGTATACCTATTGCCTATTTAATATTGCAACAAAATAGTCAAAATGACTGCATTGTGAAAGAATGACTAATGTGCAAAGAAATTTGTTTAAAATTAATGTTTAATATTTCTTATACTATTTAGTCATAATCAGGGATCAATCTGCAGTCGCATTTGTCGCAAAATTGCACGAAAATGCAAAAGAAAAATTGTTGGACTTCGCGGAAATGCGACGCCGTAATTAGGTGAAACTAAGCTTAAATTTCAATAAACAACAAGTTAAAATAACCGATTCTAATAATAAAAATAAAAAATTTAATCAAAATTAGAAGATTAATTCAGATTAGATTACACTAAGATGTCTTCAAATCTCGGCCAGTCAGTGCAACCTCCCATTAGAAGAGCAGTTCAATAATGCTTCCTGATTTACTTATTTTGCTGCCTAGTAATTTTAACAAAATCTACCGGTGACATCACATTGCATCAGAATGATTGACATTTCTCTGGCTCTGCTTGATCAGTATCTCGTTACTTTTGTAGCTCCAGTTCAGGCCAAGTCTGACAACCAGAATATATTTTCTGATCAAGTGTCCGATTCACTGTGTCCTTGAGTCGTGATCACAAGAACAGATTGAATGTTAAAATACTTTTTTTGTTTACATTTGAACCTTTTTTTTAATTACGCCTGTACTGGGGTTTCTGATTTTAAACAAATTTTAGTTTTTTAAAAAATGGACTTAGACACGCTTTACATATTTAGATTTTATGTTGCTATTAAATTTCTAGTCCTTGAATTTTTCTGGAAAAGTGTGTGAATTATTTTCCTTACCAATGTATGAACCATGTTAATAAGGATATGTATTGAAAGACCAAAAGTTGGGGATTTCAAACAACCAAAACTTGATTTCAATGCACCAAATGAACAGCAAAAACATGTTCACAGACAAATCTGAAGATGATCCAACACCATAAATAAAAGTAAATGTACTTATTTTAAAATGTTTATAAAAAAATTAAGTACATTTAGTAGTGTTGTATTATATAATTATTTAAATTTGTCATGTCGTGATTCATAAAAAATATTAATGTATTGTTAAGCTATACTGCTAAACAGAATTAATTAACTGCTACACAAAGATTGATTTGTGTATAGATTCAAGTGATTTAATTGGCATGACATTGATTTATAAGCAACTAATTTTTCTTTAGCATTTTGCTACAGCTTTCTTCTACATTTTAGCATTTTTGCTACAGCTTTTTTTTTACCCAGGTTGATCCCCGAGTCATATAGCAAGTTATTAGTAAGTATTAACAATAAAAAAATGTACTTCATTTGGAACAAAAAATGTATTCATTATTTGTACATTTTAAGACTAGATTACCAAGGGAAGTCATAAAAATGGTTATAATGTAAAAAAAAAAAACAGACTGTATAACTATTTAATACAGCCGGAGAAATGTGGCTATGAAAATCTTTTTTTCATTGGATTAACAAAGAGGCACTTTAGTTTGGAGACCCGCAGTCATTCAGTCTTGTTCCCACTTAACATTCAAGCTATTCTTGTGATCACAAGGTCACGACTCACAGACACATGATCAGAAAAAAAATACTCTGGTTGGTCCAACTTGGTGAAAAAGTGAAATCAGGAAGCATGATTGGAATGCATATCTTCGTCAGGTGAAGATGATCATCTTTTAATGTGTGTTAATATGTATTTGAAGACTTATCCAATCACATTTCCAATCCAATTTCCTATCCAATCATATTTCATCTTCAAATTTTAATAAATTTTTTATCATTAATATTAAAATTTATTATTTAAACTTATTCTTATTAAAATTTAAGATTACTTTTTATTAATATAGACCGAGAATGAAAGAAACAAAGGTTGTAAATGTTATGGAAAGTTTGAGGCTTCGGTGTAAAAGCCTAACACCTTTTTTTGGGAGAAAAAAATCGCTTTTTGGTGATTTTTTAAAATTTTCGTGACCTTTGCTCTAATTTCATGACTTCTTCAACCGGTAGACACCCTGATAAAGTACAGGAGAAAAGCAGCAGAGAAAGGAGAAAAATGGTTCGTGCCTTCAATTTTTTCAGGAGAGGAGGAAAAAATATCAGATGAAACACAAATTTCAGGAGTTATAAGGGCCCTTAGGAAAAAAAAATGAAATTAATGAGTTTTTCAGGAATTTCAGGAGGCATACGAACCCTGTAATATTGTTGAAAAAGTCACAAAATTCTAAGAAGCTGTGTCATTATACAAATTTTTTTTTCTAACTGAAATTGATAAGCAGTCAAAAATTACTGCCTTAGGCAATCTAGTGTTAATTTAGTTTGAATTGTCGTCAAACTAGAGCCCACACAATGCTATTGGCGAAAGGTGTCGTAATTTAGAACCACAGTTGAAGAACGTCAGGTGAAGAGCTGAGTAGTTATCCAGCGCAGCTGTTAGGACGCCATTGTACGCTGTGTCGGGACTTTAGAGCATATTTAACGTGCACTTCCTCTACACAGGGTATTATTCGTCGGACATTTTTGGCTGTAAGAAGCTGTTTATAGATTGGCAGTTATTTGGGCAATGCCCAGACCCGATCCTGGCAAAGCGAACGCCTTAACGACCCCCCTTCCCCCCCCCCACCCCCACACATTATTATTAGTCAAAACCAAAATGTAAAACTTTTTTAATGGCCGAATTTTCAAGAAATAAGCTAACTTAGTAATGTTCTTTATGGCTAGATCGATGCATCAGCTCCGATTGTTTAAATCAGGATCATCGGTCGGTCCGCAACGTTATAACTTCATGGCCTGCTACTTACATCTGCCGAACATTCTAATTACTAAATCAAATGAATTAATGTACAAATCCTAAATTTTTAAAAAAATGCGAAGATTCCCATTTAAATATATATATATATTTGTCTTTACATGAGATAACCAAATTTTTTATTTGAATTTTCCATTAGCTACCAACCAATGGAAAGAAATAATAATCAGCCTATCAGCCAAATTAATTTTTGTATCAATTATGTACAAATTCTGAGGTTAAAACGTTATATATAAATAAAGTTTTTAAAAATATACATTCTTATAATCCTGTTGGATAAAGATTTAAAAAGATGGTTTCTTTGAACTCTTTATCTAATAGGATTAAAAATAATAAAAAGCCATTTTAAATATGCCAAAAAAATTTCAAAAGAAGCTTCTTCAATGAGAAATTTACAATTTTTAGCTGATAGATTGATTGTGAAATTAGCTTATTGAACATTATATAATTAAAACCAAACATCAGTAACAAAAAAAAAATTTGGGTTTATTCAAACCCCATTTTAAAAGATGGGATTACACTTAGGACAATAAAATTTAAATTAAATAATAAGTACTATCATAGAATAATTATGCAAGATAATTTATATTCTAACTAGGGGGCACACCCCCTTCTCGCTATCGCTCGCCAACCCCCGGGAACTCCGCAGTTCCCTTTGGATCGCTTCGCGATCCAGGCTCGCTTCGCTCGCTCACCGTTCATTGAAATATTTTAGTCTAGCCTTAAGGGTACATGTCCGGCAATTTTTTCGCCAAATTCGTATTATGGCAGCCATTGGCTACAAAAATCCCCAAACATTGTATTTTAAGCGAATAACTATCAAATAGTTTTCGCAAACAGTTTTTTTCTATGTATCCTGTTTGCATTAGAGAATTTATTTTGCTACTTTGTTTATAAATTGATCCTACTGTCCAATATATTTAAAATATTATTAATCATTAATTACTAAAATACCTCATTTTTAAAATTATTTTTGAACTTGCAGCAAACTGTTGAGTTTTGTTTTTCTTCTTTTAAAATATCGCTACGATCTACGAGATCTCGATCGAGAGATTTTTCTGCCGTATCGAACTATGTTTTGTGCATAATATTTATAGTTATTTTTCCCTTTTTCAAGCCATTCCTGAAGACACTTTTTTGTTGTTTTCAGTCGGCCATTTTAAAATTAGTATTTTTGCTCATTTCGATAGTTGCCATTCCAGAGATAGAAATATAAGGAAATTTGGGCGCCGTATAAGAGTGTTATATATATAGATTTTTCTTTAACACTTTTTATTAAAACAACTAAATATTACCTAACATCTTCGTCATCTTCGAATTCACAAAGGCAAATTGTACATTTTTCTAAATTGTCATCAGTTTCGTTGCATTTCATTATCTAAAAACAAATATAAATTATGTACACAAATATACCATATATCAATAGAATTAGATTAACTTTCCCTAGATAAGCTTTTATAATCTCTTTACTCCAGATTTACGCATAAGTGGACTTTTGAAGAATTCACTTCACAACTTCATTTTACAATTTCTTGATAATAACTTTTCTATTATTAACTAAAATGTCCAAGCTTTCCAAAAATACAGGTATTGAAAGAGCTGATTTATTGATTGTATTAAAAATGCTGTACCAAGGTTATTTTTTCGGGGGTTAATTTATACGACATTTCAATTAAAACAAGTTTAAATGGTCTATTGACCACAGAAAAACGACAAAGCTTGTATGTTTATCAAACCAAAAATCGAAATTTTAAACCATTAAAACTTCACATTTTATTACATTGACGTGACCCTCAACAAATGTTGAATGCTAATTTTTTCATTAGTGAAGAGTTAGCATAGACAGAAGTGAAGTACAAGTTCATACTTACTTTTTTGTATTTATGGGGCAATGTATTTCTTTCAATGGTAGCTTGAGTGGCACCACGGTTTACAGCCATTCTTCTCTGGTCAACAAACCTCATGTAATCCTGTAATGAAATGAAAAACATAAAATCGAAATAATTATAAAACATTGAATTCGTTATTGAATTCGTTCATTGAATCGTTAAATGATGTATGAATAAAATTAGCTACAAAACCATGTCCCTTTTTATTTTTAAAATACTATCATCAGTCAGATTGAAATGTGATTACATAAAAAAAGTGGTAGTTGAAATGAAAACAGAAATGAAACTAAAAATATTTTATTTTCTTTACGAAAACACTTCTTAAAAAGCCTTAGCATTGAAAGTTTTCTAAAAAGATTGTCATCTGTGTTTTTAACAAATTTACAAGACAATTAGACAAATTTAAAACTAACCTACTTTTTTCATATTAGTATACATATATTGCAAATAAACTATTTAGAGAAACTGGAACTACCAAGTTTAGGTTGAGCAGTTTAAATACTACAGTAGAATACCTAAATCAAGATTTTAAGTATCCAGAACGATCCAATATAGTTATTTTTATGGAATTTCATTGGATGCAAAGTAAATAAAATGTACCCTGCATATTTCAATTACATAACACAAAGTAATAAATATACATATATACTTTGGTATGTAATAGTTTAAAATCCTAGAATGTTAAACTTTAGCAAAATCAATACTATTCTGAGTTTTGCCACCCTTTTAAATTAACTTTTTAGCAGTTCTTACAAAAGAAAACGTCAAACACCTCAAACTTTTGTCAAAGTTGACATGCTAACTACAAATTTAAAAGAGCTTTTAAGTTTTTGCTTTGCTTTAATTTTTTTATGCATTCAGATTTTATTTTGTTTTTAATAAATACAACATGAACATCAATTACTTTGAAACATTTATTCTGATTAACTGACTGAAGTATCAATGCCAAGCCAAAACTATTGGAGATATGGAGACCAAATTTTAAACGACGATTACTTTTGCATTGAAAGTGTTATTTAAGAAGCGATTTTTCCAAATTCAAATAGGAGGGCAAAATGTGAGAACGTTAACCGATTTCTCCATAGGAATATCATTGAGCATTGTTATAAGATAAGAATTTCTATTTTTATTTTCAATTTGAAGGTAATTTCGTAGTTCAGTGCGAACGAAAATTAAGTATAAAAGTGTAAAAGCATGCGAGTTCAATTTGTAGGATTATTATTTGAATATAATTTTATTTTATTGATTGATTTAAAATCTTAAGTTTATTTTTTTAATGCTGAATCAGATTTTCTCAACCTGATTCAAATTACATTTCCAAATTAATTTAATTGATGTTTTCAAATGGTAAGAAATGAAGATGGAGGAATATTTTCAGTGTAAATAAGGAATTTCCACTTGATAAAAACTTCAAAACCATACAAGATGATGCATGTCTGTTTATTTCTTTTGTCGTGTACTGTGCAGACTTGAAGTCTGTGGAAGTCCGAGAATTAATGTTGAGAAATGTTTTAGAGAATTGAGTGATATTTGCTACAAAGCCTCATGGTTGTAAAGGCAATAAACTATTCTAAATCTGCTGAATACTTCTTCAAAATGTCAATTCTATCTGTATAAAGCATGTTCGTGCGGATTAGCAGCAGGTGAACTTTTCAACTTTTTTTTTATCCTTAAATGTATCCTGAGCCAGGTTTTTTTTGTTTAGGAAACTGGCAATTTGGTACAATTATGATATAATGCCCAATCGAGTTTTGGAAAAGTTGAAAATTTAAGATAGGGTTCTTATACGCATCGAGTTGTATGGATCAGGGTTAATTTGAATTACTGTTGCACTAGAGCTACACCAAGGCTATTGATGACAGGCGTCGCAATTTAAAACCACAATCAAGTGATGAGCCGACACCTGAGAAGACACCCAACACAACTTTAACACAGAAAAAACGGCTTCAGGATTTCAGATCATATTTTGCATGCACTAACTCTACACGGGGTATTATTTGGTGGACATTTTTTGCTGCACAGGCCGTTTATAGGTCAGCAGTTTGCCAGGACACGAATCTGGGCTTTTCCCATGCACAGTGAAAGCTTTAATCTACTATGAAATATGCAGTGGAATGTTTACCACATTTAGGTATATTCGTTGCTTGGCAACATAATGCAAATAGCAAAATCAAGACCGCTGTTATATCACAGATGTTCCAGCAATTTTAACAGGGCCCAATGGGAAAGCCTTCTAACTCCTGAAGGGGGTTATCGGATATCCACTCATGACACATATCACAATGGGAGGAGAGTATCCTGATAGGGTGCTGACCAGTGGAGCTGGATCAATTGGTATAAAATAAAAGCTTACATAAAAAAACATGAAGAAATCGAGACACTAAATAAAAACGAAGTTGATTTGAAAATATTTTAATGAAGTGAAAAAAACAATTTACAGTTGAACTTCAAATTAACCAAAAATGACAAAGATTTAGAAAAAATGGGCATTTTGCCAAGTTGTCAAAGTTCACCGGTGCACTATATCACACCACCTCAGAAACAATAATACAAAACAGATTGAAAGCTTATAATAGATAAGTGATAAGGAAATCTAAAAGCTGTAGCTTAAGTAACCTACTAAAAATAGCCCAGCAGCTGCGGTCATCAACAAGCGCACTCTGTTGATGTGATAACGAGCGCCAGTGAAAAACAAACTAAAACGCTGCACCAAACAGCAACAAGCTGTGACGTCACCGATTTGTGAAATAGCCCGATGACGTCACAACTCTAAGGAGTTAATATTTGCATAAAAGAAAATCAGAGTTATATTTATAGTTAAAGCAAATCACCATTATTAAGAGTACACCTGTGCAACACCAGGTTTGTTAAGCTAGTATTCTAATGAATGTCAAGGTTTTATTTTTAATTTAATTTAGATGTTTTTTTACTAGCTTATCAACAAAATGCACACAACTTATCAACAGAACTACTCGAAATCGAGACCAGTATATGAATATGAAGGTTAAAATGTATCCAGTAACTTTTTTTTTAATTTTAAAAGCCTAAAACTTTTGAACGTGACAGTGGATGCTCTTTTTCACACAATCTTTACATTTCCTAACACAGATAATTAAAAAACTGCTTACACAATGATTGTAATTTTATCTTACGACTATTTTGCCAATGTCTAAATTTAATTATTTTATTTTACTAGCTTCATGCAAATTTGTAAAAATGAGTATCCACTGTTTAGATCTACAAAGCCACAAATATAAGAAAAAAAACTTAAACTATAGTTTGATTCAATGAAAGACCAAAGCATATTGTGATTAACCTTTTGATACTAATATCATTCAAAGGAAAACTATAATTTAAAATAACTACAGCACCCTACATTTTTTAACAAAATAGAAAAAGTACCAAAGACATTTTTCAGGAAATTTAATTAAAATTTTGCATTTCCATTTCTCAGTGAAAACTTTGTAATGTTCTTATTGTAGTTTAATTGTATCAATCTTTATAGTTAGTACTACAGAGCTGACAGAGCCCTGGCCTCCCTGAAGAATTTCAATTATGTATTCAAATCCTTAAGGGATGTCCTCAAATTATGCAAGGTGTTCCTTAGGTTAGGTTAGCTTGAATTATCATTGAACTAGAGCTACAGGTGGGCTATACAAGGTGTTCAGGAGGAGGAGAGGAAATAAAGTCAAATCTCATCCTATCTCACATGAAAGAGAGGTGGGTCTTGTCAAATATATCATATTTTTTACTGCAACAAAACACCTGAAATTGTGTAAAAATTGAGTTAAATTCAAGTGAAATGTTTCGACTTAACTATGGCAAAATTTAACGTAATAATATTTATTGTGGCTATCCGAACCATGTTGTTGCATGCCCCCATATGACAGCAGTGCTAGACCAGGTCCATGATGTTGTACACCCTCAAAAAATTCAACACCATAAAGGGGTTGTCAGTTAAATCCTAGTTGGAGAGACCAAGAAATGTGAGAATGTGATCAATGGAACAGTTATTACAATTTCAAAGCTCTTGGATCCTTCAGTAAATTTCAATGTCCTAAGTTGGCCACTTTGAAAGCGGGCCAGAATAGTTCCAGTCCATTAAAACCATGAGCCAGGCAGCCTCCAGGATAGGAACATTGATACCAATGGTGCACTGGGGGAACAATCCAAATATTTAATCTTTGAGTGAATCTCTGTAAATGTGAGAGGCGCTGATTGAACAGATGTAGCACCAGCATCCAGCCTTTAGTAAAGTGTGCACAATATCCGAAACATAGAACTTATAATAAAAGCGAAATCCCCATTCAAACCTCACGTTGAAAAAAGATATACAAAAACAAACCATGTGACAAAGATTGAAAGTGTCATATATGGCAACGGCATTTTCAGTAAACGTAAGAACGTTCAGAAAACGTTTTGAAAAATCTCACACAAGATTGGAGAAGGTTGAGCCAAATCAGGGAGGCCAGGTTCTAATCATATCGCTTTTCTGCCTATAGAGGTTCATTTGAATCAAATTACAGTTAGTGAGCTAAACTACCCAACGACAACATTGAGAGTAGTAATAAAATAGAACAGACTCTCACTTCTAGCCTAGCATGGACTTGGCGTGGCAGCACGGGTATGTAGTGGTGGAACATAGTTGGTGTAGGAGGAGGAAGCTCAGTCATTTGAGGCAAGGCAAACAGCTCAGGAGGCCTAATACTCATAGGCTGAAAAGACAATAAAATGTTACAACAACAAAATAATTTAGTTAGATAATGAAGTTTAAAGAATACTAAACAGCAATGCTGTTTTTATAGTTGAACCAGGCATATAACAAATGTCTTGAATATGAATTTTAGGCAAAAAACAGAAATTCATAAATATTTTTTTAACATATAACGTAGAATTTTATTTTTCCTTAATATATTATTCACAGCCCTTCTATGATAAAAACATAGATACAATAAGTTTAAAATAAAAGCTTGATAAAATAAAAAAAATACTGGAATTTCATAAAGTATAATGAACTGTAAATCCATTGTGGGTTAAGAAGAAAAAAAATAATAAAAATTTTAATCAATATTTAGAAAATAGTAAGAACAATAAAGACATTTAGAACAAGTATTAAAATATTTTCTTTGACAAAAAAGTGCATGTATCACTGTAAAGCCAGTTAGTGTTATATAAATTAATTACTACACATTTTTTTTCTTTATATAAATTAATAATACATTTTTCTGTATCTTCAGATTTTTGTTTTACAAATGAAACTTGCATTCTTAGTAATGTTAATGTAACATTAATCAGTTAAATGCTATTGCAAAATATATAATGAACAGCAGAAACAATGCATATTGAATTGTTCCCGTGAATATTGTTTTAATACAACTTTTTTAATTTAATAAAGTTTTTTTTTAAGAAAATACAAAATAGTAACTTTTGTCTCACCATTCCTGTTGGAAGACCAATTACAGACGGCACACTAAAATGATGCAATCTTGGAGGAGGCGGATGATGATAATGGTGTTGATGAATGTGATGATGATGAATATGTCCTGCTTCACTGTAAAAGAAATTCTTTTATTAAAAATATTGAAATTTTGTTGATATTAGTATGTAAAATAAAATTTTCTGGAAGTACTTTTAATTAATGAAATATTTCACCAAATTCATAATACAGTACTTTTCTAATTATCCTGAAATGCATGTGGGTCTGTATATGTCAAAATTAGAATGGACGTGAATAATATTTTTTTAATTAAAATTGCATCTAACAATGGGTTCCTACTTTATTTTTACTACATACTTATTACATTACAGAGAGTATTGTCATTTCAAATTTGATTTTACTTATTTGCTTGTTTTGGCTATAAGTGTGTTGGTTGCAAAAATGTGGATTTTGTATAATTGAAATTTGAAAGCATCCATATCATATTGATCAACTATCTGTAACAGGGAGTCACTCTTCTTCCATACAACTTAACATATATTTTCAAGGATCCAAAATTTAATAAAAAGGCCCAATTGACTGCCGTTTAGGACAGACTTTCAACATATTACATGGCAAACGCATTAATGGCATGTCTAACAAATAAAAATTTTGGAGTAAAACTTGTATTTTTGTCGATATCTCCCTTAGCAATACTGTGCAATGCACAAAAAAGAATTAATTAAAATTATTAACTTTTTAAGAACAAGGGAAATAGACAAGTTTGGTTTTATTCGGTTGTTAGACCTATTCCTCACTAGGTTAACAAAAATTGCAGAACACTTTCGATTAAATATACTTGTTAGGGTACATTTATCTTAAATTGTAGCAAATTTAAAATCAACCAGCGTTGAAGATCTAACAATTTGTGCTAAAAAAGACAAGCAAGTATTTTCTGGTGCTAGATAAAGAGTTGACCTAAATGACTTGTGGAGCTTGTCCACAAGCCTTAATTGGACGATTTTTTTTACCAACCTTTGAACAAAATCCCTAAAAAAATAATTAACCTGTCAAGGCCCCTAATTATAGCAAGCAAAGTGATCTTTAACCTTCTGAGCGTTAGACTCATGAAGATAAAAAATCCATGTGAAGGATAAAAAAAACTAACCAAATTTTTCTTTACTTTGTTATCGCTAAAAATAAGTTAGTTACTTTCTGAAAAATCCAACGCTGTAACCTGAAAAAAGGAACATAGTAGAACCTCGATAATCCGATTTAATAGGGACTGAAAATAAAATCGATAATTAAAATCGAAAGTTCCAGGGAATAGAGAGTTATAAATTGAATAGTAAATCTTCTAGTAAGTAAGAGAGCCAAAAGTCCCCGGAATCTAAATCTACTTTGGTTTTGCACTTGTAAACATTGGATTTTAGTGTTAAGTTAACTGTAAAATTCTGAGTTCTGGGAAAAGTGCTTTTTTTTGTTTTATAGTTGTTATCATTTGAAGACCTACGATTTAGAAGATCTTCGGAGTTTCCCTGACAGATTTTTGATTGCCAAAAATGTACTTTTAATTTGTAGTTTCTGAAATTGTGTTATCTTATGTGTTAATATTGTTATAATTGTGTTTTATAAGTGTTATCTTAAAATCAACAAAGTTATCTGGTAGTTTCAAACGTCGGAATCCCCCAATTTCAGAATTGGTACAGTATTACAATTTCAAAAGAACTGAAGAATTCCACTTTCAGAATCGTACCGGAATTCCAGATTTTTAAATCGCTGAAGTTTGTCGACATCGGTATCGCTGGAGATTTCTCATCTTAAAATCGCTGTAGATTTCCAAGGCTGGTTTCTTTTGTTGAACAACCAAAAATGATCCTGTTAGATAATTTTTTCATAGTTGACATTTTTTAACAGACGGTCGGTTAAGAGAGTTCTGTATAAGAGAGAAACAGATAATCGAGGTTCTACTGCAGTTACTAGTAACACGCTTCGTCAATCCCTGGTTAAAAGGTTAAAAACAGACGTATACTTACGCAGGCGTCCCCGACACCAACGCTTCCGCCTGCATGGCGATGGCGTCAGCCTCCGCACACGGCTGGCTGGGGGCCATAGAGGTGGGCAGGGCAGAGGCCGCAGCCGGAGGCGGCGGAACCGGCAGCACCCCAAGATTGGAGGGACCGGCCGCCGGCGGGGCGGCGGAGGCCAGATGCAGGAACGAAGGCTGGCTGGCGGCAGTGGTGACAGGGGCGGCACTGGCAGTGGGGTTGATGGGGGGCGGAGGAGGGGCGGCCTCCGGGCAGAGGTAGAAGGTTGGGGCGGGGGTGGGGTGGGCGGCGGCAGCAGCGGCCTGGTTCTCGATCAGCTGCAGGGTTTGTTCTTGCATTCTGTCGGGGAAAGAGAGTCGGCGAAGTTGAAGTACATACTATATACCATATTGTTGGCCAAATGACAAAACCATGAATGTGCAAAAATACAAAATGGATAAACTAAAGTGAATACTGTTAAGAACACAGTTTTCAAAATCCCTAGAATTTGCACATTCGTGGTTTTGTCATTTGATCAACGATAAATAAACTACGCAAAATTAATTTTTGCTTTGGTTGAATTAAAGTAGTTCTAGAGATACACAAGGGCTATTGGATATGGGAATTGTGATTTTGAACTGTGGTCAAGTGACGACACATCGAGGACTGAGCAGGCATCTAACACAAGTTTATTGCAACATCTTATACATGGCAGTATTTGTTTGATGCCCAGACAATCTGTTTAAAGGATGGTTAAGGAGAGGATAGAATCCCTGAAGTATTCCTCACTGGCATGATGCCTTAACAAACCATGCCAAAGCATGCAAAATTGTTCCCAGTTTTATGAATACTAAGGTATAATGTATCTTGACATTTTTCACTTTGAAAAGATTACAATTGTTATATTTCAACTGCAGTAGACACCCATTTTTTGCACATCATTACAGATAATTTCTCACCGCTTTCAATTTTAAAACACTGATACCCAGTGTTATAATGGCTGATAATTAAATTAAATGCCTCCACAATTCTTTTGACCTCTGTCTGGTAAGCATTTTACAAAAATTTTACTTACAAATTTATAGCTCTTACAAGTTTAATTATAAAAGTGGAGAAAGTTTATATTATGATTTGATGTAATCTAATAAAGGGGGAGGGGGGACGGGTTTCAGAAGTTTTCCAACTTACATTTGCATTAATACACTGTGTTGGTGAAATCTTCGTCGATTTACTTCTTGCATACGTTGCTGTGACTGAAAGAATAAATAAAAATATTAACTAACAGACTATTATAGAGTAGAGATACAATATACACCAACTTTTCAATTTTATCATTTCAGCAGTTTGGAGAGGAGCACAAAAATAGTTGAACAGATAAGTTTAGCTGTTCCGAAAAAAAAAACATACCTGCCAAATCCTGGAGTGGGTAGGATTCATCCTGACCAGATTAGGGGGGTGTGGGTGCATAGGGTCATGGTGGCTGGAGGGTGTTGTCACTGTAACGGAGTTGTACAGCTGGCCAAAAGCTGCTGGCTGGCTGTTGAGGGCGGGGTGGTGGTGGGCTGGTGTGTGGACACCAGCTGGCACGTAGCTGAAGTGGGGGCTGGAAGCTGCTGGAAAGAGAAAGTGTTACTGATTGTGTGGTATAAAAGGTTTTGGTTGAATTCAATTTGCACTAGAGGGCTATTGGCGACATGCCTTGTAATTGGTCAAGTGATGAGGCCGACACATAATATGGCACTCAATGCCCGATATGGAAGCTGCTGGAAATAGAAGGTGTTACTGGTTGTGTGACGTACAAGAAGTTTTGGTTTGGTTTTGGTTAAATTAACATTTTGCTAGAAGGCTATTGCAGACCGGCCATGTAATTGGTCAAGTGACGAGGCCAACACCCGAGATGGCACCCAACACAACTTTATGGCAACATTGTAGAGCAGCATCAAGACCTTGAACTCCACATTTTAACAAATATGCATCTCGCAGTACTTGGAAGGTGAAATGCTTGTAGAACTTATTAAGTTTGGAAAGTAACGTGATAGAGGACACAAGTTTAGAACAATAAGAATGAACACTAATATGAGTATAAATTGGGAAAGGAAAAATAAACCGCTATATTGGCACTACAAGGTTCATTAATCTAGAATGAATCTAAATAATTAATATTTAAACTATTTTCAAATCAAAAAGCTTTCAATAATAAAAGAATTGTAATTTTAATATATTATTAAACAATTTTTATCAAATTACTTATAGCTCATCTAATAACTATTACAAAGTAATAAAAAATATGTTTAAAAAAATTTATGTAGAAATATGATATAAAAGAATATAAAATCCTATATGATTATAAGTTTGACAACAACAAAAATTATGATTGTAAGATGCAGGTAAAAAGGTATTTCTAAACATCAAAACTACTAACTAACTAAAGAGGACAAAACTGGAGAAAGAAAAAAAAGATAAACTATTTTGATGTAATGAGTACCTCTGCTGGCCGACATGCCTGAAAAGAAGGTAAGTGCCCAACACAGTTCTTAACAATACAAGCAGCGTAAAAAAAGATAGAAAAAGAAATCTTACCATACTTAAAACAAAAACACATCACACAAGTATATAACACCACATGTGAGGATTATTTACTACTAATAGTACAGTAAAACTTCAATAAACCAACCTATGCTTTGTTTGCTATTTGTGCTGTTAATATCTACAATACAATAGTACTTTATTATTTTTAATAGAAACGTAAAAATTACACTACAATATATTTGAAAAATAAGAATGTTTTTAATAGTTTGAATTATCGTCGCACTAGAGCTACACGAGGGCTAACGTTTTTAATAGAAATTACAACAAAGTGTAGAGTACTTTTGATAAATTTCAATATTGAAATGCATATTCTTTGGCAAATTCTTTCTAAGCAGCAAGGATTCATATTACACAAAACACATAGTGCATATTTTCAATATTTTTATATATACAGGGTGAAGCAAATAAAAGTGGCCCCAACGTGGAGATAAGAATACGACAGAAATGGTGCCCAGTCAAAAACCAATATAAAAACAGGTTTGCTAACATGAAGCAATTGATCGCTTCAATATTAAGCCCAAACAAACGCTTGGCGACTCATTTGCCGGCAACTATGCTATGGTTTGAAAAGCTAGTTGAAATGAAATATAAACAAGGTTTGTAGAGCTGATCAAAAAAAGTTCCCCCTAGTGATTATTTCGGTTGTTATTTATCGTAGAGAATCGGACCTTTCTGTTTTGTTAATACAAAACAGAAAGAAAAAAACAAAAACATTCTAAATTGATTGCAAGACCCAGAATCTTTGTGTTCAGACCCGTTTAGGAATGTGTTTGAACTTGTTGACAGCAGATCCTGTCGGACACCATTTCGTAACTGATCGTTGCCTAGTACTCTTTTTTGCATTTTTACACAATTAAATTCTTCAACAAACTGGTTCACATTTTTACCACGAATTCGTTTTAATAAAATGTTCTACAATGAACACTCTCTGCTGTACTGTGAGTTTTATCTTCACCTGTGAATTGATCAACTTCCACTCACACAGTCGCAACTCGCACTGACACACTACGATCTGAACTGGCCAATAGTCGCTCTAATGTGATGCTAATCCAATCCAACCAATGCAAAAACAGGTTTGTCAAGTGAAACCATTGAACGCTTGAATAATCTTTTATATCCACTTGAAAGCTTTCAGGTGGCTTCAAGAGTTTTTCTCGCCAAGCATTTCAACGTATTCCTATCTCTAGACCGGGACACTTTTCTTTGCCTCACCCTGTATATATGCAAGTTTAAACAGTAGATGAAGTTTTACTGTCAATAACAGTTCAATTTATTGTAAAAGATAGAATATGAGTTTTACTTGGATAAAGAGCATGCTGAGAATGAATACAGCGACTTCTGGGAATGCAGCCATATGCAAGGCAGGGATCAGGAACTGGGGCAGTGCCCTATTAGAAGAAAAATACAAATTCAAAATTAGTTCAAGAATTTATAGCAATACACAACTTTTTCATAATACGCAGGTTTTGTTTAAAACTTGTGGTTCTGATAGAGATTTAGTTGGTATTAAATCCCAAAAATCAATTTGTTTTAATTATTTTTGATTATATCACATCCTACAATGTCAACCGACTGTTCCCAAGTTCTAATAAAAAAAAATAATAATTTTGGAATTTCATTACTCCAGCTATCCTAAGTTGAGATTCTTAAAACTATGGCTATCCAGCATGAACATCCTTAAATAGGGAAACTCTGGTGATTCTATAATTACAAACTCCTTCGATTCCTAAGCTTCAGCAATCTTAAAATCCTCCAGCTAGGCACTATAGACGTCCAGAATTTGTGTTTTAAAACATGTTTTTTAATCAAAAAAATTTTTAAATGCTCCTAGGTAATGTGCAGTTGCTCCTATTTTTTTTCTTTTAGTTAGTAAAGCACAGATTGCTACTAAATCTCCTAATCCAATTAATAACACTGATTTTAAGACAGACAAAGGCTTCTTAACAAAAGCTTTCGACAAATTTAAGGTTTTTTGGTTTTGGTTTAATCAGTCAATCCAGAAATACACAAAGACAAAATAAGAAATTTATTAAATTTAGAATGGATTTGAGAAATTATATTTGGTGCCAGGACAAGCTAAAGGTGCAGTCCCCTACTGACAAAGCCGAAAATACTTCAAATTCTGAATCCAATTCAACAAACTTAAAGAAACGGAATACAATAAATATTTTACTACCCTTTTACAATGTAACCTAACCACACTAAACTATTAATAGAGATGGACTTACAAGTGTCCTCATGGGTGTATGTGCATCAGGCGCTTCGTGAAAGGGTATAGCAGGTTGGTTGGCTGAATGGTACCGACAGCTGGAGAACTGAACGACAGGATACACTTGTTGTGCATGTGTTCTGTTTTCTTGAAAGGAATCATAGTAGTTTGGAGGACTTGGATTACGTTCAGCCATTAGGTTACAACTGGGAGAGGAATAGAGGTTACGTTTATTTTTATATAGATGAGATAAAAGTGTCTCAAGATCAATTAAAAATCAAGGATCAAGTAAATAAGACACATAATAGTTTATTATCATATTTTTTTCATTAAAATGTTCCAACATTAGGTCACACCAGTAGATAAGTGGTAATATTTATTTTAATTATAAAAAAAAAATAGTAGGTAATAAATTAACTGTGCTGAAATCCAGTACAAATTATGGAGATACATGACACTATTCATTAGTAACTTATTTGTTAGTATGCTTCCAACTAATAAAAAAACATAACTTTATATTATTATATTGGGTAGGAGGCAACCCCATTTGCTAGAATAGACACAAATTTAGGTAAATCGAGAAACACTAACCATTTAAACAACTTTAAACTACAGTAGAACTTTGATTGTCCGTCTCTCTTTCATCCAGAACTCTGTTAACCGACCATCCGTGATGTGTCAACATAAAAAAATCTCTTACAAGGTCATTTTCAGTTGTAAAAATGAAATTCCAAAACAGATTTTGAAATCGGGAAACTCCATTGATTTTATATAAAACTTCGGTAACTCTGCAAATTAAAAGTTTCTTTCAGGTAATAATTCTAAATTTTCGGGAAGCTCCAGGAAACTTCTAAAATCATGAGATTCCAAGTGCTATCTGCTATAAAACGAAAAATAAGCTTTTTTCCCAGAACACTAATCGGAAATTTAAAAAAAATAATTTTAAAAAATAATTTTAAGTATATTCTCTGTTTGCAATTAAGCTACAATTTCAGAGTTAACTTAGCACTAATATCAAATGTTTACGACTACGAAACCAGAGTGGATTACTATTTAATTTAAAATTCTCTATTATCCGGACTTTTCGTTTATCTGACCTACCTTTGGTCCCAATTAAATCGGATAATCGAGGTTCTACTATATAAGGACATGTATCATAACATTTAACTTCATACAAAATTACAAACTTTTTACAGCAGGTCAAATATTAATTTTCATAGTTGCTACTACAGGCACAAAAAGTTTGACATCAATTTTCCTAATGCTGAAGATGAAGAAACCTGTTCAGAACCGCACGGAACCCTAATAAAATACTCAGCAGTGAACAAGTGTGGAGGCAAGATTTCTTCCATCTATCGAAGAACAACATTTTTAACCAGTGAAGTTAAAATTTCCATCCGTGCACATGTTTGGGTGTTCTTCTCTACCCAGGTAAACTGTAGTAACCACAACAATGAGTTGGACCATTTTTGCTCTGCAATAATCAGACATTTAGTATACTTTCTTGTGGGCTAAAGTCATTGAGTTCTTACAACAATGGTCCAAGTCATTAGCCAAGATACTGCAGTTTACCTGCCCAGGACAGTTCTCTGGCCGTGTAAGTTAAGTAGGTCATATGCTACAGTTTGTTAGGGAAAAACCATGTATTTTCCCTGACCTGCATGCACAAGCAATGTGTAGATTTTTTTCATTTATTCCTCACGCCGCCATCAGCTGTGCAATTTGCCTTGTAATGCTTCCGCTAGCAGTCGGTGATTGATGTGACCTAATTTCAAAATGAAGGCATTTCTGCTATAGCGGGGCTTAAATACACTTGCCTGAGAACTTTTTATAAGATCTTTAAAACCCTTTTGACCATCTGTTTTGAATCGCTGTTTGTGAAATCACACCTTATCTCAACTGCCTATCCATCACCTATTCCTATCTAGCCATGTTTACCTTTAATCATATTTTTCAATAAAGTTTACGCACGCCGTTACTGAAACAAAAAAAAAACGGGGTTTTTTCAACTTTGCCTCCACCACAATAATCTAATACAGGTCATAGCAAAGCATCACACACCTGACAGCACTGTTAGTGGTGGGCACCGCCGTCCGGTTGGCCGCTGCGGCGTGTGGCAGCGTATCGTCATCAGACTGTGTTAGGTCCACAATGATGGGCCGGTCGGTGGATTTCACCACCACGCTGCTGCGAGGGGCCCGAGATGCACCGGAGGATGCGGTTTGTGTGAGGGTGCGTGGGGTACGGCCACGGATGGCTTTCGTCACGGGCCTAGTGGAAAGAGAGCTGGTTACAATTTGTTGGTTAGTCACTCGACATTGATTTTTACTAATACGTACGGAGGCATCACAACTAGTTTTTGCGAACACTTCTTTTCATAAGACAATTGAGGTTAGGTTAATTTGAAATATTGTTGCACTAGAGCTATTGGTGACGGGGGTCATAATTTAGAACTACAGTCAAGTGTTGAACTGAGACCTGAGTAGGCACTCAACACAACTTTCAAGGGTGTCATCTTACGCAGCTTCGAGACTTTGGAGCACATTTAATGTACACTCCATCTACACCAGGTGTTATTCGTCGGTATTTGTTGGCTGCACAGATTATTTATAGGTCGGCAGTTATTTCGGAGATACTGAACCCGAAGCTGGGAACTTCCACATGCAAGGCAAAACTGACTGGGCTCCCCAGCCTTCCCCCAAAAGTCAATTTAGTACTCAATTAGTCCACTTCAGGCGGATTAACAGTGTATTGAATAGAATGACCTTGGTAGAGCCAATATCTAGTGACTCTAGTATGGGCACATAGAAAATACCAGGGAGATTTTAACTTAAGTTCTGATTAAGGAAAATAGTTAACAAGACTACTTTTTAAAAGGAATATTAAAAAATCAGTTGGGATGCAAACTGACCATTTTCCTAATATTGATAGGGTGACCCGACGTACTGTATTTCGAAGTACAGTACTACTTTTTAGGTTTTTGTCCTGCCAGTTTCAAAGAGTCCTAAAATATGTAAAATGTCCTGTTGTTTTAGAATTGTATTGCGAAATGTCCTGCATTTTGAGTGAATGATTAAAATGTCTCTATTCGAACCAAAATCGTAACATTTTCTTTGACAAAAACTCTTAACCCACTTAGAATAAATGGCTTATTAACGGGAGTGGGAAAAGTCATAGTCAAGACATGCCGTGTGTTACAAAATTTCAATCAATCAGTATTCTCTGATAAATGGCAGGTAAGAGCTTTATTACATTGCAACCTAAAAAGTTACTAAATAATTATTTAAAATTTTTATTTGTTATAAACTGTCGGAGTGGTTTGCACTATGTATATAACAAGAGTGAGAAGGCAATAATATAAAATGAACGTGATGCTGTGGAATTTTATTCGTTTTGATTCTATATCAATGTACTGCATTGATGTTGAAAATATCTGGTCACCCTAAATATTGACCCTTCGGCACTAGTGCGCAAAAATAACCTTATTTATTGCATTACTCCGTTTTTTCAAAAGTAACCTTAGGCATGATTAAATTTGTTTAATATAAAAAACAAAAATTTATGTGTTTTGATGCACAAAACCATTTTTCAAACATAAAAAAATTAATAAAATACAAAAGAATAACAATTCAATAATTCTATCCAAAGCTTAACTAGTAGCGATACTTACCTTTAGGATATCAAGCTTAACACTCTGAATTGTATTAAGTAAAATTAATGTTACCTAGGTGGCTCAACTCCGACAACTTCAACACTGCTGTCATCGTCATCATCAGTAAAAAGACAATCCAACTGAAGATCAGGAGCTACAGGCCAATCAGTTTCCTTAACTTTATTGCAGTTTTTAGCTTGGAATCTATCATTGACATGGCTTGATGATGGTTCTAAGAAAACAGATTTAAATTGTTACAAGATTATTTTTTAATGCCCTATGTATAAAAAAAACTTTTTACCATTTTGGGGACATAAAGACAAGATAAAAAAATTCACAATTAATGTTTTTGAATAAAACACTAATGTAGATAACATATAATGGCATTCTGCTACCGACCTAGGTCTCAACTATAGCATAAAGGGATCTTTCAATATTTTATTACTACAGTAGCCTACAATATAGCTCCGTCCATTCATAGGCATCTCTTGGCAATTGCAAAAAAGTTATTTATGATACCCATCAAGTTGAATTGAAGTTGAAGTACTGTATACACTCGTGTATAAGCGGAGAAATTGTGGACAAAATCAGGGCCATAAAAATCGAGGTTGTCTTACATACGAAATATCAATTATAAAAAAAACTATCCCACAACCCCCCCCCCCCCCCCTATAACTATGTTTCAATAAAACTTAAGGTTTAGATGCTATCTATTAAAAATAAAGACAAAAGAAGTTTAATTCTGAAGCTGAAATTAGATGAGTATCTGTTCACTTCATCCATCAATGAATCCTAATTTTTATTTCTCGGCATGATGCACGCTTTGCAGTGTAGCTTTCTCTGTAGAAGACTAGTTCAGTCAACCAGTCTTCTTCAAGTGTGTTAAGAAAACAAGGCTCGTCCGGAACCTTATTACCTTCATGTTTCACTGAACATGGCATCTACTTTGCTTTTCTATTCAAGGTCATCAAAATAACAGTAACTATGTCAAGGACACCCAGATCTGAAACCTGTATTATTTTCATTCCAGCTTCAGTTTTTCTCATAAAATAAAAATTCCCAGTCTAAAATGAACCGGTTTCTTATTTTCTTCAGAAGGCCCTGGTTTGAGAGCGATCTTTCTTGCCTCATTTCCTATTTCCACTAATGCACAGGTTACCAATTTTGGAACGATATTTGGTTTAAAAATGGGAGTTGACCTATACACGAGCATAAATGGTATAATAATTCCGAAATGTATGTTTTATTGTTTGGTAAGTCCTAGTACTTTACCCTATCTTGTTTAGTAAGTATCAACCACTTTATCACTTCTATCAAATCTAGTGCAATTACCCGTACTCGATTCAGCAGCACTGGTAAAACATAACATGCAACTTAGAGAGAAAGAGGTTTGCAACTTAAAGAGAAAGAGTGCAAAGCCAAACGTCTGCATCTCTGGGTAATGTATCAAACAGAAATTGCCAAGTTCAAACGGACTCGTATCACATCCATTCCACACTACTCACCATTAGTGACATCAGTAACCATCTCAACGTTATTATTCGAATTCCAAATGTCTATATACGTATGGTCGTGGTTAGGAACCAGCGCTGCCACCCCCTCTGCGGCCTGGGCATTCGTTCTCAAGCTGACAATATCAATGTCGCTGTCACTGTCCGTGGTGTCCACGATCAGATCTGGTGTCCCGGACTCAAAGAGGTGGAAGATCTGGTTCTCCGAGTTGACGAAACCGGCGGCCACCGTTGTCCCCTCAGAGTCGATGGCTATGTCTTCCTGGATCATGGGGGCAACGCTCATGGCAGAGGGGTTGGGGAAGCTAGCCTCTGCGTTCATCTCGCATTGGACAGCCCGGTCGGAGGAGGAGAAGCTGAAGGTGCATACGGCGCTGGCCTGGAGCTTTTCGCCACCGGTGATCTTTTTCTTGGTGGGTGGGGCCTGGATGGCGGCGTCAAAGATTTTCTCGCTCGTGCTGGGTTTGTTGATGTCCACGGGGTGTATGCCTATCTTTGTTGCCTTCATTCCTGTGTTCTGAAAGGACAAAATTTAATTAGACATAACAGCATTATTTAGGACTGCCCAATAGTCGAACAGGTATTTTCTGAACAATTTAAGAGCTTAGTGGAAGAACATGCTAAGAGACATTTTTGAAAAAATTTAGATTTGTGTGTCAATTAACATACTGTTCGATCTTTTAACTATACAGTAACCCCTCACTATATCGCGCCTCGTTACATCGCGCATTCGGATAAACCTATCGCGCCTTATATCATGTTTCCCAATTTTTCCACCTTCATATTTGACGGAAACCGGTTTTACGAGAAAAATCAAAGCAGATAGCTTTAGATGGATTTTGTACTAGAAAATGCGCGATATAACGAGGGGTTGCTGTTACAAGTTTCCCTTTTTTCATTAACTATAAGTTAAGTACATTTTTTACCGTTTGCAAGTACCATTTTTAACGGATTTGAAATCTTCTAGACAGCTTGAAAATCAATAATTGTATGATTACACACCTGAATAAAAACAATCATTTCTTTAGTCGTCTCAATGTATGTCTAGGGCTTGTTAAATTATCTATAAAAGTTTAGTTTGACATAGGGAGGGTTGGAAAGGTTTAAATCAAGGTTTAAAACCAAATGGTTTTGGGTAGGGGTTTTTTTCCAAAATTTTTTTAATATTAAGAATTTAAATTATTTTAACTATATGACTGTACTAATTTTTTTTATTACAACATTTTGGACTCATGAGCTTGTTCAGACAGTCAAAACTTATGAGTTATGACCAAATTATTATGGTTGCTCTGATTTAAAACCAATGGGATTTTTTTCTGAAGTCAAGAACCAATTACATTTTTCAAGAAATTTTAAATTAATTAAGAATTGGTTTAAAACATAAAACATTAGGTTTTAACCAAAAAAACCTGTTTAAAAAAACCTGCCAACAAGCCCAAATGTGGTTAACATTCCACTTCATATTTCATACAAGGTATTCATATTTTATAGGTATACTAGCAACCCAACATTAATATTTCAAGCTCTTCAAAAGTCACCAATAAACAGACTCACTATTATACCATAACTGTACTACCCATTTTTCACACACAACAGGATACAAAATATCCTACTTTCAGTTTTATCAACATGGTTGACAGACTTGGCTTATAATATTGGCACTTTTCATGAACTTTGGGTCCGCTTGGCTAATAACAATTTCAATTACTATTAACCCAACCTGTTTTGCCTAGTAATATAGGTAATTTTAACAGCCCTCAGATTGTTATATCTGGTTCAATATTGAGCCTTTTTTATAATTTAATTAGTTTTTGCTTTAGAATGTGTGTTTATACATTGTTTTTAAATTTCAAATTTAAGAATATTTGGTTAATTATGCCGGTAGTATACACAGTTGTATAAATATTCAATACGAAATCTGAAGAAAAAAAAATTCACTTGAAATTATTAATTTAAGAACTACAATTAATCAATAACTCAAAAATAATTTTGTTAAAAAAAATGGTAACTGTTTATTTACGTCTCAACTAATGACTTGCAATCCAATTTCAAGTTATCCAAGATCTAAAATATCATATGATATTGAAGATCCTAAACAAATCTTATTATTAAACAGTTTTTTAATTAATTGAAATAAATTGTAGTAGTTAATTATCAGGATCAAAATTTATTTTTAAAAACTCATTTTATTTTACTATAACAAGACATGGTAAAATAAAATGTAACTTTTTTTAAAATGTGGCAAAATTTATTCCAAAATAATTCCCAATTCTATAAATTCTATTCTTCCAAAATAAAAAAGTGAAATATTTTTTTAAGCAAAAGTATTTATTTCCTGCAGTGATATTGAAAAGCAAAACAAAGAAATGCTTGCAAGCAAATGGTATTACACTTTCGTTTTATCTTTTCTGTAACTTCACGATAAATTAAGTACACAAATTTGTTTTTGTTGTTGACTGTCACTTTGACATTGCACAAAAAATCTGCGAATCAGAGTTAAAAAAGAAAGTTTTTTAGGGTTTATTACTGCTTTATAACGTGACGAATACAGATGGATTTCCTTAAAAACACATTAAAAATAGTATATTATTATGGCGCTAGTATTTCCCTATGATATCAGACGCCAACAATACAACTATAGGTCATAATATAATGAAAAATTTAAGATATTACAAATAATAGTTGCATAATACAAATGTAACTGAATTCAAGGAATATAAGATATGTATATTTTAAAAAGCAAAAATAAAAACTTACTGTTTTAGATCCTGATTTAATTTAGAATATAAATTTAATAAAAATTGAACAACATCATCCGCCATAACTGTTTTGGGAAACCTTCTTCTTCTTCTTCAGTAGGTCAATTTATTATAGTTGAAATATCAAATGGCTTATTCAGTAGCCGCATTTTATAACTAGTAATTAAAACCTTTTTGTGTTATGTCCTGAGTGGCAACAAAAATGCTGAATGAAAACAAATTCTTTCTCGATCCTCGATTTATGGATCAATGTTACTTGAAAACAGAGCACAGATCGGAGGATAACAGAAATGAAACCAGGAAGGTAATTCGACCAACCAAGGTTTAGTTTGGCTTAATTTTTACTTAGCTCTTTACTAAGTTCATTCCAGTATGTAAGACAACAATACTACAACAAGCCATATAAATGAAATTACTGCTCCCTAAAACTCATAAGAACAGCCGGAAACGATTAAAATTGCCAAATTACTGCTCCCTCCCACTATATATAACTTATATAAGCAGAGGTGCCGATCCCCCCCAGAGCTAACGACGCACCCCCCCCCCCCCCCTAGAAAATTATTACCCCCCCCCCCCTAAAAAAAACCGGTGAGGATTTTTTATTTATATGGGCAAATGGGAGTACCTAACCAAAGTAGCCTCTAACTACATCTTTACGGTGTATATAGAAAACCTTATAGTAAAATGATATTTCAAGTACCATCGAATGGGGTAACTTAACTTTATCCCAAGAATTAAAACCTCAGTACTGACTTTCTTCTTAAATATTTTCTACTGATAGGTCAAAGCAGAGTTGCCCCTAATCGAAAAAGGGAAGCACCTTTTGGAATATCTTTTATAATACGGAATTACAAGCTATTTTTAATTTTCCTTTAAAAAGGTTTTCTTTACAGCCAAAGCTATCGGAATCTAAATAATTGGTAAAAAATTCCGCTCAAAATTTATGTAATTATATTATTTTTTAAAACAATAAAAATAGCCGGACACGTGATCCATTCAAAAACGGCTTCCAATTCATTCCCTCAATTCTTAATGCATAAAAAAAGTTTATCTTGGTATAGCTTTTTATTTAATACAACACATTTGACATTATCAAACACATCAGAATTATTTTATAATGTTTACAGAGATTGCTTCACTTAAAAAAAACCTAAAATTTAAAAAATTAAAGTTAAATATAACAAAATTCTTACCGTGAAACTCGGAATTGCACTATTTAATTATCTTCAATTACCTAGACCCGTCACATTTGAGACAAGACGACAAGTATTTTCCTACTGATTCTAAAGCAATCACTTAGTTATTTTGGCTTCGAGTCTAATTTGGCGGGAAAAAGTCAAAAATATTATCCGAAGGTCATTAATGGGTAAAAATGTTATACAAAGTTAAGTTCGAAAGATTTATGAGCCAGCTGCAAAATATGGCGGGAATATCTCATTGATTCCATTGGCAAACTATAATGCGAACGTCATCAATTCACCGAAATGTTTTATAAACTGCGTGCGATTTATGAGTGTTTACACTTTGTTACAGTGATCGGATTGTTTATTGGAAATAATTGTCAGAAATCGTATCGTCTGGTAGACGCCAACGAACATAATTTATAGCTCCTTTTTTTCCATGGTGTTGCTTTGAATTATGGTTGCCCATCCCTATTCTTTGAAGGCAAAAATATAAAAAAAAATTGGAGCCACTTTTGATTATCTTGCCACTTTGTGTTTTATTTTAAACCAAATAAAAATTCGCCAGAGTACAAGTTCTGAGCCCCCCCCCCCCCCCCGGAGTTGCGTCGGGGGGGGGGGGGGGGGCAGATAATGAGTAAGAATAAGAGTTAGCTGAGTTTTTTTTTTATCAAGATTGGCTGTTTATTAATAATTTTTATAAAAAATTCACCCCCCCCCCCCTAAAATTTCAACGACGCAGTCTGCGTCGTTGACCCCCCCTTGTAGGCACCCCTGATAAAGGGAAGCCACCTTTTTTTTTATCAGGGGGCTCATCAGTAAAGGGGTTCGAATGGCCTAGTGGTTTTGATCGCAGACCATTACGCTAGCAGTCTGCGCGCTGTAACAGGTGCGGGTTCGATTCTCGCCTGTGCCCTGGGTGTACTTCCTTTCTCTGTGTCAGTAAAAATTCTTTCTGTGTCTGTCACAACTCGACAAAGGCTTATAAACGGGTCTCTGATCAAGTACATTAGCCGGAATATTTAAATATACCAACCCAACCTCCTTAGTAAAGTAACTGACTGAAAATGTAACTCATTTACATATTTTCACTTTTCAGATTACAGGACATCATATAATAGTTTCGGTTTGAAAAAACACTGTCCGCATTCTATAATGATTTTTTGAATTTTATGCAAGACCTTAACGATGATAAAATGCGAGGGGTGATTAACACTTTGTTTCCAAACGTTTTTTCACACAATTTATTTTCAAATTATGAACTCATCTCATAGAAAATTAAATGTTCTGCTTTTTTACAGGTTTAATGTCTCAGACACAAGAAAATTGAATATCAGCATCAATATTGTGGCCGAGAGGTTTGGACCATTACGCTAGCAGTCTGCGCGCTGTAACGGGTGCGGGTTCGATTCCCGCCTTTGCCCTGGGTGTACTTTCCTTTCGCTGTGACAGTAAAAATTCTTTCTGTGTCTGTCTTACTTGACGAAGCCTTATAAGCGGGTCTCTTGATCCAGCACACAAACTGGAATATATATGTACCTACCCTCAATATTGTGGGTGAAGGTCTTGACTCTATAAAGACATATTTGAAAAGTATTTTCAAATTTAATACTGTAATCAACCAGTATGAGCTAAGTTTATTTCTGAAGTATAGCTAAGATTTGTAATTTTATTGAATAAAATTGTATATTGAAAATAGGAGCAACAGTATTTCTTTTTATGAGGGTCGCGAGATGTTATATTATTGGAAATTTTTTCCCCAATAAAATATTAGAAAAAATTAATTATAAGAAATCATCCTTAAAGGCGCCTGTTGTGGAATACTATGAAATTATGCATAGACTATAGACGTTGATTTAATTTTCTTTTTACAAAGCTGTGTTTCTTTATCAAGTTCTTATAAACTATCCCTAAAGGGGTATTTAAATTTGTGATTAACACAACAAATTTCGGATGGAATTTTTAAAGATTTCGCTTGGCCTCCTTCTCCTGAATTCGTTTCTGCGATACAAAAAAAAAATCAAGTGGTTTATATTATTTTTTTTCATACAACAAAAGTGTATGAGTTTTGTTCAGTATCAGTATTAATCATAGATTTGAAATATAAACTTAAAATAGGGTTGTTGCTAATGAAATTTTTGAAATTGTGTGGTATCAATTTTAATATGAAGACCCCTTATGCAAATTAAAAAAAAAAACAATCAACTCAGAATATTGTGGATCAATAAAAAGGCGCGTTTCTCTATAGGATGAATGACGGCCGAAAGAATTACTGGAAGTATTTTTTTTGCGCAGTTGTACTCACGGTAAAACATTGTGCAAAGATAAGTTTTAAGTTGCAGATTTGTTAACTTCTGCGCATTAGACTTTTAAACGGAAATGCTTTCAGTTCATCTTAAGCAAAATTTTCCATTAAGCAAGTTTGAGTAAATGAGGTTCGACTGTATTAAAGTGTCAATTTGTACTCAACAATAAAATAATATTGCATATAAATATTTTTGGCATGTATTGTAATTGATGAAAATTCAAAATTAATTAAAACCAAATCCTGCGTTAACATTTTAGATTTTACAAATACGAATATCCCTGTAATCTGCAAAAAAAGCGAATACTAGCGCACTCGAAGCTAAAATACAAATATGTTTGTATTTATTTGCGAAAAATGCAAATACACTCGTATTTTCCACTAATTCATGCATTTTATTACCCAACAACGTTGAAGCAGCTATTAAAATAATCATTAGGCGAAAATCATATTAGCTCAATTACTTCAACTTTATAAGAAATATACTAATTACATATCTTTTCCCCCTGTGAATATCTGTGTATTTTTCTCAAAGTAAATACAAAGGTACTTGGTTTCAGCTTCGAGTACACCAATATTTGCACATTTTCCCTGCGAATATTCATTTTAATATTTACAAATACAACTTTGCTATATGAGTATGTACTACAATGTTCTGTAATTTTCAAATTAATTTTATGTAAAGGGAAGAAAATATATTTTGTTCCCAACTGCTATATTTGATGAGATTTCATTTAAATTACTTTTACTCAGTATTTTCAGGAAAATTAATGTAGTCTCAGCTTTATAATCATGGTAGAATTTTTAACATTAGCAGGTTCCAACTGCACTGTTAAATAATAACAAACAAGAATCTTTTTTATACATTTATTTTTACTAAAGGGTTTTTAACAATTTATCTCTTTCCACCAACACGAGGAGCCTTTGTTTGGATAGGCTTGGCAGCCTTCTGTTTTTGAGCTACTTTTGTTACCTGAAAGATGAAAAAAAATTGTAGAAAATCAAAATTTACAAGATTAAATGCAAGTCATATTACACAAGTATTGAAATTCTGCACAAAACCGGATTACACAGCAAAAGTTTCTACATCTCTTATCAACAAAATAATAAGGGATTTAATTAAGAACACTTCAACTAAACATTCAGTGAATATTAATGATTGAAAAAAAATCGGAACTTTAACATATACATTATAAGCGAGTTTAAGTTTTATGTAGTCTCCTAAAATCTTCTGACAAAGTTAGTAACATGTCAATTTGTAAACTTAAATTGCAAAATATCAAACGGATAAACATAAAAGCAAAATTAGTGTACAAGTTACCATGTTTTTTTTTGCTAGTATGTATTAAAAAAGGCCCAAAGTTCACATCAGAAAAAAATAGGAATATATTCTGTTTACCTAATAAATTCACGAAAAAAACCCCCATCTAAAATATCGATTATTTTTAATAAAACCTAGACACACAAAAAAAGTATCCTTTAGGGTTGCATCCAGGGATCAATCTGTAGTCGCATTGCGACGCCGTGATTCGGTGAAACTAAACTTAAACTTCAATAAACAACAAGTTCAAATAACCGATTCTAATAATGAAAATACAAACTTTAATCAAAATGGGAAGTTGAATTCAGATTACATTACACTAAGATGTCTTCAAATCTCGGTCAGCCAGTACAACCTCTCATTAGAAGAGGAGTCCAATAATGCTTCCTGATTTACTTATTTTGCTGCCTAGTAAATTTAACGAAATCTACCAATGACGTCACATTTCATCAGAATGATTGACAGTTCTCTGGCTCCGCGTGATCGGAAGAGTATCTCGTTACTTTTGTAGCTCCAGTTCAGACCAAGTCTGACAACCAGAATATATTTTCTGATCAACTGTCCGATTCACGGTGTCCGTGAGTCGTGATCACAAGAATAGCTTGAATATGAAAATACTTTTTGGTTACGTTTGAACCTTTTTTTTCTACTTCCGCCTGTACTTGGGTTTCTGTTAATAGACAATTTTAGTTTTTTAAAAAACGGATTTATACACGCTTTAATTATATATTTTAATTTTATGTTGTTAGTAAATTTCTAGTCATTGAATTTTTCTGGAAAAGTGCAGAATTTTTTTCCTAACAAATGTATGAACCATGTTATTAATTAGAATATGTATTGAAAGACCAAAAGTTGGAGATTTCAAACAATCAAAATTTGAATTTAATACACCAAATGAACAGCAAAAACATGTTCATAGACAAATCTAAGGATGATCCAACACCATAAATAAAAGTAAATGTACTTATTTTAAAATGTTTATAAAATAAATAAAAGCGCATTTAGTAGTGTTATATAATTATTTAAATTTTTCATGTCATGATTCATAAAAAAAAAGTTATCAATGTATTGTTAATCTATACTGCTAAACAAAATTAACTGCTACACAAAGATTGATTTGTGTATAGATTCAAGTAATTTAATCGGCATGAGGTTGATTTATAAGCAACTAATTTTTTCTTTGGCATTTTGCTACAGCATTTTTTTTGACCCAGGTTAATCCCTGGTTGTCTCATCAAAAACATGATTCCTTACCTTAGATGGAGCAGCAGTAGCCTTCTTTTGAGCTTTCTGTGCTCTTTGTTTTTCTTTAGCAGCCCTGTAAAGAAGAACACTTTAGATAAGAAATTTAAAATTTCTTAACAAATTACAAACAGCTTTAATCCAAAACTCAACCCTATTCAGTAAAGGATTTGACAGGCTATGAAATAGAGGGCGATAACAGGAAATCTGCAACCTCTTTTGACCGGCGGGATTGCTACGCATAGGGTTTGCTATTTATGTATAGTCAATGTCTAAACGAAAATAACTTTCCTGCGCTGTTCCCAATACCTTCATTTGAGTCAAGTTATGAGACTCCTTATTTTATTTTATTTATTTATGTGATTGTAAAAGCAGTTTTATAAGTTGCAAAGTAAGCACACTTAGTTTTAAGTTTATTGCAAAGTTTACTGAAGCATTCAACTTGATCACTCTAGTATTTAAAATTATTACACATTAGAATATGATAACTTCAAGTCTATTTATAATAAGCAGCAGTATTATTTGAAATATATACAATGGAAAAAAATTGAGACATGTCTTGCACATGTGCAACATATAATTACTATTAATTCAAACAAATACTTATAACTTCTATTCAATTTATTTGCATAAAAATATATACAATCTGTTATGCCTAAAAAAAGTTTTGCTTGTTTGAATAGAATGAATAGATAAAGAATTTATGAGCACATTAAAAAAAAAAGAACGGATTCTTTTTTTATAATACATCTCCCAAAATATTAGAGAAAAATTTAAGCCAATTTCAGAAAGTCTGCCAATATTAAGATTTCTTAAGATCCATGTTTTCCGAAACAGGACCAACTAAGATATAAACTTGTCAGTCAGGAAAATATTTATGTTAGATATTTAATATTAGTACTACAAATTGGATAAAGAGGTGCTATCTGAGCTAGTAACTTCTTGGTTATTATAATATTGTTAGAGAATCACTAGAGTACAGCATTGTTATCTAATTTGAAGATGTGTACATATTTGCAGCCCCTGTAGCCTTGTACAATTCTTATTTAATCAAATGAAATATTAGTGCAAGACCCACATCAAATGCAGAAAATAGCTGCAAAGTTACTAAGTGCAACCAGGAGAAGAAAGTATAAAACTACAACACACATTGCACTAAACAGATAGAAGCATTAATTTGATGATGCATAGAATGTTGCCAAGTAATGCAATCAGAAAAACCAGATAAAAAATTGAGTCGTGAAATTCCATAGAGAAGGAATGGCCTTTACTAAGAAGAAAAGTTTTCACCTCCTCCACCAAAAGCCATAACTTCCCCCCAAATTTATAAACGTCAAACAAAATTAAATCTAGTGGAGTAAAGCTGATCAAGCATTAAAAATATTCAAATACAATGTAATAAATTAAACCTATATGCTCAGGTTTAGGTCAATGTCAAGTCTATAACTAAAGATTAGATCTTTTGTCACATTCTAAGGATGTACTTGTAACAAAGTTGGCAATGGGCCAGACCCTACATCTCAGTTATACTTCCGAAAATGCTAATTTTCCAACTACAATCATCAATTCTTTAAATGAAGGAAAAAAGGATCTGTTAACTTATAGCCCGTGTAAGATTATAACGCAAGCTTGCTTCCCCTACCCCCGTGTTTGGTTTTCCAGGACACCGCGTGAAAAGCTTTGTATTTTCTCCACAACACTTGCCTCAGAGGTAGGTTTAGAACAGTGATGCTCACATCATTTCTTGGAAAACCACAAGGTGGCGAGGGAAGCCAAGCTTCCGTTGTAATCATACACATTATAAACCAAGTAATTAAGATGTTCTTGAATTATTAAACATTAAAAATAACTTTAAAATCAAGCCTAAACTCTTACCTAACAGCTTGCTCTCTCTGTGCCTTCCTGACCTCTGGTTTCATATTCCTCTTGGCCATGATATCACTCAGACTGGCGCCAACAATAGCCCTCTGGAACTTTGCGGCTCTTCGGGTCCTTTTCTTGGCAGCCTCCTCTTCTATACCTTTCTTGTGCTTGCGCCTGTAGAGGACAGTCCAGGTCACCTTCCTAGGGTTGCGCTTCATCTTGTGGGAAGCTTCACATTTCTTGTTGAGGAAAAGGAAGGACTAAAAAAGGAATTGGGAGAGTTATGGACAAGCTTGAGTTAAAAAGGGTATTTGAGGGTAGACTAGGCGTATGTAACGTTACACCACTTTCAATTACCACATAATAAATCAATACCCTAAAAGGTAAGTTTAATAACTTCAAAACTAAAAAGTTCTATGGGAGCTAATCAATTACGCACATGTGATTGTTTACAAAACTCTATCATGATGTCCAAAAGGTAATGGGACTCATGGACCAAATTTGAAGCGTGTAGCTCTTTTTGTTCGAGCTCTAGAGTGGTCTCAGACAGATGGTCCACACCCACTATTAAAAACCACTTTTTATATTAGGTAAATTAGAGTGATCAGGGTCTATCAGCAACTCAACTATGTCATTTGTTTGGGTTAGTTGAATAAACTCGCACGAGAGTTACACAAGGTCTATTGGCAACAGGCCTCTTAATCTGAAATCTCTGTCAAGTGACAAGCTGACACCCAATAGAAACCATTTAACGACATCACACACCTGTTATGAATTGAACTCACAGATTTAACGAGCATTTACCTCTAAGCCAATATACTAAGGGTATTTTTGTTGGATCTTGGCTACATATTCTGTTCATAGGAAAGCAGTGTAGGCAAACAAGAATCGAACAGAGGCTGGAGATCATTATACAGACTTTCAGTATGCAAGAATGAGACCTACACAAACACTTTGAAAACCTTTCGCGGTACCAAAATAACGAAATTCGGTGCCTTATACTTAACTTACAATACAATAAATTATTCATACTTCAGTACAAATTCAACCCCTCCAACACACCAAATCATATATAGTTACAACTGCTTTTCAGTTAATTAGACATTTAACTTTGGAAATGGCATGCCTCAAATAATTATTAAATGTCTGGGATTCATAATTTTTGTGGCTTTACGTTTCCGAGAATCGCCCAAGGAAATATGGACTAGATGTGTTGTTTGTGGTGTTATTAATGTTTTACCAAACTCTGGACTACCTAAGGTAGATTTAATTTGTTACAAAATATTGTAAAAAAATCATTAAAAAAAATTTCAGAACATAGTGAATATACGTGTTGTGTTATGTAAAAAAATATTTTTCATTGAACATTTCGCTTACCTTTCCATCTGTTTTGACCATTTTCTTGCCATGGCCTGGATAAATACGGAGACCACTGAATGCACAGATTTCGATCCTAAAATATAATAACAAAAAATAAGCATATTTTTTATTGATTTTAAGGATTTAAACAGATTGAAAATATATATAACTTACTTCATCTTGCTGGATTAGGGATCCGCGAAAACAAGAGAATGTCTTCAGTTCACTTTATTGCCAAATGCCAATGAATGTCAACAAAACCACAACCATTGCCACTTTGACTATACAATCTCAAAGAAAGAATATTTATTATTTGAAAGGATAAAAATATGTTTCATTATGACAAATAACATTTATAAATAGGATAGAAATTATTGGCATGTAAGAAAATAATTTATAAGCTTAATAAATTGCAGTATAGTTAAGTAAATTTACTATAGTTAGAAACAGAAATATAACACCCTAGTTTGGTTTATATACCTCTTTTATATTATTTTATAGAATTATTTAAATTTAATTTCTTGTAGAATCTATTTTGTGGTTTATTTTAAAAACGAAACTAGTAAATAAAACTCATTTCCGCTTTCTAATTACTGCTGTATGTTTGCGAGTGATGGCAACTCTGCTGGTGAAATGTTTAAAAATGGCGGCCAATGGTATGGATTTTTGTTGAATTTAAAATTTTATTTAATTACATTATTCAATAAATATAGTTTCAGTTGATAATGTTTTATTTAATTTCATTTTTTAAGTTTTTGGTGTTCTATTCATTGGGTTAATGTTTTCCTGTTCCCAAGTTCGTTTAACTGACATTCCCGCCTGTTCTTGTTTTGTTATGATTTGTTTTTGACAGTTTCACATTTTACGTTGTATTACATTGAGCTTTCAACTAGCTAAAATTCAAAAAGAAACCTTTTCATATATTTTAATTTTATTTCCACTCTTTTTAATTGTAAAAATTCATACATTTTCAACACGCATTTATTAATCTTTATTTACGATATACTAATGAAATCGTATTGTATAGTTCAATAAATGTAATATATTCAATAACAATTTCTGCCTTTACATAAAAAATTACGTGAAACTTGAAATCCCTTTTTAAGTTTGTATTACACGTAAATTGCACACATTCGAGTTTTAATTGACCTATATGAGTGCATTGACTGTGTATGTATTGTGTTCATTAAATGTAAACTAGTGGATATTTAAAAAATATTTTTTTTTAGTTGAAGACTGCCTCTTGACATTATCTTAAAAATGTAGGGATAATTTTTTTTATTGTATTCCAAACCTGTCTCGGTTGAAAGGCCTTTTAAGGAGACGGGTCCTTTTTCTGCAATTCCTAAATAGAGCCAAAATTTTGCTTATTTTTAATTAAATTTGTTGAGGGCTGTTACGATATCCTTTAGTTCAAGTCAATAAACAGTATACTTGTAGAGAAAAGTACTATAGTATGAAAATGAAGTTGACTTGTATTATTTTACTGATACTGATATAACGGCTAGTCTGGATATGCGTTATGTACCAAGCACCAAAAATGCCCATATGTGGTAAACATTCAATTTCATATTTCATACTACTTGCTAGGTATAGCAACCCTACGTTAAGTTTTAAAACTCCAAATCGAGACTAGCCATTGTATCATGGCTCTACCAAAAACTGGTTCGTTTAATGTCATGCTTAATCGTTTGCTAGTCTCGTGTTGCTGCATTTTAAACCACTTATTAAAAAGAAAGTATATAAAGGCAAAACAGATTTAAAGAACAACAATTATTCTGGATTGCAATAAAGAATATGCCAACAAAAATTAAATTGTTTTCCAGAACCATTTAGAGTAGCTTATCAAATCAAAGTAGTACCATTAATTAAAAATAAGTCTTGAAAGTAGGAAATAAGATATTAATATAAAAATAATTTTAATTAAAAAACAATCATGTAAAGATGAATTTGAAAGAGTTTGGTTATAATTTTTGTATTTCCTTACAGAAAAACATACTTTAGATTTATCTGGTGCTGGACTCAAAAAGCTCGAGAAAAGAGATGGCGTGGGATTTCAACAGTTGATACTTGACAATAATGAGCTGCAAAAACTAGAAAATCTTGACTGCTTTCCAGATGTGGAAAAAGTGAGAATTTGTCTATTTTACTTTGTTTCTTCAAAGATTTTTTTGACACATTACAGGCCCATAACGAATAAACACTAGTTATACTCTGTAATTTAATCGGAGGTAAAATTTTGTAACTCAACTTCACACTATACTCTCTTTCAGGCATGGGGAGGAACAAAGTTGTTAAAAACCCGGTTTTTTTCATGAAAAACCCAACCTACTTGGGTTTTTCAGGGTGTTTAGTTGTTTTTTCAGGGTTTTAAGGTTTTTTTTTCAGTATTGTGAATTTTTTTGTCATTGTTTTGTGGTTTATTTAGGGAAGTTTTCTAAGTTATTTATTTATTACAATTTTTAAAAACTAACAGAACATCAGAGAGATTATCAGGAATGATGTAATTTAAATTAGAATAATTAAAAAACAAATAATGGCATATAGTTGTTAGATAACTGTACATTTAAATTTATAAATGTATTGTCTAGAACCAACTATTGTTTGCTTGTGTGTGTAAAATTATATAACCCGGAATATTGTAATGATTGAAATTGAAATTAGAATTTTTTAAAAATATACCAGTTATCTGTTATATTTAACTGCTATATAATTAGTAGAAATTTAAATTTGTAAATGTATTTTAAAAATTGAAAGTACAAAAATGCAAAAGTATATTAAGAATAATACTAAAAGATTAATTAAAAATGATAGATGTTTTTTTGTTTGGTTGTATAAAAAAATTTTTACTTTTAATTTTCAGTAAAGGCAATTTTAAGTTCAATTGCCCACTTGGGTTATTTGTAGGGTGTTTTTTCAAGTGGGTTTTTTCAGGTCGGGTTAAATCATAACCCTGGGGAGGAATGATTCCCCCTCCACCACAACCTCCAAATGATATGTTTTTTAATTGCTATAAATTAATTTATGAGAACAATTTTTAAAAATTATAATTAAGTAGATTAAAGATAATTATTATAAAGTACAACTATAGATAATTATTAACTAATAATGAAAAATGATTATTGAATGGGACCCCCCCCCCCCCACACACACACACACTTTGAATGATGATTCTGTGTTGGCTACTGATCATACAAATCAAATGCACTTATAATATGCAATGAAAAGGTATTAATATGGCATGCATTACAGTCATGTTTTTTAAATGGTAATTAGTAGGAGAAAGCAACTTTCACTTTAACAAATGCCTATCCAAAATAAATTAAATTGGCCATTCTTTAAAAAAATTCTCACTTGAAACTTGGGTCTATGTTTTTTACTCTGTGTTTACTGTTGTTGCATAATTAAAGTTTTGGTCAATTTTAAAAAATTCTGTAATTGCTTTTTTTTTTAAGGTTTCCGCTTCTGGGAATGCAATTATTCGTATGTATGGGGTGAATAAATGTCATCATATAACTCATTTGAACCTGCCTAATAACAATATTGTGACTATTGAAGGTAAATTAAGCATTTTTTAATAATACATATAAGTAATATCACACTGTAGCGGAAAAGAGACCTATCACAAAAATACTAGTTTTTCAGAAAAATCGTCTGAAGTTTTTTTTTCCCCATTGCATTATAGAAAAAATAACGATTCACTTACTGCATTCCAACTATTCTACCAATTGATTCAATTTTTGCTTTAATCTCTAGCTATTTAAATTTTGAATATTATAGCATTTTCAACTCGAAAAGTCATATTTGCGCGATAGATTACTTTTCCGCGTACAGTGCGATATATACTAGATAAAAATGTATGTTTTAAATTTTTATTTTATTGCCATAATAATCAACATTGTTTATAACTGTTACAGGTTTAAAAGATATGCCTAATTTGCAATTTTTAAATTTATCTGTTAATAACTTGAAGGTAAGTTGTTTTCTTTATTCATTGAAATAACTTTTTTATAGGTACTTTTCTCAATTTTTTTTAGCAAAACAATTCTTTGTAATAATTGACTTTAAATTTGGTTTGCAGGTTATTCAAAATTTACAATTTTCCAACAACTTGGTGCACTTGGATTTGTCTAGGAACAACATAGCTGTAATAAGTGATATATCAAACTTAACAAAACTCAAGGTATTTAAAAACAAATTACTATTAATTTTATGTGTTGGATATTTGTTTAAATAACTAATTACTTATATCAGAAATGATTTATTTTAATGATGTTCCAAAGGACCCAGTTCAAAATTGTAAGGCCCAGTTTCAATAGCCTATGCATTTCTTAGTGCAATGATAATCCAAAGAATTTAATTGAAATTCATGTAAAACCTGGAACATAAACTGTGTCAAATAACGTGGACATTTAAAATATATCCAACTCCTACAGATCTAAATGTTTTGATGGCTAACCAGACTGTTTATTGGTAAAATCTTTTACAAAAATCATTTATATTTCAAATGCTCTTTTGAGTATAGAGAAAAGTTGATATTTTTAACTGACTTTTTTTTTATCAAACCTGAAATGCACTTTCTTGGAAGTCCCATAATTAACTTTAAACAAGTTTAGCAGGTTTTTCGAAGGTGTCTTTAAAGAAAAATACTCATTCTCTTATAATTAATGTTTCAGATTCTTCACTTGAATGGCAACAAAATAGTGAACTTGACTCGTGCATCCAATTATTTGCCAACATCCATATGTACTTTATCTTTAGCTGACAACTGCATTGCAGATTTAAATGAGGTATGCATAAATTCTATACGTTGAATATTTAGTGTGTTGTAGATTTTTTGTAGTCCCTTTTTTAAATAATTATGTAGCATCTTTATAAGATTTGTTAATCTTTCAAATTTTTAGCCATTGAATTTTATTCGTAGTATTTTAACGGTTGAATTAGAAAATTTTCTAATACACTTTTGCTTTGCACTGTAGAGTATAAATGCTTTTGTGCTTCAGTAATTAAAAAAAAAATATTGATAAATTATAAATTTATTTAATAAGTATATAATAACCAGTAGGATAATAGTAGGTAAAATTACATAATGTTCCACAAAGTTATAGATGGCATCCCAATTTACTCTACATTTGAAGATTACAACAATTTTTAACAAAGTCTATCAAAATAAAAAAAGTAAAGACAAACTAACATAGAAATCAGTACTGTAATACAATTTTTTACTGATTCTGAAATATGTTTAAAGTGTAATTGCTAATGGTCTCCTGATTTTGATGGGTGTTCTGGTTCTTTCAAAATGACTAAAAATTTAAATATATTGAACGTATCCTTATGGTTTTTTCCCCTTATTTGCCGATTTTTAACATGGTTAGAATGTTTGCTGCTCTTATGGTTCATAAAGGTGCCGTGCCGTATATGGTTACACTTTTCTTGCTATGTACAGTTTGTAAAACTTATACAATACATACTTTGTGGGGCAATTAAAGTACGTTTAAAGGTTTTTTTTTTTTAATTAAATTTAATGATTTTGGCTTATTTAAAAAAAATGAAAGCTCAAATTAAAGTATAATTTATACTCTGCAACACAGTTTTAGTCGAATAGTTTTTATATATATTTCATTTTTAAAATTTTAGGTTTCTCATTTGGTTAAGTTACATTGTTTAGAGCAACTAACGTTTTCGGGAAATCCATGCCTATCATCAGAGGAATTATCTTTACCGTATCCTTTCTTTTTAGAATTATAGACTATATATAATTTGCATGTAATTTGTAGTGTAGACATTTATAAAGCCATTGTAGTATATTTTGAAGATATCTATTTTGATTATTTCCATATTACTTGTAGAACAGTGCATGTTTTTTTATAGAAATAATTACTTAATAAAATATTCATTTTTGTCAGTTTTAAAGTTAGAACTATGTTGTCGTATAATTTACTGAGATGTTGGATGTTTTGTAGAAGTAATATTGCCAAATGGTTTAACTTTGAATCCGATTACCATCATTAATTATTCAGTCTGATATATATATATATATAAAGTTCCACACATAAATATCACCATCACTTAAAAAGTATAGAAGTCTAATATATATTTTTTTTAAATGTATTGTTTAGCTACCTCAAACATTAAAAATTTTATAAATATATATAGTCAACAAAATTTATTCAAGTTCAAAGTATGATTTGGTTATCTAATGATATGATCACTTTAAAGTAGCATGGAATGTAAACATAAATATTTGGAAAATAATCATTAACTTTTAAATATGTTTTATTGTTTCACATTTAGACCACTAAACAGATCTTTAGACACATCACCCACTTGAAAGGATTTTTGATCCTAAAATTGCTTATGTATTTATTCAGAGTTTTGACTTTATTACAAAAAAGGCTTTCCTATTATATGTATATATTTTGTTTAAAATTTCTTAACATGTAACCAGTCCTTTTGATTACAGGCCATTTATTATTAATTGGAGTTTAGGTCTTCGACTTTTAGATGGCGGCGTTGCTACACAGAAAGAAAGGTAATTTTAACTATTGTTAAAGATTTTAGTACTTAAAATTCTTCAATTATTTTCTATTTAAATTATTTTTCTTTTATTAGTTTAAAAGCTGAGTGGTTGTATAGCCAAGGAAAAGGAAGGCATTTCAAACCTGGGGAACACATAGACCTCTTAGAATACCTGTGTCAAGTTTGTCCTATCACTGCTGCAGATCAGGTTATAAATTATAATAAATGCTCATTTTTGAATTGCATAAGTGTTAAAATAGTCTAAAGTAAATCTAAAGCAATTTTGAACAGGGTGGTGTAAAAGTGGCCCGGCTTAGAAGTAGGGCTGAAACAGAAAATGCTGCCAAGTCAAAAATCAATGGAAAAAACAAGTTTCCAAGTGAAGCCCTTGATCGCTTTAATACAAAGCCCAAACGAACGCTTGGTGAATTATTTACCGGTAACTATGCCATGGCTTGGCAAGCTAGTTGGAATGCAATATGAACTATTAAATAGTACGAAGCAGGTGGATAAGATGTCATCTTCACCTATGCACTGATCTGATAAACACATGTACAGTTCGCACTAAGATCTAAATTCACCAATAGTCCCTGTGCAGCTCTAGTCTAGTAACAACCAAACCAACTAATAAAAAAAGGTTTGCCAAGTGAAGTTATTCAATGCTTGAATAATTTACGAATTCAACTTGGAGGCTTTCGGGAGGCGGCTTCAATAGATTTTCTTGCCAAGCATCTCCCTGCATTCACAGCTCCATGCTGGGGCCAGTTTTATTTATGCCACCCTGTAATAGATAAATGAATACCTTATTGCATCTCCATGAGTATCTTTATGATAATTTTCTATTCCCCAGTCAACTGAGGAAGAAGATGAGAAGCTTATAAGAATTCTTCATAAACAAAGGCAGCACAAGGAGCAATTCCTGAATGAGATGTCTCAAGCGCCCCCTTGTGAAATTTCTGATTCTTCCAAGGGTCCCTCGAATGCGATGACACAGTCCTATCACTTCAAAACTCAAACATCACCCCTGAAGCATGAAGTTGACATGTCTATGTCAACAAGCTGCATAGTTCCATCCAAAATTATGTATGAATCAGGTAATGTACTATAGTCTTTATGGATGACAATGCAAGCTTCGAAATAACTTTCTCTTCCTACCCCCCTCGTGTGATTTTTCAAAAACAGCACCTACCTTGTTTGTTGTGAGGTTAATCGCAGTTACCTTCCAAGTCCAAGTAGTTTGAGAGAAAAACAAAAAACACCCCTCATTCCATTTCCTGGAAACCACACGAGGTGCTAAGGGAAGAAAGTTCTTTTGAAGTTGGTTTGTAATCGTAAGGACTATAGCTGCTGTTAAATTGCAATCTGGGATCAGTTTTGTAATTGTTGCACTCGGTTATAACATCATTCACAGGAATCATGGAGTGACATGATATTTGATTTTAAGAACTAGTAATTGTAGTATTCTTTCTTAAAAAGGTTTGTATTTAATCTCTGCACAATTCTAAATATAAAAGAATACCCAAGGCATTGAAAAAAAAAAAAAAAATTCTCCTTCAAAAAATTTTTTAATCATAAAAACATTTATTTTTATATATATTATCGTGACATTATGCTGATAACAGTTTTATAAAATGTCCTTTTCTTACAAACACAATTCTTTTGTAGCTCCTGAGGTCTTATTCCACCCCACTACTTCCGAGGCGACTCTAGGTCTAGGCGCCCCTCCGTCCTTTCAGTCAGGGAAATACCCTCGATCTGTTTCTAAATCAGAAATCCTGCAAAATGCCATCAAGAGCCCTATTATGATAGAGCATGTAGAGGTGGAGGCAGCCCCGAAAACTGGTACAAAACCCACAGAGGCCACTAAATCCCCTTACCAGTACTATGATGAGAGGAGAGTCCGTCCGTCCAGCTCTACTGATGCCAGGCCAACACACACTCCTAAAGGTAGGTCCTGGTGTTGAAAATCTATTTGCTAATATTCATTGTTAAAGGATAGAATGAGTTGCGAAAGAGTCAACTAGTTAATATTTTTTTTTTCAGGTGAAAGGTTCAGAAGATTTTTTAATTTAGATTTTTAGCCTACTTTTCTTTTTTTAATTCGAAAGAATTAAAAAAATGAAAAAGTAGGTATTGACATGCGGTCGATGTCTGTCTGTACGTACCCCCTTCCAAAATCGGTTCTATCCATCGGATCTTAAAAATTCTTTTTTGTTAGAAAGCTATGACCTCAGATACCCAACTTTCATACTTTTTGTCCGTCTGTCTGTACGTCCAGACGGACATAAATCTACTATCTGTCGGCGAATTTCCCATTGAATTAGCATTGAAATTCAATTTTGAGTCATTTAAATCACTGTAGGTATTGAAATGCGGTTGATGTTCATCTGTCTGTCTGTTCGTATGTCTGTTTTTCCGTCTGTCTGTCTGTACTCCCCTTCCAAAATCGGTTCTATCCATCGGATCTTAAAAATTCTTTTTTTGTTAGAAAGCTATGACCTCATACCCAACTTTCATACTTTTTGTCCGTCTGTCTGTACGTCCGGATTGACATAAATCTACTATCTTTCGGCGAATTTCCCATTGAATTAGCATTGAAATTCAATTTTGAGTAATCTAAATCACTGTTGCCAAATCAACAATGGCATGAGAAACTTTATTTATTTAAACATATTTGAAGCAAAATAATATTTTCATGAATCAGTTTGGAATGACGTCGTAAAATGTAGCACAATTTGATTCTTTGATTATTCATTAATTATCTACCAAGAAAGCGGCAAGGCATACTTTTGCATGCAATTATGCTTAGTTTTAATTTACATTTCTTATTTTTTAATGCAGTTTGGAGTAGTTTCATTACTTTTGTTATTAATAAATATTTAATTATTCTTCGAACTACAAATAAATCACGAGCAGATGATAAATAATATTTAATTAATTTGCGAAAGAATATTAAGGAAAATAGTTGATTTTGGCTTTTAGAAGTTTAAATTATAGCTGGGTGCTGTGTTTCGATTTTTTTTTTCTAATGTGTATAAATCTAGTGTAGAAACGGCTGTTGATGATATTTACTTTAGGAACCTAGTTTTTTTTCCTGATTAGAACTTCAGTAAGTATTTAAGTAACAGGAAAGTAGGCTATTTTAGTTCTTTATGAACTTCTTGTTTAAAAATTATATTCTGTTTGGTTTAAGTATTAAAAAAAAAGTCCTATTATTCAATGTTGTCTTAAACTAAAATTGAATAATCAAACTCTCCCAAAGCTATTTGAAACTCACAATGCTATATATCTTAATTGCATTTTGCTACTTTAAGGAAATACACATTTTAAAACATTATATATAACTTTTTCTATTTGCAGTATGCTTTTAGAACTTATTGGGTCATAATAAATGAATACATAAACACATTTAAAATGAAAAGGGTATTAAAATATTTTTAATTTTCAAACTAGGTTCATTATATTAGTCATTTCCAGTGATCTGAACCAATAGAGACAAAAAATTTAATTTCCATTTGTATAATTCATAAATTTCAACACATTCAGCATCAAAAGTACAGTTAGCTACTGGGGTAAGCAACATTGGATTAATATCTTAAGTAACTTCAAATTTAGATCACAACACTTTGCTGTAAGCTGTCTTTGTAAATAAAGTTAATGGTGTTTGTGGTGTAAACCAATTCGTAATTTACTTTATTCAGAGGCTAAACATGTTCGAATTTACTCTGATGCAATTTTTTGCATGTCTTAATTTTTATCCCCCATCAAAAAAATATCTTCTAGGCACTCTCATCCGCAAAGTCAGCAAGAGAGCTACCTCTCCCTCGACAGCAGCGCCCCCTGGTGGCAGCCGCTCAAGACTCCCCCATTCTACTTCCCGGAGCCGCATTTCCCCATCCAGAAGCTGTATTCTCAACGCACGGCTTTCTGCAGCCGCAAAGAACAGCAGCGAGAGCGACACTTCGGAAGACGCAAATAGAACGCCGCAAAGGTCTTTTCGATCCCTGTCTACGGAATCTCAGTCTGGGCATAACTCGCCGGTAAGGAATTACTTAGCAATATTTTGATTGGTAAAGTTTTCTATTCTAAGTATTCCAGCTGCAGAATAATAATATTGAGATATTATTCTGTTGCTGGACCAAAAAATCAGTGTCATTTATGAATTTAAAATTTTCTGTAATTCATTACGAGTTATTTTATTAATTGCTTTTGTACAATGATTAACTTTTGCCTTTTGATTGGTTATTATGAAATTATATTTGACCTTCCTTTAAGAAAGTGTCCCATGAGGTTGGGAATGTATTTTAGTGCAACCTAATTTTAGTTTAACTTTACATTTTCTTTAAGATTTAATTATTGTTTCTCAGAAATTTAAATTACTATAATTCTTTCAAATAATCCCAAAACACAATTATTTCTTATAATATTTCTTTAAGAAATATATAATAATTTGGAAGTGTTATTTTTAAAGGAATTTTATTTTGTCAAGAATCCAATTTATACTTCATACAGGTAACTTATCAAAATTTCTCAAATGGTCCTACTTTTAACTAAAAAACCACACGTTTGAACTTCGACCCACATAAAAAAATATAGTGAGAATAAATCACTCTAGTCTCTACGCTTTTCTGGGGTTGGAAACCCAGTCAATAAGGCACTTGCCTTGCATGGGAAAGTCCCAAGTTTGGGCCCAGACACTACCAAAATACCTGCTGCTGACCTATAAACAGTCTTTGAAATAACAAAAAGTGACAAATAAAACCCTTTGTAGAAGAAGTGCACATTATACTCCAAAGTCCTGATGCTACCTTAATATCGCCCTTAAAAGTTAAGTTGAGTGTCTACCCAGGCGTTGGCATGTCACTTGACTGTGGTCTAAATTATGATGCCCATCACCAATAATGGTAATTGTATAGCTCTTGTGCAACGATAATTAAACTCAACTTTATGGTTTTCTCTCTGTAGATACTGCAACAATCCTACACATCGGCCCTGAGTCCCACCAAAAGGGCTTTTGGTATGGACAGCCCAGCCCAGAGCCAAATCTGCAGTCCCAAGTACGGACAAGGTTCGCCGAACATCCAGAAATCAAAGACAATGTCCGAGATCTATGGGAAAAGTGACGAAGATATTGCAAATGCGGCAACCAAGATACAGTGTGTGTGGAGAGGGTATTTTGTGCGTCACCACAATGTCCGTGTTGTGAAGTTCTTGCAGGAAATTCGGTTCAGGAGGCTGGAGGATCATATACAGCATCTGCATGGGCATTTGTGCCGGCTGACAGATTTTGTGCTGAGGTAGGAAGTTTTGCATTTTTATTGTTGATGGAAGAGTTGTGTAAAAGACAAGTTTAAGAATTGAGATTTTATTTATTATATATCTGTTATGTTTGTTTTTAATGATTGTTAAATATGTATTATGTATTCATATCCATTATTATAAAGTTGTAAAGTGACATCTATTGAATAAGTTTTAATGTTATATGTGCTAATAAGAGTACTTTAATTTCTTCTTCTCCGGTCTGCAAAATCTTAGGTGGAAAGTAAATTTCTAAATTGGCAACTTTTCGCATCATTACGCGAATAAAATAAAATTAAAATAGCAAACACAATTGTGAAAAAATCGTTAAGAAGGAATTTTAGATACATATAAACGTATATTTTTAGCTTTATAACCAAGGAGTTAATCAAAAATGGTATTCAAGGAACCAAACATTTATTGTGTTATAAACGAGTTGTTATCGTAAACAATTTTGACTATATTAACATTTTGGATTTTGCTCTAAAGTTGAATTGCTGGAATGAACGCTAAAAATAATTAGTTTAGTTTAGCATCTAAATTTTTTAAAAATATTTGTACTTAATACTAGTTTTTTTTTTACCCTTACACTTTTAGACAACAACAGGATTTGCAACATGAACGGGAATTACGCAAACTGCAAGCTGAAGACATTCGTCACCTACATGAAAAGGTAACCATTGCCCATTTTCCACGTATCCTGATAAATTATAAATTACTAGGGCTACCCATAGTTGTATAGCTAAACCATTTCAAACATTTAAAGTGTAGTAATTGTTTTCACTGCACTTCTAGTGTTTAGACCAAAGTTTAAAAACAATGATAAAAATTATTATTTGAATGAAAGTTTAGTTTTGCATTTTTAAGTACTGAATATCCATAGAAAAATTACTCAAATAGACACACCTCAGTTTGTTGCACATCCATTGCACTGTAGAAAAATCAGATAGTACCTGCATTCCATTAATTTATCGAACATATGTTCTATCACAGAAAAATTTAGTGTAAGAGATATAATTATAAGTAGCTTTAAGGTGAACATTTACGATGTTCTCTACACCACTAAAGCAAAAAATTAAAAAAGTTTATCAATTCTAATTGTTCTAGATGGTTTTACAACTTGAACATATAGATGATTCTTGAATAGTTAATAAAAGTAAGTACATATTAATATGATTGTATAATTTTGGTGTCAATAATTAGACTAATTATAGCTAATATTTAATTTATTATTTTTGTTAGTTTAACTATGTACGCATACTCTTACGGAAAAAGATAAAGAAACTTAAAAACATGTTGTAGACTTATTCTTGTGGTTTTTTAATTTTGCCAATAACTATTTATGTTAGAATAGAAACTGAATTTTGCATTAAAAGAAAGTTATATATTAATTGATTTCAGTAAATTTATATGAATGTCCTAAAGCTTCAAAATATTCAAATTTTTAATTTTATAACAAACTATAACACCTTATTATATTTTGACAATAACTCCTAAATCAACTCAAGTATAATAAATTATGCCAATTATGAAGCCCCTTTCCTTCACTTAACAAATAAAATCTTTTACTTTGCCACCAATACTTTTCGATATGATTGTTAATTTAAAGCATTACTTCATTTATATGAAACAGATATATATAAATTTTTTTCCTACTTCATGTGTTTTTATTCACTCTTTTTACCTGCAATTAACCACCCATTTTTCCCTTTGCCAGTTACATTTCCAATGATCTCGCTTGCACGCTTAGCTGCCATTTCTTGAGAATTTCTTTAACTTATCCCCTTTTCTTAATACTAACCTAATATGATTTCCAAAGGTTTAACTGATATACAAAGAATCAACCAAACTTAAGGTCAACCTTCCAATATTTATTGAATTTTGGTTGATTTATTAAAGGAAACTGATGAGTGGTTAATTCGTAATGTAATTGAATTCAATTATTGGCAATATAACTTGCAGCCCTAGTAATTTATATGCATTTAACTCTCTTTGCTTTTACTTAACTTTTTTAACCTTTATGATAAAAATAACATTATAGACAGATTTTAGGTACTAAAGTTCTGCACTTTCTTTCTATAGGCCAAAGATATACAGAAAACTGTCACAGCTGTTTTATCTAAAGCAAAAAACAATGTCTTACAGAACTTATCTGAACACGAAAATTCAAACAATCCTGACTCTAAACCTTCTGACTCCCTGAATCTTGGCTTGCGTTTTTCTTCCCAAATGTACCAAGACAACTCTAACATGTTCTCGCCCTCTTCACAATCCTCTGTTACTTCATCTGTACCCGACTTGTCTTTCAACAGATCTAAGTCCAGAAGAGACTTGCAACCTTCGGTGTCCGATGCTTCAGATGCCGACTCTGGCCTCCAAAGCATGGTGAGCCCAAATGTTGCTGCTGGTGATTACGATAGGCATGGCGTCGACCATACTGCTATGAATGGGTATGGCCACGAAACACCATCCGGTGATTGCAATCATAGAAATTTGAACATTAAGTTCAACTCGGAAAGAGACCTTCCTTTTGATGATCCAGCTTTGCAGGCAAAAATTCTTCAGCAAACCAAAAGCTTGGCAGCTGCCCGTCATTCTCTGCCTACAGCTGCCATTCCCTCTGTCGGAGAAGGAGGCTTTACCAAACCTAGTCATCTACCAAACCTAAATCGTGTCCGTCTGAGTAAAAACAGCGTTCCTCTGACTAAGACTAACTATGTTGAATACCCTAACAGTTCCGTAGAAAACTCCCCATGCTCTGTGAGCGGTGAACCCTATGTTTTCGCAAAGCAGCAAATTTATTCTAATATTGTTTCAAACCCACACTGTCCATCCAAGCAAGATGATCCCACCAAGTGGAAAAACTCTTGCCTGAGCAATGGATGTCCTGTAGATTCTCCCCAAGCTAAAGATAGTTCATTTCCAGAAACCCCACAGGGCTGCTGTTCCAAAACATGCATGTCCCACCAAATTAAAGACAAGGCCCAAGGTCACCATCCCCGGTGTTCAAAGCCATGCCCTGTGCTCCCTAAGAGGTTTGTAAAAGAATTTTTATTTTATTCAGGGTGTCTATAAAAGAACTCCGGGGTTTTGTGGCAAAATATTTTAATGAAATAAAAAACATACATACATGTTTTATACATGACTGAAAAGCTTACATTTTCAAGTTGGTTTTAACACTTAGTAAAGTTCTATATGAGCCCTGTTAGTTGCACGGCAGACGTCTAAACGGTATTCTACCTCTTCCCATGTCTGGGGGGACGGGGACGGTTGCCACACAAATGACTATTCGTTCCCTGAGATGTTGAACATCACGAATTTTCTCTGCATACACAAGATTCTTGATATGCCCCCAGAAGAAAAACGTTTCGTTTCTATGAGCCAAATAACACATTGAGCCTTTTGTTGCGGAGTCGCCATCATTTCAAATTTCGCGACGTCATTTTAAGGTCAACGCCCTGCAGCGCCGCCAACAGTTGATACAAACATTCCCAATTGGTATGAGTAAAACTTTTTAAGCTACTCTTTTCAGAGAAATCGACTAAATTTTGCTATATCTTTTATAGTTAGTGAGATATGAATTTTTAAAACCCCGGAGTTCTTTTATAGACACCCTGTATTGTGCAAAATAGTAAGATTCATTCTGTTTTCCCCAAAGATTGTCGCGCCAAGTTTGATATTTTGGGCTTACTTTCTAGATTTCGATACATAGAATTCGAATTGAATTTCTTCTGCTATAATATTTTATAAACTTTTTTTTCTGAACCAATTGGCAAAAATTAAATTTTCCTTTTCTTTGGTTTTCGATATATATTTTTAATAACTATGCAACTAAAGAAATTAAAATTCTTGGTTTTAATGAGGTTATTGCCCTACATTTTGAATTTTGTAAATTTTAATATTTCAAGATCTGTTAAATCAAAATCGATTTTTCTTTTTGCTTTAATAATTTTTTTATGTAATTAAAATGTTTAAAGCACTTTAAAATCTTAAAAATGATTTCTTCGAGATGGCGCCACTATTTAAAATTTTGTAAATCTTAGTGTTGCAGAATCTCCCTCTATTTAAACCGTTCTCCTATTAAACCTAAATTTTCCTCATTAATTGGAATTTTAACCCTCTGAGGGACACTGACGTATAAACCCGTCACCTGGCTGTCAGGTTTTCCAGCTATGCACATAATTTTTAAAAAATTATAAATTTAATAATTTTCATTAAATTTTAAAATTCAAAGCACGAAGGAACCATTTATAACCACCTACAACAGAAATATGATTTCTTAAAAATTAAATGGTCAGTTAAAATTTTTTATTTAAAACTCATGCAGTGAAAACAAGTTTACACTTTAACCAATTTGCTTATCCCTCAGAGGGCTAAGAAACTGTGGAAAAGTGACTTTCAACCCAGTGCCTCGGACTATATCAATCCATTGTAATCCAATTAGGTTAAACCAACTAGCCCAAAGCAAGATCATGTCGCCCATGGAAGACAAAGACTCACCTTCCTCACCCTGCACTGTGGAAATGACTGGGTGTATATCCCATTCCTGCTCATTCCAGTCAGATGGATTTACTGCCGAGGAGCTATCTGCAACTGCGACCGTCAAGTTATTCTCAACCAGGGCTGTTAGCATGACTTGCACCAATGGGGCCATGAGTCCTCAGACGAACGCTGCAAGGCCTTTGACGTTGAGCGATGCCTCGCCCCAAGCCAATCTGAGGTCTCCTCTGGTGCTGGCTGCTAGTGTCTGGGAAAAGAGGGTTCAGGACATTGAATCGACATTTCACCAGTTACAAACGCAGGTATGGATCGTTTGTGAATTTTAGATACATTTTAACTTAGTGGTTTTTTGGTTTCGTTTATATATGTTAAATTTAACCACATTTAAAGTCCAAATAAATTCAAATATAGATCTTATCACAAACTCAAGAGTTTTAAAATTATCTTGAAAATATTGGAGTACAACGTTTTATACTGCTAGCTGCTATTATTAGCCAAGGGACAGTCGAATTGACACAACTACTCTAGCAAGCTCTTTTTTTAGCCAGTTTAAAAGCATATAATATTTTTCCCAGCTAATAGTATTGGTGACTTGTCTACAGGCAATGCCACCCATAACATACGTCTTCTATTTTTGCTTCCTCTCCTAACAGTGATAACTACAGGATATTATTTTGTTTGTTCTTTCTTTGACCCATTATATATCAATACGATATTTTACTAATTTCTAAATATATTTGTTGCTAATAATCTATGAAAATTTTCTAAATTAAATGTAATGTTTAGATTCGAGACTTAGAAGGAGCGTTCGGGCAAATAGGACAATTTGGACAGTTCTTTTATCCTGGCATTTTGCAAGAAGATGCCAAAGATTCCAGACCTGGTAAGCAATGACAATCTTATTTGTACAAATCTAATTCTTATATCATTTATTGAATAACCTCACATTTAAGCTTTGCAATACATTTTGTCTTTAGAAAATTATTAAAGCTTTTTCTCTCTCCTTTTAAAACAATTTTTGTATTGGAAGTAGATTTCTTTGTAAGAAATTTAATATTATAAAAAATAGATTTTTAAATAATTTTAAAACTTTTTTTCGTATATAGTTTTAAAGTTAAGTACTAACAAAAATTACCACTAATTATGTAGGCAGTCAGAAAATTTACTATGCTATAAATAGTACTACTATATTTTAAAACTTGCAAAACCCTCCCAAGAAATTTATAAATGTGAACAAGGTGGTTCCTTGTGTTAAGGCATCATTCCACATCATGCAGGAAAAAATCCCACAAATAAATAATGCTGTGTATATGGGGCTGCTGGTACATGTTAAATCTGTTGTGGCTTAAAGTCTTCACTTTGCGTGCTATGACGTTGTAAGGTTGTTTGTTTTTATTTTCCACCGAAAAATTCAGTTTTTTTTTTTCTAATTTTCCGAAAAAAGTGGTTTTTAATTTATTTTCTTGTTCTAACAAACCAATATAGCATACCGCTGTTGTTTCCTAAATTCAACATGTCATGGGGCGTTGATCGCATTCCTGCACCATTTCCCCCTTGTAACAAATAGTTTAGCGATCGTCAGCTACTGTACAAATGGTCAAAACTTGGGTTAGATTTAAGCGGTATGGCATTTGCGATGCAAATTCACTGAAACAGGGATACAAATAGTCAACCGATTCGCTGCGATACATTTGTTTTTACGATTGTTTACTTTTTCTTCGCATCGTAATTCGGTGAAATTAAACTTAAAATTTCAATAAACTGCAAGTTAAAATAACAGATTCTAATAAGGAAGATAAAAATTTCTATCAAAATTGGAAGATTAATTAAGATTAGATTACACTAAGATGTCTTTAAATCTCGGTCAGCCAGTGCAATCTCTCATTAGAAGAGGAGTCCAATAATGCTTCTTGATTTACTATTTTCCTGCCTAAGTAATTTTCACAAAATCTACCGCTGACGTCACATTGCATCAGAATGATTGACACTTCTCAGGCTCTGCGTGATCGGAAGAGTATCTTGTGTAGCTCCAGATGAGGCCAAGTTGGACAACCAGAATATTTTTTTTCTGATCAAGTGTCCGTAATCACAAGAACAGCTTTAAAGTTAAACTACTTTTTGTTTACGTTTGAACCTTTTTTTTCTACTTCAGCCTATACTAGGGTTTCTGATTTTAGACATATTTTAGTTTTAAAAAAATAGTGTCGGCTTATGAATGCTTATTATATTTAGATTTTATGTTGCTAGTAAATTTCTAGTCCTTGAATTTTTATGGAAAAGTGCTTGAATTTTGTTTTCTTAACAAATGTATGAACCATGTTAATGAGGATATGCATTGAAAGACCAAAAGTTGGGGATTTCAATCCCACAGAGGCAGTCAAGATTTGTAGCCTACTTTTCTTTTTTTAATTCGAAAGAATTTAAAAAAGAAAAGGTAGGTATTGACATACGGTCGATATCCGTCCGTCCGTGCCCCCCTTCCAAAATCGGATCTTAAAAATTTTTTTTATTAGAAAGCTTTGACCTCAGGGACCCAACTTTCATATTTTTTGTCCACCTGTCTCTACGTCCGGACGGACATAAATCTACTATCTGTCGCCAAATTTCCCATTGAATTAGCATTGACATTCAATTTTGAGTCATTTAAATCACTGTTGCCAAATCAACAATGGCATGAGAAACTTTATTTATTTAAAAATATTTGAAGCAAAATATTTTTTTATGAATCAGTTTGGAATGACGTCATAAAATGTAGCACAATATGATTCTTTGATTGTTCATTAATTGTTTACCAAGAAAGCTGCATTCAGGGCTGGGCCGTTACTTGTTTAAATGTAACTCGTTGCAATTACAATTACTTTTCATAAAAAGAAACTAATTACCTGTAAAATTACTAATTTCCAAATGTAACAAATTACAATTACTTTCAAGATTACTTTTTACGACAAAATTTCATATTTACAAATGTTTTGAAAAATAAATTATAAATGAATAAATGTTTTTTTTTTTTAATCGACTTTATTAAACAGTTTGCAGAAAATTTACTTATTGGGGTACAACAAAAGATGCATCTCAAAATTTTTGTCACTTACACAGCTACGATTGGGTCGGAGACATAAACCACCAGAACTAACCTTTCAACAGCCGTAAGGGCTGGAAAAAGGGTATTATTTTATTAACGTGCTTTTAATTGTTAGTAAGGTACAGAATACAGTCATATTATGGTCGTTATTTTGGAAAGATGTAGACAGCTCAAAATCAGCTTCGGCGGAAGGATGTCTAGTTTTTACATTCTCAAAAAAATCATCATCACTGCTAGATGAGTGTTTAATCACTGCAATCAGTAGGGAACGTTTCATTTTTGTTTGTTTGAACGTTAACAATATTTCTCCTCTTAGCAAAGAGTATGTTAAAAAAAAATTATTTAGTTTTTTAAAAAAAATAATTTTGTTTTGGACATTTATTAGAGTGTTAATGATAAAATTAATAAAAGTAACGCGCTACTGTAACAAAGATTACTTTTTCAAAAATTATGTAACGAATTACCTGTAAAATTACTGGGTTCTCAAATGTAACGAATTACCTATAAGATTACTGTAAAAAGTAATTATTACAAGTAACGTGTTACTTGTAACGCGTTACCGCCCAGCCCTGACGGCATTAATTGTTAAGTAACAGGAAAGTAGGCTATTTTAGTTCTTAAAGAACTTCTTAGTTTTTTTTTAATAAACCGGTGCCTAAATTTCCAGCCTTGTGGAACTGCCAAACGACCAACACTTGATGGTAATACACCAAATAAACAGCAAAACATGTTTCAGACACAGACAAATCTGATGAAGATGAACCCCCCTCCCATCAAACACCATAAATAAAAGAAAATGTACTTATTTTAAAGTGTTAATAAAGAAATTAAAAGTACATATAGTAGTATAGTATTATATAATTATTAACATTTGTCATGTCGTGATAATTGTTAAAATTTTAATTTTATTGGTCGCGCTTAGTTCAGCTTTTTTGGTTCTCCAATCCAAGCATTTGGTTTGGATTCAGCTTTTTTGTTCAACTAGCACTAACATCCCTGTAATAAGCAGGTTTCTGATTTTGGAAGAATATTTTGTTTAGAAATAAGGGGTTTAGCTTATATGCAGATCGGCCTATACACGAGTATATACAGTAGTAAATTTAAATACAACATGCACTGTGGCAAGAGCCACACAACATGTATAAACTTCATGATATACAATACTTTTTTTTATAAATTTTTCTTTAACAAAAAACTAAACAAGTACAATACAGAACACTCTAGGGATTGTTAGAATCCCATAGAAGTGACTAGAAAATAAACAAGACATATTTAAAATAATAATGATGCAAAATGGACGTGACTGTGAAATAAGGCAAAGGCGTTGGTGCTGTTTCAAAATAAACAATACTATTCCCAAAATTAAATTTCTACTGAAAGCAGGTAAGATTTTAACTTAAAAAGAACACAGTAATATTTCGTATAGTTTGCAGATCAACTGAGAGATTATTGTATTGTTTTTGAGCTACATAAGAATAATAAGCAAAAAACAAAAATAATAACTAGAAGTTGTTCTCGTATGACATTAAAACATTCATGTTTCTGTAGCAATCCACTGTGCTGAACCAACGGCTGGCACCCTCGTCCTGGACATGCCAAAAATCAACTTCAAGCGCTCCTCATCGGAAAACGAGAGAAACGACCGCCTGTTCCAATCCTGCTTCCCAGGGGGGGTCCCTTACTTGCCCCAATCTTCATCCCAGCAACAGCAGGCCTGCGGCCTGAACCAGCGAAACGATTGTCGAGTGGAAGAAGTTGAAACGGAATTCCAGCCCTTGCAAGAGGAACCTGAGAATGTCTCGAATCTATCTGGTGATAGTCAAGAAGCTAAAAGCTAGTTTTGCTTTTATTGAAGCTATTTTGCTTTTAAAACGCTAGTTTTGCAATTACAAATTAGTGAGGTGTTTTTATTTTTTTGAAATAATGCTGTTATTATGCTGTTGTTTAGTTTTATTAAGTTTTGACATTATGTTGGTATCGTTTAGAGTTGATCTGTGATTTTCATATGGTTGTTTATTATACAACTCATTAGTGAAATCTCTTTTTATTTAATTTCCATTTTATATGAGTTATGATTGTTTTTATACTTCATTTATTTATATTTTTGAAAATAGATAATATTTATTTACTATCTTTTGTATTTACAAGTACCCATTGTAACACAAAATTTGAATGAGGGATTCTCAAAGTTAATTTCTAATTGGAAGTGAAAAAATTCTAAATGGTTCAATTTGTCCCCTTTATATATTTCTAATAACAAAAAAACTCCATATGTATAGACTTTTAAAAATGGCAAATGTTGAAACATAAAATGGTTTTCTTCCTAATTTAACTATAAATTTGTCATTTTTATTTAAAAATTTAAATGTATTTTATCTCGTTTAGTTACGTGTCTTTGCCTTGTTAAACAGTTTGTTTAGAAGTTCTAAAGACTTGAGGATCTATTGTTTAAATTTTGTTACCCTTTTTCCTTGGTTTATCATGAAAAAGCCTCCAGCAAACACATTTTGGTGTTTATATTTTCTATGTCTGTAAAGTACATAGTAGGAGTTTTATCAATACTTATTGGGAAGAAATTTTGCAAGCAATATAAAAAATTAAATTTTAATTTGTTGTATAGGATTTAACTCTAAATAGACCTTTTTAAAAAGTGCCCCTCAATAACTTATGCAAATTTCAATTTTCAAAATGAAATTTAATCCTCCGTACCCAAAATAACATTTGTTTTTAAACTGCAACATTAGTAAAACCTGTATTTTTTAGATAATAAATAGGGTAACCAGACTCATGCATTTTGCACAACTACTTTTTATGTTAACACTGCAGGTTTCAACAAGCTCCCCAAAACCTAAATTTTATATGTTTTTATGCATGCCTTGAAAATGTCTTGCATTTTAAGAGCAAATAAAAAACATAGTATATAAACAAAGAAAATAATAGTTCAAATATTCCAAACTCTATACAAAAGTTTAAAAAAAAATTGTGTAATAACATTCTAGCCAAATCAACTTCAAAATACAGTACAGAACTTGAAATATTTTATGTAGAATGTATCAAATGCTATCTAGTTCAGTTACACTAGCCCTATAATAAATTGCATTGGATTCTTTCATATTCAAGGTGGTGTAAGTTTATTCTTAAATTTATAGTAATCGAAACTAGTCATTTTCTCTATAATTACTTGAATGCTTGCTAGACAATCCAATAAATTGATTGGGTATGGTTGTTATGTACAAGTTAGCTTCGCTTATGTCTAATAGTATTACTTGTTTTGAAAATATTTGTTTTTCTTTTTGTATTGTATGGGTTTTTTTTTAAAAAAAGGACTTTATATCTATATTGGTCAGTTTGCTTTTGATCTGTTTTGCATTGATAGAAATATATTTGAATGGATATATAATATATACTTGGGCATTGTATTCCATGTTATGTTCAGGTTTTGAAAATTGTACTTTTGATATTTCAAAATGAGAGTAAGGACTTGAGATTCCTGTTCTTTAAGTGGTCTTGAACTTAAAAGTTATAAAAAATTGAATGGGGAATCTCTTATACTTCTTAATGCTCATCCATACTTTTAGCACCTAATTTTGTTACGCCATTTTATATGCAACTTCGATTCCAACAATTGTTCTTTAAATATAGAATCCATTGCTTAGTTTTTTCTACCCGGAACCCTTCTTTAACCCATTATATTACTATACTCCTAATTACAACCCAAGGTTCAAATACACTTCTTTCCCCTACCCCTTTGCATGTTTTTCCAGGAAACACTGTGAGTGCCGCTGTTCTAAACCTACCTTGTTCGAGGTTCTGCTGTGAGGTTAATTACAATTGCTTTCCAATCCCAAGTAGCGTGGGGGAAAAAAACAGTGACGCTCAGACCATTTCCTGGAGAGGGAGTAGGGGAAGAAACTAAATTTGAAGCTTGTGCTGTGATTGGAAGGACTAAAATAAGTTAAGGCTTATTTTATTAGTTATATTGTTTAACTGTAACAGATACAAACACATTTATTAAAGGAATGATAGTTTTTCTTCCAATACAAAAACTTAACTCCAAGACTTAAAACTTTAATTTTTAATTTTAAAACATTGACTCCAGAACTGTAATTTTTCAAAAACTTGAAAAATCTGTTAACTCTGTATCTGTTTTTAGCATCTTATGTAGTGATAATAAGTTGCCCATTTTCCTTATTGTCAGAGGGTGAAAGGGTGCTTTATGTGACACAATCAAAAATTGCATTTTAACCTGGGAATATAAAAAAAAATTATCTCCTCTTATTGCTTATAGTAGTGCAAATTTATCTTTAACTGTTTTTCTATGCAAGCGATCGACATATTTTACGTGATTTCAACTCACAAACTATTTTTTGCTACCTTCTCAAGTGCCCAATAATTTTGCTCATGAATTTTGCTATATTTTATACTTGCTGCCTTGCACGCTGTGTTTCTTTTACAATTTTTACGCTTAGATAACACGGAAAAATGTCGAATGAAATGGCACTATACATAATACTGGATTGTAAGTTTTGCAGTAACATCAATAACGTGTGCTATATATTCATATTTCGTCCAAATACTGCACGTACTTTTAATGGGTAAAATATTGATCGAAGACAGACTTTTAAACTTGATTTTTAAACCTTATGATGCATTAAATTTATATTTTAAATGCTATAATTTATGTTTAAAACTTATGTTGCTTTTAAATAATATAAATCTGTTTTTTCATTATAATGTAAGTAAACTTAATACAATATTTTAAACAGTAAATTATGAAATATTGAAAAAAATAAACTTTCTCTTGACACCTGGAATCCGCAAAATGATTATTACCAAGTTAAAATTGGAGAGTTGGTGGTTTGGTTGAATTTAATGTCACTACAGCTACAGTTGGTAGGTCTGTTATAGGCAGCAGTTATATAATTAAAGAGTTACTTATATAATATCACACCGTGCGTGGAAGAGTGACATATCGGACAAATATGATATTTTGAGTTGTAAATGCTTTAATATTGAAAATTTAGATATCTAGTGATTAAAGCAAATATTTAATCAATTGGTTGAAATGAAGAATCCTTATTTTTTCTATAAAATAAACTTTAAAAAATATGAAAAAAAATGGCCTTCAAACAATTTTGTGAAAAACTAGCATTTTAACGATAAGTCACTTTTCCGTGCACAGTGCGATATCAACGTGTGCTTTTTTAAAAAATGACAATAAACACATAGTGACTTGGATTAATTTATTTGTTTTCCTATTACTAAAACCCAACTTTAATTTTTGCGAAAGCCTTTATTGCATCAGTTACTCTTGTGTAGTACTAGTACCACCTAATATACTCAACTCAACCTTAATGCATCACAAGGTATTTGAATCAATTTCTCATGCATTTATCTTAAACTGGAAGTTGTTATGTTAAGCTGTAGATAAAATAGTTGTTATATCCTAGATCTTTTGATAGTTTTATATTAGTTAATTTTATCTTGTTAGTATTTTGTTTAAACTTTATTGATGAGGACTGAGAACATTTTGTTTTCTTTAATATAATTCTGTAAATAATGTAGGTAATCTGTCCAAACCTGTTTGTGTTGTTTGTAGATAGTATTCATGTTATTTATGCTAAATTTCTATTGTTAGAAGTCAGTAAATGTAGCTTAAATCAATTGAATGTAATTTAGTTATTTAACTACTTAATTTCATATGTTGCACTCAGAGACAAGGGAAAAAAGCATTTAGCAATGAAGCTAAATTTGCATTGGGATTGTTTGGAAAACTAACAAAACACATAATGATTAAATTTATATAGGTCATAACATGCTTTGGAGAATATCTTAAACATTATTTACAATTTTAATATGTTAATGATTAATGTGTGTCAATAAATAATAGGTTAATTATAGTGGTATAAAGTTCGGTCACTAAGTTTGATATAATGTTTTGGTCACTTATGTTTAGACAACAAATTTTATTTGTAATTTTAAAGAAAATACTGCAACACATTTAGTTCCTTTTTTCACCCAGTGGGCGCTTTATGTCTACGATTGTAACACATGCATTGAAAATGCCCTTTGTAATCATAAACCATTCCTATCTGTAAATATGCTTTATAAATGTACAAATAGTTTGTTGTAAATTGCAAAACTTTGAAAGTATGCATATTGTATATGAATAACCAAAGAACTGGTCGAATGGTTACTTTTATTGTGATATTCCATTTCTTTAAATGTGTTCATATTTTTTTGTTGCAATTGCATTATTTTTACACTGATGTTTATGTTACCCTTTTTTTACTGATTGTTTTCTTTTATCTTAGTAATTTATCTACTGCTGCTATATAATAAAGCATTCATACTTGTTTGTGAACGTTTCTTCTTTGAATGTCATAATGTAATGGAATCCATAACTATTTTACTTTATAATGGAAATTTATATGGATAGAGCAAATTCTTGGTTCGAACTTGTTTCCTAATGTAATCAGTTTATCAAAACTAAATATCAAAAGTTCCATGGCTACTTTTCCCCCTTCATTAAATAGTGCTTTAATTAACTAATGTCAAATATAGGGTCACGAAAGTATTACGATGAGGTCGAAAAACCGAAAGGGAGATTTTTGTGTTTTGTACTGAGCTGATTCTAAAAAAGTAGTTTTTGAACATTGGTCTGTCTGAAACCACTCTACGGCTCATCAAACTAAAAAGGCTACAAACTTCAAATTTGGTACACGAGTTCCTAGTACCTTTTGGACATAAGAGTCATGAAGCCGAATTTCACCCCTTGAAAATCGTAATGGTATTCCTATGGAGAATTTTCTTCGACTAAATGACGCCCCAATTTTAATACTGGCCACTAGTTTTTGACACCATTTTAAAGAACAAAAAAATTAAAATAGACTATCAGAAAAAAAAATTTGAAAATCACATCTTGAGTATTTTTAATAATTTTTTAAAGTTTGGAAATCAGTGGCAAATACAATGTCTTTAGTGTATGACGATGTATCTCAGTAAAAAAATAAAGATACTGCAATAATTATATATTTTGAACACAATCGAAATTTTTATTTTTCAGTTCATTACGAAATAAAAATTTTAATTGAAATATTTGTATTTTTCAAAAATTTAAGAAAAGTTGTTGCTATTTTTTGGAAAGCGAATTATGGCAACCCCACATTTGGCGATCACCTGAAAGGTGTCGCCAACTAATTTAGAGTGTACGTTATCTCTCTACATATGGTGGGGGGTTCTCCCTAAAGACGCTGGAGTTAGTGTCGCATCTGTCAACATCTGGAACCCCTTTCCCCCCTGTACTTTGCATAGAACCATTGGTGACTTCGTAGAAAATGCCTTTGCGGTTTACCAGTGGCTTGCTGGTAGGGGGGGGGGGGGGGAGAGGGGGAAGCATCGGACTTACATAAGGGGGTTGGGTTTCGCTTGGTAACAGGACAGTCGTATGGGACAATTCAAAAGCCGGTTTGAGAAAGCTAGGGCTGTGGTCAACGAACGTTTTTTTCTTTATTACTTTTTCTTGTTGTAAGAATTCGGAATAGGGTAATGGTTATTTTTGAAATCAAATAAGGATGCATCAATTTCAATAATATAAGATGAAATGGTAGGTTACAGAAAAATGTGCTAAATTGGCATATTAAAAAGACTGATGTTACTAATTGATCATTTGAAACATTAATTTTCATTCACTGTAATAAAAAAAGATAACTCTGTTGGTACTCAAAACTTTGTTTATTGAATTTAAAGATACAAAATACAATAGCGTTTTTAGTTGATTAATACAAAGTTTAATATAAAACTTATCGTGTCTTACTTCCAAGCTTCTCAAATGTAAAGCAGAGTAATAGATAAGAATTTAACTGAATTTAATCAGCATTTTGAAAAGAAAAAAAGCCACAAACATTATAAAATTGACTTAGCTAAGTTATCTTTTCATGCATCTAAGTATTATTAAAAAAGAATAAATTAACAAAAACAGATCTGCATAGTTTTTAATTTGACCCCAAAAATAATCTTTAGACTGACTCAAGATATACATCTAGTAAACCATATAGTTGCAACTTACGATATTAAATTCATGTTTTTAATTCTGAAAATTTAAACAAATATTGTAATCCTCCACAACACCCCCTCCAATATTTTGATTTTGAAACATATTTTGTCGATAGATATTTTCAGGATATTAGAGATTGTAATGTCACTCTATATCAGGGAACCAAATTGCAAAATTCAGTTTATCTCCTTTCTTTAGGGAAACAACTAGAAACTGTTATTCTTTTAAAATTAAATTGACTAACCTCATGATGATATAAACTTAAAGATTATTGAAAACAATCCAATTTACCCCTGATTTTGGACAAAAAACAACTTGGCCAAATTCAGCAAGGATTTTTATATTGTGATTTCTTCAACTGATTGAGCATTAGAATATTGTAAAGCAAAACGTTGGAACAATCATTGCAAAACAACTAAAACTAAATCACTCAGAATTAGACAGTGCCACATGACTGAATTCCAATGTTGCTGTTAATTGAAATTGATAAAAGATTTTGAACATAAGAAGGATATTTAATTTTTTAGATTTCACATTACGTTTATAACGTAAACTAGGTTTGTAACAGACACTGGTACTTAGAATCGATTCTACACAAAATTCAAGAATGTGTCTAAAAAGGTGCCAATATTACATCGGGACATCTACATAGGCCCAGTTATCACTTCCCCAAGAATAAATCAAGTTTTGTCAATAATCATATTTAACCGAAGTGTCACATTCCAAAGACTATTTATTGAAAACCATAACTATCATAAGGAAATCCTTTATTAGGTGTTATCTATTTGAAGCAAATTAAAACCGTGATACTTTTTAACTATTTTACATCGCCATATTTTTCAACGTTATATTTCTTCAACTGAAAGTTCAGATGAATGAAAAAAATTCTTCATTTCTTTCATCTCTATGAATCTACGTTGCTTGATAGCTGAAGAATTAGAAATTCAAGTTCATTACTCCTTTCAAAATGTGAAGTGAGTGTCCTATATGTCTAACTTCTAAGCTACTTTGAATAAGATTTGCATATCAAGCAATAATATCTCCTTTTGGAATGTACCCCAATATCAAATTTTTAAAGCTTTCTCTAACACATTTTCTTGAAGAAAGCATACATTCTATGCATCATATTGTAATTTGCAGGAATCGTCTGTCACCACTATAGACTTTCCACATGTATCCATAACTATCAAGGCATAACCACATATCACCACATAACTATCAAAGCACTTATTTTTTATTACATCTTTGCATCAGGATTAAGAAAATAATTTCTTCTTATAAATGACTAAAAATATTTTCCAAGTCAAATCATAAAATCAACTGTTCCAGTTTCCAAATTCAAAATTCGGAGCATTTTAGTATGTGCTATGCTTATAGCTATTGTCACAACTGAGATCTTTTTTTTCTTTTGTAAATTAAGTAAAATATATGTAAATCCTTAAAAATATTACATTAGAAAATGGGGGACGTACATGAATTACTTCATGCACAGAAGGGGAGGGAGGGGTGCGCTCCAACGTGACGGGTCGTGACATGGAGGGGGTAGGGGTAATCGCAGGGCCGGATTAAGCAGTGTAGGGGCCTGTAGGCAGTTTATTTTGACGGGGCCCCCTTGGCTCTCCCCCCCCCCCCCGCTCTCTTTATGGCATGGAGAAATGCTACACTTTTTTTACAGTGTATATCAGAACTCACATAAATAAAATCAATAGAATCCAAATTTTTAAATTGTGGAATTAATTGTTTAGGAATTAATTTATCAATACCAATAAATCAAAATTCTAACAGATATACGCAATTGATCTAAAATTTAAACAATTACCCACGGAACACTATGTCCATAAAAAATATAAAAATAGTGCATATTAAAGCGAAATTTATATTTTTACGAAAGCTTAACTATATTAAGTTTTGACATTTAAAAAATTAAATTAAATTTTTATTAATATCTTACCTTTAAACAGGCCTTTAGTCACTTATGAATGACAAAAAAACTCGATCCAGACAGAGAAAAAATAATCAACGATTCCACACAGAGTCAAATACTAAACTGCCCAACACCGAAGAGATTCGGAGGCTATAAGGATTGAATTGAACTTACAGCCTTTGACACACCAGCAATAAATTTAGTGTCTTATCTATTTTTTGTCAATTGGCCAGTGTCGGAAATCGGTCGAAGATCTGGTAAGTACTGAGAATACGTACTAGTGCCTCTGAAAAAGATGTTTCGAAACTGTGGGAGGCCGTAAACAATTGTCTAGAGTTTCAAACAAAAACCCTGCTCCGGTATCCACGACACAGCCTTTTTTTGTTCATAAAACCCAAAAGGTTTCATCGCCTGCTTTGATAAAAATCGGATAATTTTTGCAGAAACTAGAAATAGGGATTCGGATTTTGTTCTTGGAAAGTGGAGGTGACGATCCCCAACCATCCCTACTCACGGAAAGTATTTGTTTCGACAGCCTATACCCCTCCCCTCCACACACACACCACATTATAAAAAATATCTTGTCTTGTGTTTTGTGGTGTTAAATTACTTTCAGCAGAAAGTGTTTTTTTTAGAAATAAAATTTATTATAAAACTATATTATTTTACTGTTTACCTACCTATGTACCTTACAAAATATGATTTTTTATAAAACTAAATGTTGCTTGCAATGGGTCGTACATTTTTTTAAAATATGATTTTGTCACATTTTGGGAAAAAAAACAGTTTTTATGCACACTGTATGTGGTAGATTTCATGTAGATATTTTGATATTTGTCTTACCAACTTTTCAATATTTTATTTCCGTCGAATACGTACTTGTATCTTTTACTATTTCATATTTAAAATTAAATGATTTGCAAATTTTTCACTGATATTTGATACACTTTAAGGCTTGATTCTACTGTCTCTGTCCGCGTGAACATTGATGTCTTTCGTACAGACATACAGGAGAAAATATTGGTCCATGTTGTCATACCTTTCAAATGAAAAAAAAAAAAAATTAATATCGTAAATTAGAACGGAATTTGAAAGAAGGATACAGACAAATAGTCGGAAATCTCTGCAATGTTAATACCAAATTTCTTTTCTTTTTGAATTATTTATGGAATAAAAAAAAAGGAAAGTTTGCAAAATAATAATAATTTTTGTTTGTTTTGGAGCAAAAATTATAAATGTGTTGGAATTCAGTTAAAAACGTGTATTTTTAAATTTCTCAAAAACCATCTTATAAATTAGGCGTATTTATGGGTATTTTTTTTAAAAATCCTATGAGCTTTTTTATTTGACAAACGTAAACGTTAGTAAATCGTAACCAAAACACCTACTTCCTACTAGAACCTCGAAACAAAAATTTGATCATCGATTTAAAATTACTTCTAGTGGACCCAAACTTAGCCAAATAAAAACCTATCAAAGATATCTTGATGTGACCAGTTTAGATCGAAGTAGCCAAGTTAGGTGCTATTTATATATCTATAGCTTTTGTGTTTGTTACAACCCTGTAGGAGAAGGTTGTGAAAGCTGCAAAAATAGCTAGCCCCTTACAACGTATTTCGCAGAAGACAGTGGTAATTGTATCCGACCATGTTTATTGCCTCAGATAACGTTAACTTCTCTTGGGCCATTACCACGTGTTGTGAGGTGGGTGTGAATCTGGGGCCCCTTTAGGGTTTGTGTTGTGTTTGTTTTTCAACTCGAGCGATGAAATTCCCAACTTCCAAAAAAAAAATATTTTCGGGAGCAAAAACGTAAATTCTGAGGGGCCTCTTCCCTCTTTTGACTTGTAAGTTGCGGGGCCCCTAAAATGTACGGGGCCTGTAGGCAACTGCCTACCTTGCCTAATTGGTAATCCGGCCCTGGGTAATCGCTTGCGTGACGTAACGATTCGGAATATTTCACTTTTACATTGAAAATCTGTTTTGCATTAAATGAAGTTTGAGAAAAAAATCTTAATTTTTTTTATCATAAGATCATCATGAGAAACACTTTATTTCAGAAAGAGGATAGGGGGATTATTATATGCCACAACGTTGGAATTATTAGCCTCTTACATTTTACAGACCTTTTCCTAATGGTACTTCGTAACACGCTGTAAATTGTGACACTATCTTGACCAATCAGAAGACTATCAGCTACTTACTACAGAGGACTAGTCCTATTACGATGCAGATAATTTATACTTCATAAAGTAGTACACTATATATATTAGTATTTTTCTGTAGTATTAAATGCAATAGTAGTAAAATATAAATTATTTAAAACTTTAGTTTTGGGTCATGTATCCAATGCATAATGATACATGACCCACCTATCAGGGATACGTGACCCAACAACAAAATGTGGTAGTATAACTTAAAATAATCAAAAATACTTTTACCAAATAACAAAACTAATATCATATTATAAAGTTTATATAAATTTCATAGTATTTTCAGACAAAATTATTACTTTATTTTTATCTCATTAATTATGCTTATATTAACGAAATAATCAAATTTAAAAGTAAATTCTGTTCGAAATACGAAACTGGGGCTTCTTTATTTTGCAAAGAAAACACATGTGGTTGAAGAATCGCTACTATTTTATCAATATCATTTTGGGATGCATTATCCATTTTAGGACATTTGAAACATTTTCCATCAATTTTTTCTGCATATTGAATTGTAAGCTCGTTAAAAAAAATTCCTTGTACCTTCCAAACAAACCTTATACTTCGTTAAAGACCCAGTCATTTACTTTTGGGACTCCCGTGATATTTTAAAAAATTTACTTGGTCTACTTTTGTGTTTACTTGGGTCACATATCCCTAATTGGCTTGGGTCACTTATCCCTAGTTGCACTTTTTTTGTTTAATCCCAAAACAAAGACATTTGCGAATAATTACATTAGCAATATTATGCATGTAACTGTAGCTAATAGCATGAACTAAACAAATGACTAATTGAAAAAATCTTTCTTTTAAACCAAAAAATGTAGACCGAAAAACCTTACGCTCTCAAAAATTTACTTTCAGTGCATGAAAACGTATTTCTTCGCATAACTTAACAAATACGCTATGATTCAGCTTTTTTTTTCACCATGTGATCAACTGGCTGAAAGGAAAAAAGTGATGCCACTTTCAACTCACATAACTTTTCCATTGCTGAGAGAAAGGCATTGGGTCATGTACCCTTAGGGTCAAATGTCCCTAGTTCCCCCTACATTCTATGCATCATATTGTAATTGCAGGAATCATCTATCACCACTATAGACTTTGTACAACAAAGATCTGTATTGTGGTTGAAAGAACTTTGTAGTATTTGAACAAACCAAAGACAGTTGTTACGTTAAGGAAATTATTGTAGCGTTTATAGCAAATCACTGATAATGAATTATTATAAAGAAACCCGTCGTAAACACAACTTTTCAGTTTCGCGAAATTGCTTCGATGAAATAATGTATTAATCATAATTAAAATCTAGGAGTGTGTACCACTTCATGACTTTCCATTACCGTTCATTGAATCAATTACATCCATCTGATAATGACAGACGAAAATTTTTTTACAAAGAAAAAACAACAATTTTTTTTTAATTCAGCGTCCTCCAAAAGCAAAATTCGGATTTTCGACCGCACTTCAATACTTCCATTACATAATCTTTCACATTCGTTAATTGAAATAATAAATTAAGAAAAAAAACATAAAATAGTTAAACTAACATCAAATAGTTTTAATTTTAGCAATTTTACTTTAAAACATTTTAAAATCGATTTTCAGAAAAGATTTTTTGTGCCATAAAAAATTTCTTCTTTAGGCAATCATTCCAAATATAAACTTTTAATGACGTAATATGGTTGCAAAAAATATAATCACTTTATTACATTTCTTTACTTCTACAAATGCTTCTACAAATTGTAAGCTTTAGTATCAGAACCAGTTAAAATAGTTATCAGCTAAAACCACCCAGAACCCCGACATTCAAAGAATCCTCTATGTTCTTATCTCTTCATCCCCTCTAGATGGAGAGGGTAGGAATCCAGACCCTGGGGGGCCTCAGTCCTGGGGCCTCGAATTTCATTGGCGATAAAAAAAACGCACTGAACGATTGCTTTTCGCCTAGTAGGCGATAAAGTGTTTTTTCTAGTTTAAAAACACGGCGACATCTGGTTTTCGAGAAAGATAGTAAAAGAGTTCGTGCCGATGAATTAATGACTCATAAGGTTTTTGAAAGGCTATGTCCTGACTACGCCACAAAAGCAACAAAAATTGCCGACTTGGCAGAGTCAACCACCATGCTATTGCATTGCTTGGCGCGCTTGGCAGTCGCCAAATTTTGTTGCCTTTGTGGCGTTTGTTGTCGTAGTGATGACATAGCCTTTGGACATAAGGTTTTTGATAGAATCCTAGTTTTTTAATTGATATATCATAATCTTTATCAAACTCCAATAATGGAACCATGATATAACAGAACTAATATTAATAAACAACTTACTATTAACTTGGAAAATAACAAGTTACTGTTATTGATAGGTCGATGTTCTTATAATGCATATTCACAAAAATATTGTTTATATTTTCTTTTTTCGGAGCTATAAGAGAAAAAGCGGGACATTCGATCCAGGGAAAAAAAATTTAAGAGGTATAGGAACCTTGTTGTTTGTAAAAAGTGACGCATTTAAGAATGGTTTGTCTCGCCACTTTCACACCACAAACTACTTGTCACAAATAGAACAACACATCTTATGGTAACTATTTACCAAAGTAGTATATATTTTGATTTACTGTTTATAATTAAAATCTATATTAAATGTTCTAAAAACTATAATATGAGAAATATTTAATTTTTCTAAAAACCACTTTCCTCTCTTTCATAGACATTTTAAGTATTTTAGAGAAAAAAAAAAACAAATTTCTGGAGCCACAAAACATTGGGGACATATTTGAACTTATAATTTTAAAGTTTAAATATTAAGACTGCATTAAAATCAAATGAACTATTTTGGCATTAAACCACACTCCAAAAAATTCTAATAAGACTGTAAAGAGTTTTTTTTATTGAATCATAACATGAAAATACTTAATATTTTGAATCTATTCATAAAATACACCATAAAAATCAAATTCAGACTCATTACATTATCTCTGTAAATTGTTACATCATAACCTATTGTACAGCATTAAATAAATTTTTCAGCACTGATTTAAAAACTCACATAACTGTAGAATAGTAAAATATTTAATTTTTAATAATTTATCAAATATCACTTCAAATTGATAATTGCACTAATCAATTAAGGATTGTGTTGAGTTCAATTATCAGGACATTAGAGCTACATGTTATTTTTGACGACGGTCATATTTGAGAACCACAGTCAAAAATATTTTATAAGTACAAGTCGTCTGAACAGTTTGCAACAAAGTAACTACTCAGTTGTGGTGGCTAGTATTGGGTATTTGTGCTGATTAACAAAGTACTCCCCTTCCAGTGAGTCAGAGAAGGAATGATTGATGTGGCTTCCATTACTGCTGCCTGAACAGTCTCAGGTTTTGCTTTGGTTACGTGAAGGTTGTCAGATGTGCATCTTTAGATGGTAATACCAGGGTCTGATCTAGGAAAACTCAGTCTATAGGCACAAAAAATTTGGGGGCCCTTCCATGGAAAATGTTGTGCACGCTTGACCGTAATGATGTTGCCAGTTGGCCTGTTTTTTTTTTTGCAAAAGTTTATCAGCTTCTTTATAATATCTATCAAACCAATCACTTTAGGTCAATCTAAAAACAAAATGGGGTCTTCAAGTTACAGAAATTCTGGTAATCAACAGCATTTAAAATAGAAACTAAAATTTAGGAGCGCTATGCTCGGGCCTAACAGGCCTTACGGTAGATCAGGCCATGGCCACATCTGATGTCATCAACGAAGAGTATGAACCAACCCAGTTTTGATCCAGGAACCTGTAGCATGCGAGCCCAACACTAAACTGTGTACCACAAATTACTTAGTTACGAGGTATAGTATGGGTATGTTTTAGTCATGAATGGGCAACAGTTCCAGCTGTATAGGTTTCATACTTAGTCCTTCTGGAATTATATTTGTTTTGGTAATAATTTGATTTAATTATTTCAATTTAATATAAAAAATATTTGAATTGCTAAATAAATTTGGACTGTGTACATAGGAATTTCTTATGATTTTATTTTCTGTTATTGTTCTTTTCGTCTGTTCTTTCATTGATTTTTTACTTAGGGCCTTGAGCGTGAAACCCAAACAAGCAATGAAATCACGGAAGTGCAAGAATGAAAACTGGAAACTTGCGTCATCTGAAAAAACCCAATTGGGTATCAGTGCTGTTCACCACAGTGTCATTATTTGATATTCAAATAAAATCTAAGTTCTAAACTGGTTAAGTATTGTACTTGAAATCATGTGACAAAACCAGGAAAAAATGGTGCTATTAAACAACTTATTTTGTTATAAAAACCTTGAATTTTACATAGTGATTTACTAAAATTAAAACAATATTTAGAAATACTTCTCTATACATAGAAAACACTATTTAATAAAAGGAGCCAATTTCAAATGCAAAATCTTCTTACAAGAAAAGTAACTTCCTACTAAGAAAATTTTCTAACATTAGAAGATTAATTTCAGCTTTCAGCAAATTAAGCATCTACTGCATCATACACTAACATCCATAAATAAAAATAATTACCTAATCACATGTGGACGCAATTTGATTTTAGAATGCTTCATACTACACAGGACTAGCTGCCTTAATTTAACAACATTTTTATAAATATATTTTGAATTTTAACAACAAAACAAATTCTAACAATCATCAACAAAATATATTAAGGAAAAATCTACAAATACTAAAATACAACTTTTTGTTCAGAGGAACCTCAGCCATTATATTCGCAAAAAGATCGACAGTAATATATATGTTATGGCCAAAGCGATTAATCTTGTATTATTAATAACTGAATTTATCACTTTCACTGTAATATATATTACTTGAATATAACTTATGTACAACATAAAATTTAAAAAATCTTGATTATTAATATGTATGTTTTATAAATGTAAAAAAATTACTCATTTAGCGAGTTACAACAAGCAAAAGCAATATACTTTAGAGCTAAATTTTACACAGATGACCTCGTACATTAAAAAAAAAAATTACAACTTATATATAATATGTTTAACTAATTTTTAAGGTAGGCAAAAACAGGGGGCGCCCATAAATTACGCAAGAAATTTATTTATTTATTGAAAACTAGTTACAACTATTTTTTACCTAGTCTAGAAGCAGTTATAAAGTTGATTAATCACATAATGAAGTAGAAACTACTAAAATTAATTAAATACTATATATTCTAATTGCTTCCATAGAGAATGTATACAGACTCAAGAGTGACTGCTGGAACTAACATATCCATGGGATTTAGAGTAAAATCATCTCTATCTTTTCTGTTCTTCATCACATGGTTTATTTTTATTTTGCTTAAATTCAATTCAGTTTTGTGGCAATTTTACAATGTTTTTTTTACAGACAAAAACTATGCGAGATTTGCCTGGCCCCCTTACACATCTCATGTCATTTATGGACGGCCCCTAAAAAAAGTAATTAAGCCTATTATGCAATGAGCTTGACTGAATCAAATTATGTATATTAATAGACTGACTTGGGGAAAAATATAAAATGTAGTTATAACACATACAGAGTAGAAAATTATCAAATGTTCTATGATATAATAATTGATACAAATAAAAAAAAGTCAAAAAACAATTCTATCAAGTTTTTTTCATAATAAAGTGTTTCAATCTAACAGAAAACTAAATTAGAATGTAAAAAATAAAAAAGCTCATTTTCTTTGCAGGTAAAATACTTTTACCATCTTGTAGTACCTGGAATCTTATTAAATTAATCATATTAAATCAAAAAGAAGTGACATATGGTACTTATTTGTGCCCTGTAATATGTTTAGCAAATCTGTAATTCCTACAATGTTTTATACTACAAACTTTCTGAAAAACAATGCTGATTGTAATTTTAGCTTCCACACTACGTTTATAACGTAAAAAGTGGAAGGTATTATAATCGTTCAGTCCGTCCATCACCCACTTTCACAAAATGAACCGCTAGTCTCACAAACCAGCGGAATACGTCATTTTCCAGCTATTCAACCAACCAACTACGTCATTTTGAAGCAAAAAATCAAACATGGCTACATTCCAAATTTCATTAAAAAAATTTAAATTAGAAGTTTATTTAAAATTTAAATAACAAAAAATTTAATCTAAATTGAAATAACATGAAAATTTTATTTTTATTCAATATTTTCACTGTTGCCATTTCATTAAACGTACGAGAAACTTTATTTAAAGTAAAAATAAAACTTTTGAAAGAATATTTATTTATGTGATATATAATTCAGTTTGGATTATTGTAATATCACAATAGAGTTCTTTTGATGGTTCATTATACAGTCCCTGGACAAATTATTAGACGCACTGCAAGATTTCATGTACAATCAATGATGAACAAAATGCCTTTAGAAGGACATTCACGTTCCTAAACTTAAGCTATTGAATAGAAAATACTACCTGCTATACTTAATACATATATCAACATCTTTTTTTAATGGATATAGCATTCTTTGGTATGTTTTCATCATTACTAAAAAAAGTACAGTGTGTCTAATAATTTGTCCAGGGACTGTATATGTATGTATGAAGGAAGATGCATAGAGAATTCCAACTTTGCATAAAAAAATGTGCTAAGTTTCGTTTTGATTTTTAAAGCATCAATTTTATTAACTATAAATTTTTCGAACTGTAAATTAATTTAACTAACGATAAATAATAACTGAATTTTCGAAAGAAATGTAAATGGGAAATTGTGGCGACTCAGACATTTATTAAAAAAATTACATCATTATTCTTCAAACTTCAAACAAATTTAGCAAATAATAAAGTCTAATTATTAATTTTAAGAAAGAAGAACAAACGATGAAAATAGTTAATTTTGGTGTTTAAAAGTTTGAATTACAACTAGCTAAATTCTCTGTTTGGCGAATTTCTTTCTGTGGTGTATAAATAGTTTGTTTCCTGTTGAGCACAAATGTTGTGTGGAAGCGGTTTACGTGACAGATTCTGTAACAAACCTACTTGTTTGTTTTACAATAACTTAATAGGGTTACAAACTTGATCAACTATAGCAAGCTATTTTTCAAAATAGTTATTCTTTTAGTTCATTTTTGTTTGAAACAATAAAAATGTGAACATGTGTACTTCTGATAATCATATTACATCAATAACGACATTCCATAACAAGATAAGCAAAGCATTTACTCTTAACATTCATTTGAATCACAGATGACTGATAACACACTGTCCGAATATATAAAAAAATGTAACCTTTGATTGCACAATTGAATATCTCAAGGTGTCCAATCATAATTTCATAGTTTAGAATTGAACTATGATTGGACAGCACAAACCACACATTGTTCGTATGCTGGAATATTTTATATAAAGACTAAGCTTCATTACCTCAAGACCCAAGCCTACACAGCTTTTTCAGTTTAGTATGAAGTATCCAGCTGAGGTAGTCTGCCATGGGCAGGTAAACTGCAACATCTAAACTAATGACTTGAACCATTGTTGTAAGCACTCAATAACTATAAACGACGATAAAGTTTACAAAAAGATTGATATTTTCATGGCAAAAATGGTCCAATTCATTGTTGTGGTTACTGCAGTTTACCTGCCCATGGGAGTAGTGTCTTCATCATGACACCAATATCCTTGCAAACCAGGACCATCATTTTGATAACAGCCCTGGCTCTTACATTTATTTGGTCCACAATCCTCATCTGCGATTGCACAACTAAGCAGCTTTCGTCAGTTACTAAGAATGGACACAACACCCACCGTTTGTATGCTGGAATTCTTTATACAAGGACAAAGTCTCTTTACCTAACGACACCAGCCCAGAACACTCAGCAGCACATGATGCTTCTTCAGTTTGGCATGAAGCATCCAGAAAGCTGATTTCCTTCTCAGGCAAAAGATCTCCAGAAGTAGTTTCTTGGAGATTGATGGTATAAGATGTCACAGAATCTTCGTTATCAATATCTGAGGTAATTTCTTCGTCGTGGCAATAATGCCCTTCCATACCTGGACAGCCATGACAGCAACGCCCATTAGGCTTGCATTTGTTCGGGCCACACTTGCAGATGTCTGCTATCTGAGCCGAAGCAGAAATTATGTCCTGGACTTTGATTGGGGTAACCGGTGGGGTATCAATTTCTTCTGCCTGTTCTATTGAGTAATCTATTGGCAAAGCAGGACTATCAAAAATAGGTAGTTGGTCAGGGTCTGGTGATATCGATGAAGAAACTGCATCTGGATCCTCAACTTGTGTAGCTTTGTCCCAAGCTTCTGTGTCTTGAAGGGGCATGTCGGAAACTGGCATGATGTTACCGATTTGAATGACTGGATGACGGCTAACATCCATTGGTAGAGGGACATTTCCAATGTTGATTACGTTCTCAAGAGGGACCAATGCAAATGCTGGAAAATAAAAGAATCTTAAAACATTTCCAATGGGATTTAATGAAATATACATGAGGAAGTTCAGTCTCACAAAAAACTGTGTTTAATTACACCTGCCTACTAAAAAAATTACATCATTTACTATCAATTCAACACACTAAAAACTAAATCCCTCCGCTCAAAGCCCATTAGTGGGCCAAGGCCTGCCGTGCTCATTTCAGCTTACGTGACCAAGGGCTCTGGGGTGCTGGGCATATGTCCCGGTTAGTTGGTCAACCTCATGCGGGACCCCCCAGTGTTTAGCTCCCAAGCAAGCTTGGTCCTCATTTTATCGACCCATTTAACCCTTATTCTCATGATCATCGATTTTTTTTTAATTTTTCTAATTTTCAATTTTTTTGTTTTTTTACAGCTAAAATAAAGATTATTTAGTACAGAACATAAGAAATGTGAAAAATATTTTTCAAAGTAAAAAAAAAATTAATATTAAAAATAATTCAATGAACTTTCCTTATACACACGACGAGACATGATGCGCAAACACAACAACCTAACAAGTTACCTTCCTCTAAAACAAAAATAATTTAACTTTGTACATTTTTTCACTCTGAACGAAGCTTCTATACTGTTCTTCTAACAAATAACAATGCAACATACTCGCTGACGTCACTTAACAAACAGAAAGTAGGGGAAAACCCCAGGTAGCATATATGCTACTTTATGAGAATAAGGGTTAATAGATGAAAGGTTGAGTGAACCTCCCCCAATCTGGGACTCGAACCCAGACCTGTGGCATGGCAATGCGAATCACTACCACTACGCCACTGGACCTCTAGCACACATTAGTTTGATAACTAATGTTACTACTAACACTAATGTGTTCTGACCAATTCAACACACACATTAGTTTATTTCAAAAAAGATTTATTTTAATTATCGCAAGGACTTGAAGTAGTCTTAACAATTAATAAAAAGTTTAATTTTCATCAAAAGTAATTTTTTTTTAAATCAAAATTCTTAAACATAAAAAATAAGTACCTATTTAACTTCAGAATTAGAAGTAAAGTATAATAGAAATAAAAGTATTTATTGTATACTAATCAATTTAAAAAATTGATGAACGATTTTAAATACTCGAAAGATTATATTATATCATATAAGAATTTACTAATTTCTACTAAATTTTACCATACCTTTAACAGTACCATCAGGTAAAGTTTGTAAATGATAAGTGGTTTCTGTAATAATTTGGTGATTTACGAACATGGCAGTATCATTAGCATTGCCATTTTCAAACAATGCTACATTGGAACTTTCTTCAAATGTTGTTGCCTGAAATTAAACAAAATGTTAACACATTTGTATTTAACAATCAGCTTAGCAAATTCAGATTATTTTATAGCTATTCTGAAACCACTGGTGGGAGACATTATAACAGTACTTATAAGTCCCACTTATAAGGATGTTGTTACATAATTTTTGAATTAGAGGAAAAAGAAAAAAATGCCTGTTCAGCCTAATAATTTTTCAGTAGCAGCAGTTTGGAAATTTATTCGAAAGTTAAAATGAGTTATTTTAAAAGTTAATACTATTTTCTGCACAAATTTACTTAAAACTATGTTTAAAATAGCAACCTGTAAAACTTAACTTACTAATCTGTTATTACTTGGCTTCGGTACGAATTTACTTAACATATTACTTAAACTATGTTTAAAATAATGATCTGTAATTTCCAATAACAAATTAATTCATTAAGTTCAAAACCCATTTCTTTTTTTGTAACGCAGCATACGTAGAAGGTGGTGGGGCTTATTTAATAATGTGTTCAGTTTCAGGACATTAAAGACTGCAAATATTTACAAAAAAAATATTCGCCCAGAAACATTTTTAGCCTACTTTTCTTTTTTTAATTCGAAAGAATTAAAAAAATGAAAAAGTAGGTATTGACATGCGGTCGATGTCCGTCTGTCCGTCCGTACCCCCCTTCCAAAATCGGTTCTAATCATCGGATCTTAAAAATTCTTTTTTTGTTAGAAAGCTATAACCTCAGATACCCAACTTTCATACTTTTTGTCCGTCTGTCTGTACGTCCGGACGGACATAAATCTACTATCTGTCGGCGAATTTCCCATTGAATTAGCATTGAAATTCAATTTTGAGTCATTTAAATCACTGTAGGTATTGAAATGCGGTTGATGTCCAACTGTATGTCTGTCCATCTGTTCGTATGTCTGTCCGTTTGTCTGTCTGTCTGTACCCCCCTTCCAAAATCGGTTCTAATCATCGGATCTTAAAAATTCTTTTTTTGTTAGAAAGCTATGACCTCAGATACCCAACTTTCATACTTTTTGTCCGTCTGTCTGTACGTCCGGATGGACATAAATCTACTATCTGTCGGCGAATTTCCCATTGAATTAGCATTGATATTCAATTTTGAGTCATTTAGATCACTGTAGGTATTGAAATGCGGTTGATGTCCATCTGTCTGTCTGTTCGTATGTCGGTCTGTCTTTCCGTATGTCTGTCTGTCCGCCATATTAATATTTTATAACTACAATATAAATTTTAAAAAACTCTATAAATACCTTATGATTATAATATAACTTGTGTTTCTTTGATTGCTGACATATAATTCAGTGATTACATATAACTCTTCTAACACAGTGAAAGGAAATCATTAAGAACTATAACAATTTATTTGATTATTATAGCAATAGGAAAGTAGGCTATTTTAGTTCTTACAGAACTTCTTGTTTCTTGTTGGACTATGTAATTAAAGTAATTAGACAGAAAGAGGAAGACAACTTTATCGGCGGAGGAAATTCTTTTTAGACAACTATGAGGGGTGGGGTATTTATTTCATGACTGCACTATAGTTCCCTCCACCCTTATTTGTTACACTTTAGGGATGGAAAACCGAAACCGTTTTTTTTTGCCCTCGGTTTTGACTGAAAAACCGTTTTTTTCCTGAGGTCGGTCTAAACCGGAAACCGGTTTTCTGCTGGGAAAACCGTCTAAAAACCGGAAATCGTTTTTTTTTTTTCAAAAACCGCCATCAGCGTTTTTTTTTAATTATATAATTTTTAAAAAATATATTAGTTTTGCACTATGTTAACTGCATAGATAGCAAATGCGAGGAATTAAAAAAAAATTAAAAAAAAGAAAAAAGGTAATAGGGATGGAATAATGCAAAGCTTAATAAAAATACTCAAAACGATTAGAAAAACCGGAATAAAAAAAGGAACATTATAATTTTAAATAATAAGAAAGTAAGAATTAGGAAGAAAACCTAGAACTTAGTTTTCAACAAAACACTTTAACTTTAAACATTTAAAATTGACTGTGTAAATTTTTTTTTTTTTTTAAATTCGAAAGTAAAGTTTACAAATTATTTGATTTTTTCAATTTATTAATAAGGAACTGAAAAACTTTTTGAAAAATGGGAAACTGTTTTTTGCCATTGAAAAACCGGTGTCGTGGAAAAAGGTTCGGGTCGGTTTTACCGGCGTTGTATAAAAACGGTTTTTGAAAAAACTTTTTTTTTCTGAAAAACCGCCATCCCTAACGTGTTCTAATTTGGTTGGCGGCGAGTATAACATTTAAATAAAGGTGAAAAAAATAGAAAAAAACTTAAATTAGATATTGGAGCAGAAAGGAGTAGTTAAATTAAATTGGTGTCCCCCCAGTAGATCCATGGGAGAACAAGATTAAAGAATCAACAATGCCCCAACAAATACATACATCGGACGAATCTTTAGTGTGCCTCGAAAGATGGGACTTCAGATTATACTGAGATGCAAAAGACTTCTGGCAATGTGTTTCAGGACAAGTAAATGGTTTTTCTCCTAAAATGAAGGATAAAATTATGCAATATAATGATACTTTTAATAAATTTTTGGTGTCCATCTATATACATAAAAGGCAACTTCCGTTTGTTTGCTTGTTTGTTTGTTTGTTTGTATAAGACACGAGATCTAAAGAACCACGCAACAGATTGTCACGAAATTTGGCACAAAAATTCATCTCATCTCCGGAACAAACATAGGCTAAGAATTTTTCGAATCAGACCATTCCTTCTATCGTTTCGAACGTTTTTCTGAAAAAACTATACCACTTTGGCTCAAATCCGATCATTTTTTTACTTTCCTGATGCCATCGGCTGAAAAAATTAAATAAAACTTTTAACAAAAGTAATTAAAATTGAAAATGTTTATTTTATTCTGTTGCCATTAACTTCAGAAACTAAATTCATTATTTGAAAAATAATTGACATGTGTCAAGTGACGTAATTCCGGCAGTCTCCATTCCCGGATTTTATTGTGGGTTTATTTGATGATTTTTTCATTGATTTTACTGTTGACTGCATGTATGCATATTTAAGCAATAAATTTATCGTTAAGCTATTACTGAACTATGATGGTTAATAAAGGCCGTCGCACTAGAGCTGCATATTAGGGTTTTATGTCTTTATTTTTTCGCCAAATACGTTGCCAAACTCGCCAAATTATTAACTAAAACTCGCCGAATGGGCATTTTTTTAATAAATAATTTATAAGCTGGTTGGTTGTTGAAGGTCATTGTGTTAGAGCTGTATAATGGGTGTGTTTGTAGCTATATCTATTTTCTTGCCAATTTTTTCCCCAAAACGTGCCAAATGGGCTAAAAGGTTTTATTTATATACATAAAAGGCAACTTTTGTTTTTTGTTTGTTTGTTTAAGACACGAGATCTAAAGAACCACGCAACAGATCGTCACGAAATTTGGCACAAAAATTCATCTCATCTCCGGAACAAACTTAGGCTAAGAATTTTTCGAATCAGACCATTCCTTTTATCGTTTTTGAACGTTTTTATGTTTCCCATTCAATGCATTGAAGACCTTAGAGGTTTATTGCTCCTTAAACAGCACGTGTTCACGGATTGTTTATTTAGTTTTATTTTACACATTTGTTAAAACGATTTTTAAGTATATTTAGTTTAATTACAGCTAAAAAATTAGAAATAAACATCTAAAACAAAAATCGTTTGCTAGCTTTTTAGCAGTTAGAAAAATATTTAATATTAAAAATAAAAATCGTTTGCTTTAGCATCTTTATCACAGTTTAAAAAAACAAATAAATATAAAAAATGCAAATCGTTTGCTGTTTGCTGGAGTAGCTTTATATAACATCTAAACAATTAGATCATGTAATTCACTTTCATTAAGAATATTTTATTTTCTGCACGCAGACCAAGAGTGATCAGTTTAAAGTGAGATTTAAATTTTAACTACTTTGGAAGATAAGATTATACCAATTTTTGTCCTAAACGCATTTTTTTCTGCCATTTTGTACTGCTTATATTGTATTTATATCTACAAAGTGTCCAAAAAAAAGTTACTTAATTTATTGGAGAACTCCCTTGAATTGCGTTAAAATAAATGTTTGAGACCCTTTTAAGATTTAGCTTTTTTCCATTTTTAATTCTTACTGATTATTTTTTACTTAAATATGTATTCTTTTTAATTTGCGCTTCTTATCAAAGGTATTTTTGAAATTAATATTAATCATTACTATATCCAAGTTGGGTAATTAAATGGAAAATTACTGGGTAATCTTCATATCTTATGTAACTAAAATGAAAGAAAAAAGTAGTTAAATTGACTGTTAAATTATTTTTCCACCTCTACCCGTGCAACGTCGGGTATAACAGCTAGTTAGTACATAAATAAGTATTACCTGTATGGGTTTGGGTATGCTTTTTTAAATGGTGACTTACTACAAAGGATTTTCCACATCCATCTTTTTCACAGCTGCAAAAAATTTAAAGTTTAAAAAAAATGATATAACACATTAAAATAATTTACATATGTTTCATACAAATCCTTTTTAATAAAATGTTTATTGTAATAAAAATTAAGCAGTGCATAAAAGAATCGGATTTGTGATAATATATTAGTAATAACACTCCACAGTTCATTTTGTGAATAATTATCAAAGTAAACAATAATGTTTTTAAACAGAATACATGTGAATGTAATGGGTTTATAACCACAGAAAAGAAATATATAAAGAAATATAAAATCATAATAAAATTTTTTCTTACAATAATTCACTTACTGATATGGTCTCTCTCCAGTGTGTATGCGTTGATGTTTTTTAAGGTCACTGGATGTTGTGAATGCTTTACCACAATTTGGTTCATCACACTTAAATGTATTTCCAGTATGAATTCTTTCATGAGCTTTTAATCTGAAATATATAATTCTATCAGTATAAAATGTTGAAAATGGATTGCAAGCACTTATATCTTTCCAGTGTTTTTTTTTAATAAGATCATGAATTCGATGTTCCAATAAATATTTAAACTAACTTTATAGGTCTGTAGAAAAGTACAGTGTCATTCAATGGAATGAATGGTCAATTGAATTCTCTTGTTAAACTAAATGACACAGAAAAGCGAAGAATCACTTGACATATTAAAAATGGATTTTCCCTAACATAATTAGTTCAAGTAACTTGTAGAGTTATCATGCTTCATAGTCGGTTCTTTAATAAACAAGTCCAGAAAAAAAAAGTATGCAGAATTTTATTTGCTGATTTTTTCTAAGACAAACTTATTATTATTTTGGTTTCAGTCTACATATGCCAGAAAATTCTTTCTGAAACCTATGAATTACCTGTATAATGTGTTGAATGCTTTTTCACAACCATCAACCTTGCAGCCAAATGGTTTTTCTTTGGTATGAACTCGGAAATGAATTTTCAAGCTGTAAGAAGACAAGAAGGCTTTTCCACATCCTTCCTGGCTACAAACAAATGTAAATTCTCCTGCAAATTAAATAAAACATGTTAAAAAAATTATGTCTTTTAACTGATTTTTTTTTTCTTTAGCAAAAAAAAAGCAAAAATTATAAATTTTGTTTTAGCAAAAGGGCAAAAGCTTCATCAAAAAGTTATTTAAATTGAAGAAAAATGCATTTTAAATCAAAATTTATATATTTATGAATTATTATTTGCTCTCAATAAATAAGTAAAAGAAGAAAAGTATTTTAAATACAAGGCTACCATAACTCAAATGATGTTATAAAAGAGAAATTTTATTTATCAAAACATTTTGGCTTACGATTCATTATCCATTCAAATCTTTTAAATTTGCTCATTTTATGAATGCATCTTTGAAATCAAACAGCTTACTCTCTGTCTCTTCTACATTTATCATAAAGATGCTATTTACATTAGAAATAGACAACCTGTATCTTATATATCTGTTTCTTGGCTCATTTTTCGGAATGCAAAAAGGGACACAGACATTTTTGTTTTAATGATTAACAAATTTTGGAAATTAGGCTTTGCATTATAACGAAAACATATTTTTCTTTTCACATTTCGATTTTTTATCTATCGTTCGGCGAAAAATGCAACCATGGTTTAATCCCTGCAATTTTTCTATAGTAACTGTTTCAGAACTTAACATGTGTTCTTAAGTCATGCATACAACTATGCTTTTAACATTTAAGCTATTGAAGTTATCTAATCTTAGTGTGTAGTTTTAATGAAATTGTAAGATAGGTCGGGAAATTATCCTGCCTGATCAAAAAACAAGTTCCACAATTAGCTGTTTCCTATTCCTAAAAGTATTAAGACGCTGAATCAATGTACCAAATTGACAATATCTATAATATTGTCAATTAATTATTTATTTTAAAAATGAGCATTTCAAGTAGTAATTTAATTATTTTATATGAAATTCAATTGACACTGTGGAGACAAACACAAATTTTCATAAGCAGTTTAAAATTCATAAAAAAAATACAGTATTTATAGTGTAAAATCATACAACTTTAAACAAGACTTTAATTGTGGGCAAACTATCTAACTTAATTCCTATAAAACAAACATGCTTAAAAATTTTAAAACCAAATACCTCTATGTGTTTTCTGATGAGTTTTCAAATTACCAGCTGTTTTATAGGTTCTACTGCATCCTTCATAATCACAATGAAACTTCTTAAACTCTTTTTCGTTTGTCTTTTCATTGCAACTTTCGACTGTGATAGTTGCATGAGAAACATTTTCCGGCATAGGATTGTTGCCTGGGTTCAGCTGCATGCATATTTTATCAGCCGATACAGTGTGATGAATATACCTTCAAATTAAAATGAAAATATTAATTTAAATACAATAAACAACTTTTCTATATATTTTAGAATTTTTATTTTTGTCGAGCAGTCACTATTTAAAATAGTTAGGATAATAATAAAGTCAAACTCATCTAACATCATAAACATTTGGCCCCTTGAATTCAGATAGACGTTAATGTTATAGGCAGAGGCTACGCGCACAGGCACCGTTCATGCATTATGTGTACGGGTATTAATTGTGCATGCTCAAGGCGGGGCTTACTGGAACCATGTATACATTGCGTGCACGGGCACGGGAATTATGCTTATGCTTGAAGGTCGAGATTACTCTTTTTGGGCCCCGGGCAATTTTGTTTTCTCTAAAAAAACATCAGTATCCAACATGGGGCAGTATTGTAGGGCGCATTAAAAGCCTTAACACTCGCTTGGGGAACGGGGAAAAACAATTTCTCTAAGAATCATAACTTCTAGCCATTTGTAATGAACGTTCAAAAAAATATAAATTTAAATAAGTCATGAAAACTTAAAAAATGCAAGTAAACTGTCCCGGACAACTTTAAAACGATGATCTTCCTGGGAGAAATAAAAAAAACTTGAAAAAAACATTTGCATTTCTGCCGAGAGAGGGGATTTGAACCCGGGACCTTTCGATTACGAACCGCTTGTGCTACCACTAAGCTAACGTCCGTGAAGTAAAGAATTCAAACTGTTAATAAGCCTCGGCCCTGCGCAGTTACTATCCGTACGCGTAATGCTTGTACGGTGCCCGTGCACGTAGACGCTCCGAATGTTACAACATCTTGCTCCTAAAATATTTTTAATTTCATTTGTAAGATTTAAATTTTATTTTCTTCGATGAATGACCGTCCCCAAATTTGAAATTTATTTCCCTCCTAAAGAATCTTAACCAAAAAAGTAGAAAATAAAGTACAACTAATATTGTTAAACTTATTGAATTTTAAAAACTTGATTAATGATGCCAAAGAAAGTTGCACCCATTTCTAGGAATAAGCCCAAACATTTTAAATAGTATCACCTGAGTACATCTATTAATAATGTGAAAATAATTCTGTACTGTATATTGTGTAATAATTTTGTGTGGCACTATTTCACTCATTGTCAGTTGATTAACTTCAAATTAGTTTAATTATTATTATTTAATAAAGTTCTATTTCAAAAAAGTTTTACGTATTTCTGATTCGAGACCAAATGCATCATTGATTTAATTAAATTATTTTTACAATTTTCAATAAACTTAATCCTTAGTTGGGATCAGATTTACTGTACGGTCCCCCTTGGCGCGATTTTTACGGATTTGGCGATAGTTTTTTCTGGCAACATGTCCTGTCTGACTTCGACTGAAGATTCGAATTCTATGACTTCGCACCGATGACGTTTTCCGGCAACCTTATTGGACCGTTGGTTGAGTTTTCATGAGAAATATTCGATCGATTCATACGATCTTTTCTTTGAATTGAATCGTGGTTTTTAAAAAAAAGTCGCCAAAATATGGACTTTTGGCGGGATTTTGGAAAGTTCGCCAAGGGGGACCGTACAGTACATCTCTACCCTTAGTTGCACTGTTTATTCTCTCTAACAAAATGAAAAAGAAACTAAAAATTTAAAGTGAATATAATAGAAAGAAATTAACCCTGTGTTTCCTTGGTGTGCATGATTGAGATATTCTTCATTAAGATAAAACGAAGGACTTGAGTCTGAAGTTCTGGCGATTTCAAAATGTTTTATTTTCTCATTGTTAATATTGTTAGAAGATTCGTTTAAAATTACTTCAGGGCTATTGATAAGTACATCAAAGTCAATGGAATTAAATTCACTAAAATTAACATCAGTTGCAAACTGTAATGTGTCGTTCACATTGTTTTCCATGTTTTCAAAATACTTTCGGTACTTTTATATATAATTCGTAACTTTTTTTAAATGTAACATATAATAAAATTGTTATCGCAAAAAATAACAAATGCAGACAAATGAAAACAACATATAGAACTTAAGTTTAGCTGTTCCATTGTGATACTGATACTGCAGAACAATATAGGAATAAAAAATTATTGTGCAATCGTTTTATAAATATTTTTTAATGTATTTTAAACGCAATTCCCTGATAAAATTAAAATATTTCTTTTCAGAATATGGTAAATGGCTACGTTATGGCCCCACTTTAAATTAAATTTGCATAAAATATCTTTTTTGCACAGATTTTGACCCTCTTTTACAAAAAAGTGTAGTTTAAAAAAGTTTTTTTTTCCATAAGAAAGTGAAGGATCCGATCATATGTGAAATCTGATCATAAGCAACAAGCTGCTGGATCAAAATTTACCTCTTGATCTAGGCGGAATTTATGATAAAATCTTAAGTTTTTTTTTTGCTTCTTATATAAATCGCACTGTACGCGGAAAATTGACCATCGCACAAGTATGACTTTTCGAGTTGTAAATGCTATAATATTCAAACTTTAAATATCTAGGGATTAAAGCAAAAATTAAATCAATTGGTATATAGTTGGAATGCAGTAAGCGAATCGTTATTTTTTCTATAATGCAATGCGATAGAAAAAATAAACTTATTACTCGTAATGATGGTGCTAGTTGACGATGTACCATTTTATAGGTTTCCTAAAAACATCGATCAAACCAATTACGTAAGTCAAATGTCTAAATAAAATTCAAGCTAAAAACAAAATTGGGTCTCATATTTTTTAAAAAAATCACTGAAATTTTTGGGGCCTACAGCATTTAGCATAAAATAAAATTTTGGGGCCCTAGGCCTGGGCTTAACAGGTCTCCCTTATTTAAAGTAATTAGAATAGTTTAAAAGGATGTTTTTTTTTGTTTTTACCACAACTAAATTATCTAACTACACATTATAATTTTCAAATTTCAAAATTTCTTGAAAAGAAGTTTTTAGTATAAAAGGTTGTGCTCCTTCATCGGAAACATAAACGGGACAGTATCTTAAAAATAACAATGATAAAAAAAATTAAATAGAGGGAAAGGAGAAGAAACCCTGAAATAATCGAAATGTAAGTATAGTTTACTATGATAAGCAACAGCTTGTTGTGATCCTTTTAAAATTTGCATATGTAATGGCAAATTCGTTTTTGGTAGAGGGCATTAAATTGCACTAAATTGCCTCGGGCGGAGAAAGGACACGTTTTTCAAACTCGCCAAAACGTCGTGGATGGCGAAAGGTCCAATAACTGTTTAATTTCATTTGTTGTCTTTTGGTATTCGAAAATGAGTTTTCTAAGAATATTTTACTTATTAAATTTTTTAAATGCCAACTTCTCGCTGTGCTGTTGGTTTTTCAAAACATTTGTTAAAGAAAGCTTGCATAGAAAGTTTTTTTTGCATCTATTTCGTTCATTTTGAGAGTGAAACCGAAGCCACCACTGAAATCGCAATACGAAAGAAAATCGAAATCAAGAGCTCATTGGAAGTATATTTCTATTTTTCAGATTAAAAAAAATCGACATGAAAGGTGGGCCGTAACTAGCTTATAGTTGCATCTTATCCGTCTGCCTAAACCAAAATCTTTTATTACAGTTTCCAAAAATCCGATGGCAACACTTTCATTCCAATCGTGTATCGCGGTGCTAAAACTGGCTGTGTGGACTTTGTAACACCGAAAATTAAACATGGTAAGTTAAAATTTCAATCAATCTGCATCATAATTATTTTAATTAATATCATTTATATTCTATTATTTTTAATATCTATATTGTTGTCGAAATACTAACTTGTAAGTATTTTGTGTCTGTTGAAGCCGTTTGTGTTTACTTATTTAGTTTTTCTTAGTATGCCCTTTAAGCTATCAGCCTTCTTTAATTCATACTTTTTAAAGTTAATACTTCGTATAATGTGATAAATATGTATTGACTTTTCTAATATGGTATTTTGATTTTTTTTAACAGGCCAGAGGCCCGAAGAAGCATTTGAAAAGGCTTAATGCCCCGAAATCATGGATGTTAGACAAAATTGGCGGTGTGTTCGTAAGTAAAATTATTTATCCCTCCGCTCTTTTAAGCTATTCTCTAAAACTTATTTGTAATGTGCAATATACATGTTTGCCTTACAGGCACCACGACCCAGCACTGGTCCCCACAAACTCAGGGAATCCTTGCCCTTGATCATTATGATCAGAAATCGACTAAAATATGCCTTAACCAACGCAGAAGTCACCAAGATTTTGATGCAACGTTTGATCAAAGTTGATGGTAAAGTACGAACTGACAGCAACTTCCCAGCAGGTTTTATGGGTAAGCGAGTCTTTTGTTTATGTTTTGTAACGTTAGTATAAACGTAATTACCACGTGCCTTGTAAAGCTTCTTAAAAATATATAATACAATAATTCTCGGTGCTGACTTGCTTTACAAGGCACTAAAAAGTGTAGATTTAATTTTAGTTAAGGTGGTGGATCATAAAGTATACTTAAAATTCTTAACCTTGACTCAACTGTGATGCATATGATGTACCTATCACAGATGAGTATGTCATGTGTATAATGTATTTAAATGTCATGTGTCGTAAAACTTTTCCTTATGAATTTTTATAGACTAGGTACCTATATTACCCCAATTCCCTGTTATGGGTCATTAATGTTAAGTAAAAACAAATTATGTCTGTCTTGATTAATACAATATTTTATATCCCGTGGGATGTCAATAAGTTTAGTTATAGGTTTATTAGCTGGGAATGGAGTGCAATGATGCTTTTTGTTCTTTCCAATGGGTTTTGTGCATTAAAATGTCAAGGTTTTGGCTATTTATCGAAGCCTGTTAACTGTTGTCAGTTAAGAGGTCAAATTATAGCCGAAATTATGATAGTTTCACATGGTCGCTTTCTACCGTTAATGGTATTATGCATTTCCCATGGAACAAACAGAAATTTCTTTTCTTATAAGTGGGTCTTATTATAATGTTAAGTTTTTCCTGCAAACCTGATGAAAGATGACCAATCTGATGCCCATACCTTTGTGTTAATATAAATTTTATATTGAATTAGATGTTTTCATGATGATTGTTTACTACATTGCTTGATCTTATGTGATAAAAACAATAATCTGACAAAACAAGTTTAAATTTAACTGTTTGTGATTGCCTTTTATGCATTTAAAACTTGCATGCAGTTAAAGGACAGTTTCCTCAGTTAAAGGTTGCTATTGGAAATATTCTGTTTGGTGGTGGTTGTAAATTTTTGGCGACTTTCCTGCTTATGCCTGCAAAATTGACAAGTACCAGAAATAGTAAACATAAATTATTAATATTGTATGATAAGTTAAAGGCTAAGATTCCCTGTTTATATTACCTTTTGCGTGTTATTTCATATATTCATTTTCTTTTATGCAGTTGGGTACTGCATTGCTTAGGGCTATTCATCGAAGCCATCATCTGTTGTCAGTTTTTGTGGTCAAATTTGCCAACATTAAATTAGTTTCACTCGGTCGCATGTTCCCAATTTAGGTTTTGTGCATTTCCCGTGGAGTTGACAATTGGTTTTCTGTTATTGTTATAAGCTTGGCTTAAGGTTGAAACTTGATGAAAGAACTATTGAGTATTTACTATGACTGTTCGATTAGTCTTTCTGACACGTAACTGTCAAGAAATAGTATTTTAAGTATTTTTTTTGTTTCATGCTCATTTGTTTCTTTGTGAGCTATTATAATTTTTAGGGCTGTTCATCGAAGCCACAATTTGTTGTCATTTTTTTTGGTAAAATTTTAGTTGAGATTAGTTTTACTGGGATGCTTTTTGCTGGTTTAAGTTTTATGCAATTCCTGTGGAATTAAAAATATTTTCTTTTAATATACAAGTTAAAGCTTGGATAATTTACTCACATTTTTTTTTATATATATTGTAATAATCACTTCAAATCTGATGTGACATTTTAAAAAGTGTTATATGATTATTAATTTTCATGATGATTGTTTACCTACATTGCTTGATTTATCTGTGATAAGAACAATAATCTGACAATAGTTTTTTTCCCAATGTTATACAAGATTCTAACCGAAATTTTTTTAATTTAACAAATACTAAGTTGCTATGATTTGCTTATTTCTGCATTGTTTGGGGCTATTGATCGAAGCCAGAGTCTGTAGTCAGTTTTGTGGTCAAATTATAGCCAATATTAACGTTATCCCTCACGGTCGCATTTTACCGATATCGGTTTTTATGCATTTCCCATGGTATAGACAATGTTACTCTTAATACGTTTCCCTCGGCTCCATATGTAATGTATAAAGAGTGCAGTCTTTTAGTTGATGTACATGACTTTCACACTTGCCAACTCTCCAAATTTAACCAGTCGATACCAGATTTATAATCTATTTTCCGGATTTCGAGGGTATCTATTGGTGGATTTTCAGGGACCATTAACTTTTAAGTGATTTCCGCTATTTCCAAAGTGATTAAAAGTCTGGTATGACCCGATTAAATTTGGAGAGATGAATAGCAAGCTCTGATATACTGTGTCAACATGATGAAAGAAGTATCATGACTTACAATGAATGTTTGATTAGTCTTTCTGACATGTGTAACTCTCTAAATAAGTTCCTATATAGCTATGCTTGGTTATTAAATTCACAGTTGCAAATTGATATTTTCCCCATAAGTTTTAATCATCTCGTTCATCTTTTTTTCTTTGACAGATGTTATTACCATTGAAAAGACTGGAGAATTCTTTAGGTTATTGTACGATGTCAAAGGACGGTTCATTCTTCACAGGATCACCGCTGAAGAAGCAAAAGTATGCATTTTTAAAAAAACATTTGTATCCTAGTTACATCTTAACCCTGATGTGCTTTAAATCATTTATCAAATTATATATTTTACCATCATCAAATTTTATATTTTACCTTTTGACAAACCAAACTCGGCATATTAATGCACAAGTACATATCTATTTTTACATTGTAACTGTCATTCACCTTGAAATTTGAGCCTAATTAAATAAAATAGGTCATTTTAATCTTGCCATATTTTTTGCTAGAAAAGTCAAAAGAAAATAATAACATGTATATTATTAAATTAATTTTTTTACTAATTAACTTAAAAAAGTAAATCAAAATTGATTGTATATAGGTTATATTAAATAAAATAATGATATTAATCTATACATTGATATTAAATACATTGTTATAAAATTGCTATGTTTTTTTAGTACAAGCTGTGTCGTGTCAAGCGAGTCCAGGTTGGACCCAAAGGTATTCCTTTCCTTGTCACACATGACGGCCGCACCATTAGGTACCCAGATCCACTTATAAAGGTCCATGATACCATCCAATTTGACATCACCACAGGAAAGATCATGGATTTCATCAAATTTGATGTTGGTAAGTAGAATGTTATGTAAGCTTTTGAGTTAATTGCCACTGGCATGTGTCTTGGTTTAGAAGAATTTTTAGTTTGGTTAATGGTCAAGTTTCTTTTGTTGCTTTTTACCACTGGTGGTTTTGTGCATTACCCACAAAACATTAGTTTATAATTATTTAAATTTTAATAATTTATATAAGACTTATGGTATGTGTTTTAATTTTGAGTGGCTGTAATCAAGCCAATAGCTTCCATTAGCTGTTTGGTTCAAGAACTAGCCTATATTAATAGCTTTTCATAAGGTCGCATGTTCCATGATTTGGTCTATGCATTACCCATGTAAAGAACAGATTGATGACTTAAGAATGTTTTTGTACACAATAAGCTCTTTTTTTAGTTACTAATAGAATCTTTAAGTGATCAATAACATTTATTAAAGTGAACTTCTGAAAGTTAAAACCGCAATCCAAAAATGCATACATATTGCACCAGGCTGCTGTCTAAACTATTGTTTTATTAATTTTAACGATAGTAAACTTGTAGCCAATATTAAATACTTAGACTTGGTCGCATGTTTCTTAAGTAAGACTTGTGCATAAATCGTTGAGTTACATTTGTTTCTTTTGGATTTTTTTAAACAACTCTGTTGTGATTTCTAGTCTTGTATGATGGAATAACATACTAGATCAGGGGTTCCCAACCTTTTTGCATCTGCGTACCACCTGACTTTTTGAGAAGTTTTGGCGTACCACCAGACCTAAATATTTTAATAAATGTATAATATATACTCTTCTAAAAGTGTTCAAAGGGTTCAAGTGTTCATTTCTGAGAAAACTTCATACTTAATGGCTAGATATTTGTTTATTTACAACCCCATGCTTATAATAAATTAAAAATAAAAATATTAAAATGGTATTAATTTACAGTTTTTTATTACTCATAGGTCTAAAAACGTACAAATTCAGCAAACAATTAATCATCATACAAAATGTAAGTCTTTAGTGTAAAACTTGTTGCTGTTTGCCTTTGATTAAAATATCAACATTAGGAGTAATGGAACTTATATTCACTCTTAAGTCCTCTTCAACACTTATTCTGCTTCTATGTTTATTTTGTACAAGAGTTCAGAAAAAACTCTTGCACAAGTACTCGTAACAAATGGCATCAAAAATAGCAGCTTGCCGGAAGATCAAACTGTACTATGTTTTATTTACATCCGATCCAGAAGTTAAAGATTTCTCTTCTAAATAATGTTAATGTTTAAAATAATAAGTAATATGCTTGCGTGCGCACTGCTACATCATGTTGCAAACATCACTCGCGCGTACCACCTGAAATTTTTTCGCGTACCACCGCTTGGGAACCCCTGTACTAGATGGTCTGGAGTAAACAGCAATCTGATAAGCATGGGTTGCCAGTGTTAATATTTTTAAACTAAAATAAAATTGCAGGTGCTTGTAAAGTTTCCTTTTTTTCCGAGACACCATTCTTTTGTCTAGCCTACCATGATGATTGTTTAACTACTAGATGGTCTGATACTTAATGAAGTAAAAAGATATTCTGATGTTGGCTTTGACATTAATTTCATTTTGTAGATAATGTACATCTCATTATGCTTATTTTACTAGATGGCTTGATGCTTTAATTGCGTTTCTACAATTAAGTTCTTAGTTTATTGCTAAAACTAAATATTAAATGTATTAAATGATATTTTCATCACATTATCTTAATTTTTATGCCAGTACTGTAAAGTCTGGAACCTTGCTTTTAATTTTATTAGATGGTGTCTTAAATTTTGTTGTTTTGACAGTACTTGGCCTAATATGATGCTTATTTTACTAGATGGTCTGATACTTTATGAAATGTAATAAACTTTAAAAAATATGTGCAACTGTGAGGAAATAAATCTCAATTATGAATTTTATGACTATTTTAAGATCTGATATTTAGCACCTTTTGGTTTGATAGTTAATAAAATGTTATGTTAACATCAGACTAGTTTTTAGCAATGCTTTTACTGGTTAAAATTGTCTTTCCTGTACAATGTTAATTTTTATTGTTTTTTTTTTTTAGGTAACTTGGTCATGGTAACTGGTGGTCATAACTTGGGAAGAGTTGGTACGATTACATCTCGGGAAAGACATCCTGGTTCATTCGATATTGTGCACGTTAAAGATTCCCAGGGCCACAGCTTCGCAACTAGGTTTGTATGAATTTCTGTATTTGTTAAACAGGTCTGTAATATGTCTGCAGATGATGATTTTTACCTACATTGTTTGATAAATAATGAAATCCCTTAAAATCTGATGCATGACATATATTTTAAAGTGTTCTATTACTATTTTCATGATGATTGTTTACCTACATTGCTTGATTTTTTGTGATAAGAACAATAATCTGACGAAAAATAGTTTTTCCAGTGTTAAACAAGATTATGTATAACACACAGAATTTGTTTGAGCAAGAAAAATGTCTCGGTTCCTGTGATTCACTTATTTCTGATTTCCTCTTTGGGCTATTCATCGAAGCCACAGGCTGTAGTCAGTTTTGTGGTCAAATTATAGCCAATATTAATGTTATCCCATACGGTCGCATTTTACTGTTGTCAGTTTAATGCATTTCCCTTGGTATAGACAACGTTACTCCTAAAATCTTACTTTCAGCTTTAGATGTTATTTAACCTATCAATACAGGATTTTGACCATTTTCATAATATTTATTTAAAGCATATATAAATATCCGGAAGGGCAGGGAATCTCAAGATGAATTGGCTTGTTCTGTGATATACTATGTGAACATGATGAAAGAACTATTATGATTTACTATGATTGTTTGATTAGTCTTTCTGATATTGCAGCTATCCATCCATAAATTTTCTTTGACTGTATCACAGAATAGCAGGGTATCAACAAAATTTAATTTTTCTGACAAATTTGCTTTCTTTATATATAAAAATTTACCTGTACCTCAACTGTTTAACAGATCAATTTTAAATTTCGTTAAACTTTCGTTACCGCTTTTCTGTTCACTGCGTCTGATGTGTCAAGTTTATTCTAATAGATTATCTTATGTAACTAATATATATATTTAGTTAATATTATTTCTTTATAGTTCTGCATATGTGTGCTTATCTGGTTAATCTAAAGTGTTTTTTTTTCCTTTTTAGATTGAACTATGTATTTGTTATTGGCAAGGGCAATAAGGCTTTCATCTCCCTACCCAGGGGTAAGGGCGTCAGGCTCTCAGTTGCAGAGGAAAGAGACAAGAGATTGGCTGCAAAACAACATTAATGGAGATTTGAAAATAAATATAAAAAAAGAACATTTGTGTTATTAGTTTTTATAAAGCCTGGCTATTTACATTGACTTAAATGGGAAAGAGGCTATTACAGGGTGTCTGCAAGTCCCGGATATTCTGAAATAACTACCTAGGAGAATATTGGGACCTTATTAGTTTTTTGCAATTTTTAGCTTCCACGCTACGTTTATAACTTAAAAAGTGGAAGGTATTATAATCGTTCTGTCCGTCCGTCACCCCACTTTCAAAGTCCAAACTACAAATACTACAGGCAAGTGTGATACGTCAAAAAATTCAGTGCATCGAAATTAGAAGACATTGAAAATCTCAGAAAAAAATTCGAATTCGAAGTAGTTCAATTACTTAAAAAACTGCAAAATTTAATGCTCATTTAAAAAGCATAGGGAGCCATTTTTATTAGAATTAAATCACCATTGCCATTCACAACAATCGCTCAAGAAACTTTAATTCTTTTAGACAATAAATTAAAATAAATTTATTTTTGCGACATCGATCAGTTTGAAATGATGTCAAATATATTTCACTGAGATTCTTTGTATGTTGATATGAAATGTTTTCATTCTATTTAAAAGCGAGGAATATTACATATTTATTCTTTGAAATATAAAATAATTTTTGCAAGAGATAAGTAATTATAATTATTGAATATTTCGAAAATTGAATTTTCGAAATAAAATAAATGAAACCAGCCAAATTTATCATGTAAATGTTTATTATAGAATTAATACTGTGTTTGGTTCCTTTTTACCTGTTAAACACAACTGTTGTGTGGAAGCTGGTTAAGTGACAGATTCTGTTACAAGCCTACTTGTTTTTGTTTACAAACGAACCATTTTAACAGGTGCTGTTATGTATTTCATGTGGAAAGCGTAAGGCGGAAATTATTTCAGGGCATGCCTTTTTGGAGTAGATCAGAAATTTTTTAGCCACCATGTTAGTTTTGTTGACGTATCTTAGGCTCTTGGTGCAAATATTTTGTTATCTATACTCCACAATATATGCAAGGGTGGTGACAATAGCTTTATGTATTGTAGGGGTGATATTTAACTCCTTTCCAGATTAATTGGTTAATTCCTTCCAACTTTCTTACTTTACTTTCGAATAGTGCTGTTCTCAAGCGACAGATTCAGCTGATTAAGAAAGACTGTATTTTCATACAGCATTCATGTTGCCACTCAAGACAGTGACCATTGAAACACCTGGATGTGGACTTTTAAAATAACCCTTAATTTAGTTCTTGCTAAGCCTAGAAAGCTACATTAGTTGCATTTTTTTTCAAAAGAGAATGAATAACTACTTGGTGTAAAGAATAAAGGTAATATTCTTTTCTCAGAGTAAAACAGGAATGAGTTCTTAATCCATTGATAAAAAAAAAGGCAAGTTTCTTATCACAGCAGCTCTTCCAAGACTATATTAGTGTGAATCAATTTAATTTCTTTTAGATTCTTAGAGAACAAAGGCATTTGGGTGGGGGGGGGGGGGTAAATGTTGAAGAAACATAGAATCTATTAACCATGATTAGTGAGAAAAGTAACTATACGAAAATGAGCTTAGATTTTCAAGGGACAGTGAAAAAGGAGAAAGAAAACCCAGAAAAAGATCTGAAGGCCATGGAAATCAAAAACTGGAAAACGAAGGCCAGAGACAGATGACTTTAGAGTCACACTTTTAGGGAGGCCATGGACCGTAGTGCCAGGGAGTTAGAAAATGAGCTTTCTGCTCAAGTTAATATAAAATATATGCCAAATGAAGACCATAGTCCTGAACAATTTATGTAGGACCAATTAAGTTGCATGAAAAGCGAATTTAAACTTTTTTATTCGGAAATGAAGGTGTTAATGGTATTCAAAGTCAATGAGCTAGAATAATTAAATGCAACACATTTGCTTTCCCACATTCGATTAACTAATTACGTGAATGTTATATTCCCTAATTTTTAATAACTTTCGTTTGGCTAGTTAGTGACATTAATTCAGGCAAACCAGTTTTTTTTAATTGGAAAACATAGTGGTTATGTGATATAAATTTGTTTTCAATTTAACTCGTAGGAAAAGTGAACTACAAATAAATAATTGCAATAAGGAACTTAATATTTTTTTTATTGAAGTCAATACAACAATCCCAAGTTTGTACTGGCTAAAGATGATCGTCAGTGGTTTATGTGTTGTAACGTACTTATTACAATAGTTTAGTAATGTCGTAGTACATAGTTTCAGCTGTTAAAAATTCATATATCTGACCAGCAGAATTTATTGCATGTAAAAGTTTAAACAAGTTCTGTATAATGTATTTAAGGCAACATATTGAATATTTTTTCTTGAAAAAGAATTACTTGCTTTAATAACATTTCTTTGCACTTGGATGTCCATAAAAAATGAAACTGCTTAAAAAAACCTAGGTAGTTTTTAGAAATGAATTTGAATAATGATAATCTGTTCTTAGCTAAGTTGTTTCCATTGAAATTGTACGAGAGCTCAATAGTTGAATCTCTGCAAATAGAGAGAACTGGACATTTTTGGATACAAGTAGCTAAACATTTGTTTCCATCTACAAACTGCTGAAAACAACGAATAAGCAAGTCTGATACACAACAAATTCCATGCCTCACGGTCAGAATGTCTCCAAGTGCAAAGCTTTAAAACTGATTCCTATACAGAATGTAGTTAGACATAGAGTAAAGGCTTAGAAAAATGCAATGCTTCAGATCACACTCATTGGCTTAGGAAGAACTACACACGCACACGGTCTTAATAAATAAATTAAATAAAAGTAAATGAACACTTTATACAAAGTCGGGAACAACTTGACATTACACCACTTCTGCTGCACCGGGTTGTGAAGGCACCTCGGGGTTTGTAGTGGGCACAGAAGCTAAAAAAAATACCAAGTTAAGTTTCATATTAAGAAAATTGCTGTTTTGAAACCAGTAATGAACCAGTGGCACAACAGTCCATCATAGTGAACCAAGGACTGTTGTGCCCTTTTCAGCTCTCCTGACCAAGTGGTTCCGGTGTTCAGTTCTCAAGCTTGATTAGTCCACATTTTATCAGGCGGAGGAGCTCAGTTGGTTAAGGCACTTGCTTTGCATGCAAATGGTCTCGGGTTCAGGTCCAGGCATCGGTAAAATAACTACCAACTTACTGCAGCCAAAAAATTTATATGCGTTAAATATTCTCAACATTAAATATGCTCCTAAGTCCTGACGCCATGTACAATGTCACCATTAAAATACGCACTGGGTGCCTATTCGGGTGTCAGCTTGTCACTTGACTGTGGTTCTAAATTGAATCACATTTGTGCTACTACATTTTGATTGCTCTAAGATGGTTGCTAATGGAGACTTATCTTTTAAGCCGTGTTCACATGCAAGTACGGTTCCACTGTAGCGTTTAGGGAAGAAGGCTGATAATCAAGAACACTATTAATTCCTCCCAATAAAACTGGATTCCAAAAAAGGAATGTGCCGGTCTTCTATATCAAGAAGTGGATGGATTGCTATGCTTGACTAATTCCACAGAATGAATCTAAAACCCTAGTAGGTAGAAGGGAAGCCTATAATCCTTTTTTATACCCCTCTTACCAAACTAATTTTTCCTAAAGGGGGAAAAGAAGAGGGATTCCTTGAAACTAGTATCTTTGTAAATAAAGGCCGTCTAATGTTAAGTAGAAAAAGGAAAGTTAGTTTCGAGACAGATAGGTCATAAAGAAGGTTTAGTTTCAATTATCGTCGCACTAGAGCTACACAAGGGTTATTGGCAACGGGCGTCGTAAGCCATAAAGAAGGAGAATAAAGAAAAGTATTTTACAAGTTCAGTCAAATTCCGTTAACTTGAAGGGAACACCGAAGCATTTCGTATTAAAGGAATTTCGTTAACCTTCATTATTTTTAAAAATATTACACAATAAAATATTAGTTTAAAACAAATAACATCTAAAAATTATTCTTATCTTATACTGTAATACACTGCATACAATTAGTAATTCAATTAATAAAGTTCATTTGGAGTAGTATAGTCCGTCTCAAAAGTTTAGACTTGATCTCTACATTTGCCATTTGTCAAAAATGTTCACTGTAAAGGTTTAGTTGAAAATAGTTGTGGTAGTAAGGATCAAGCAGGTATAAATAAATAAGTGAAATTATCATGAATCACAAAGAAAATAACTACTAATAAATTTTATTTGAATTAATGGTGAAAAGTACCCAAAAAATCTGTCTAAAAATATAGAGAAAATCAATTTACCTAATATATGTTTAATTGCCAAAATTCTTATTTTTATTGCTTAAAAAAACCCGGTTTCTTTAAACTATTCAAAACGTAACCGGTCTATTTAGTGTTATTTAAATACGTTCAGTGTAACCGAATGTTGAAAAATAATGTTTTAGAGAAACCGTTTTTCCCCCATCAAAACACATCAAGGTGGAACATTTGCAATGGTGTGGAGGGAATTTATGTTGAAGGGACATACAGTCCCTGGACAAATTATTAGACACACTGTATTTTTTTTTGGTAATTTTTTGTTTCTTAAGAAAGAGTTTTTATGCAATAATGGTATATTAAAACTACAATATTATTGATTTTTATTTAAAAGAATTGTTGTGGACTACATATTTGTATTTATACAAATACGTAGGTACAATATCACCCGGTAATTAATATTTTACATGAAATCTTGCAGTGCGTCTTATAATTTGTCCAGGGACTGTACTTTTTGGCATTTTTGAAGAGGAGACTATCTCTGCATTGTATTAAAGTATATAAAAAAGAACAATATGTTGCTATTTTGTGATTTTACATAAGAAAGACTGCACGTTTCATCAAGAAAATGGGTCAATGCATGTCTTTAAATCCACCAAAACTTTAAGGCGATGCACTGGTAGGTATTTGGTTCGGATTTAGACATGTTAACTTGTAAATTTGAAGCAAATAGGCAGTAATGTTTCACCATTAAAATGGCTATATTGACTGTTTGGTATAAAATTGAACCATTAGTGTAACTAAATCTTTTATATTCACTTGATATCGTGTTTTTTTAGTTTATTATATCAAAAAGGAATTCAAGCAATAAAAATGCAAAATTAGTCCATTAAACGTGCATTAATTTGATTTTCTCTATATTTTTGAGACAGATTTTTTGGGTACCTTTTACCATAACTCAAATAAAACTTCTTATTTGTTATTTGCTTTGTGATTCATGATATCTTTATTTATATCTGCCTGATCCTTATTACCACAACTTTTTTTCAAAGTGAAATTTTGTGACTTAAAACGTCTTTTGTCTGAACTTTTAAGACCGATTAAAGGAAATTTTTTGTCGTTGATTTTCATATAATTTTTTTTAGTTTCCTCTCTAAAAAAATAGACTGCTCCTTTTCGATTCATTTTGAATCAAAATTCAAAATCACTGAGTTGGAATGCGAACCACTTCTAATTTCATATGTTGTTAAGCTTTGACCTATATAGAGGAACTCATCCGCTTTTCATGACGTAATGAATCATCCTGCACTTGCCGCCTCATTTATTGGATTAAAACTGACGAATCATGGGAAGTCTCTTGATTTTCTCAGAAGTGGAAGAAAATTTATTTTTATAATGTTTGTTGCCATTTTTTATATTATGTTCAGGGATGAGTTTGGCAAAAATAAAAAAAGCTGAAACTAAAATGCGTAAGTGTACGCGTAAAAAAAACTTTTTAAGCAGTATACTTAATTCACGAAATAAGCTGTTACATTATACATGTATGTTCATATTAATGTTTTTTAAGCTTTAAGCATGAATAGAAACAGGGTTGCCACAGAAGTTGGAAAACCAAATTACCTGACTTTTCCAGGTTTTCCAGAGAATTTTAAGAAAGTTCCAGGTTTTATCGACGTGAATTAAAAATATATTAAACTATTATACCTAAAGAAACCTTGCATAACATGTGCCAAAGTAACAGAGACTTACTAACTAAAGTAACTAACAGAAATATTAGGCAAAAAAAGAAAATATTTGAGTTATGAATTGTTATGCACTAACGAACAGTTAGCTCGGGTACAGTCTCCGCTATGAGTTGCAAGTGGATAATTGTATGCATATATCAATTTTTACAGGTCATAGTCATTTAATTTGCAACTTTCGGGCAAATTTGTACTTGAAAAATTATTGGCAACTTACCAAAACTTCCTAATTTTTTTTTAATATAACCACCTATATTCTTTGCTTAAAATAGTCTGACCATTAAAATTAAGGGCAATTTTTTTTAAAAAGTCAAGACGGGATGAGTAATTTGTAAGGTTAATTTAGATAATATTTACAGACACAATCTTCAATTTTAATTAAAGAACACCACATAACAAAGGATTTTCTTTTATATGAGATGCTTCTTAAAATGTGAAAAAATAAAAGCTTATATTTAACAAATTCATTTATTATAATTTTTAATGATACTAACTTCAATTTAATATTTTACATCTGTAAGCTTAAAGAGTTATAACCTTAAAATTTGATCTGAAGAGACACAATTGAACATTTCAATTGATGAAAAACTTTCAAAAATCGGCGAATCAAAAACCTTTAAAAATCGGCAAATCGAAAATTTTTGATTATTAATGATTCACGAAATCTCAGATTGGAAAATCCCAAATTTTAAGAAGTCAGGAAAATTGCACATTCTCAGAAATCGTTAAATAGCGAAACTTTGAAAATCGGCTTTTCGCGAATTAGCACGAAAAAATCTCTAAAACACCGAAGATTCATCATCATAAATTGTAATAAACAACTACTTGAAAATCCAAATTAATTCCGAAATTATAAAATGTAAAACTAAACATCAGTGAATTTTCAGAAATTAGCAGATACAGTACAGAGCCGCTAATCCAGACCCTTAAATTTCGGCGATTGTCCCACTTTAAAAAAAAAAAAAAACTTCTAAAATCAAAAACCGGAAGTATAGGCCGAAGCAGAAATAATGCCCTTGAAAAATAAAGTTTCAAAGGTAAACAAAAAAAATCAAGATGTTCTTGCAACTAACAAGGTCACAATACTCACGAACACTTGATCAAAGGAAAATATTCTGGTTGGTCCGATTGGCCTGAACTGGAGCTACAAAAGTAACGAGTCCCTCTTCCGATCACGCAGAGGCAAAAAATTCATCGTTACGAGGCAATACGACCTCATCGGTGGATTTCGTGAAAATTACTAGGCTGCAAAATAAGTAAATTAGGAAGCATTATTGGATTGTACTGTCCGGTAACTGATATTTGAAGACATCTCAGTGTTATAAAATCAAAATTCATCTTCAAATTTTAACTGATTTTTTTATACATATTTATTATTCAAATTTATTATTTAAACTTGTTTTGTACTGTATTTCAAAATTTTGAAGTCGACAAATCACCGATCCTTACAAAACGACAAATTACAACAAAACTCGAAGATAGCTTAATTGTGAATCTTTGAATATCGGCGAATCAAAAAAATCCTCAAATATCAGTAAAATCGACCGAATCGCAAATACGAAATGTTTTAATCGCGAAACAGAAAATTTGTAAATCGTGCATCTTCAAAAATCGGAAATTAAAGACTCTTGAAAAGAAATACGAATTGGAAAAAATTAGCATATCACATAACCTTAAATTCCACCCAAATAAAATAAATTTAGGCTAACTTCAGAACCACGGAAAATCGAGAAGCTTCAAAATCAGCAAACGAATCGCGAACCTTGAAACCATATATAACGAATAACTTTTAAACCTCAGGCGAAATTTTAAATCTGGGACCAAGGTTGGTTTTATTTAATCAACCGATTTCTAAACCTCGAAATAAACGGTACAAAAGGTTTATCTACATAAATCTATGAAATTCGAAAATTGTGGAGGAGTTTTCAATAATTATATAGTTCTATTTGATGCCATAATGACAACATTGAGAAGTAACTAATTTCGATTTAAGATTAAAATTATCAATTTTCAAGAAGCAACGAACGATAAACAAGCTATAAAATAGTAGTTGAATGAGAATTCAGGTTAGGGATGGATCGTTCATTACTGAACGAATCCGATTGAATGTGAGAGAGCTGATGAGAGGGCCTTCAATAAACATTACGACTTGAGACGTTTTCACTGAAATAGGGAGATCCGAAAAGACGAAAGCAGTATCGTGAAAGGTTTTTTTGTGTGTGAGGGATTAGAACAGGCGAAAAAACGGAATTTTTCGGCAAAATTAGAAAAATCTGAACTTTTTTTAAAAAACGGATTTCTTTTTTTCCTAAAAAATTAAAAAGCGGAATTCCGCTTAAAGCGGAAAAAACTCATCCCTGTATGTTTCATTGTTCTTTAAAAAAGTTAATTCCGATTTTTTTGTTCGGGTTCGCCTAAAGCGATTTCATGCGAATAGAATTTTTTAGCAATAGCTCAAAGCTTTAAAGGCCGGGGAAATGCTTTCAGTTGATCGTAAGTGAAATTTCGTGTAAATCGAATTTACGTTCACGAGGTTCGACTGTAATTTCTTCCAAAAAAAGTTATGAGAAGCTTAATTTAAGCGAAACAAGGCTTACTGTAATACAAGATTTGTGATAGTGGGTAGGTACTTTACCTGAAGTAAATGCATTAATCTGATTCTTTAATTCAATCTGTTGCTTTAATTCATTTCTCTCTGCTTGCAAAGCTCGACACAACTTTTCCAAAAGTTGGATTTTTTGTTGAGCTGCTGAGAAGTCTTTATCTTGTTTTTCTTTCTAAAAAGAAAGGCTAAGTTAATAGCATGTAAAACTCCTAACTTTTGTTGTCAATAAGGGCAACAATCAATCAGGAATCATCTCTCTAGGCTCTGGATATAATTTAGACAATGCATTTATAGTTTAAAACAAAACATATAAAATTTCCAGTAAGAATTATCTGTATATTACGCTACACATAAAGAATAAGTTTGTGTTGATTTTTTTTGTTGAATTTAAAATAGTTGTATTTTAATAATATTAGCAAGGTTTTTCCCAGTATGTACATACACATCAGTCAGGTATATATATTTTTGTTTTAATCAAAGACAAAGTACATGTCGAATAAACGTATCAACCAATTTAAGCAAAAAGTAATGAAATTTCAAGATGGCAGGTGCATCATTAAAAGATTCTTTTTATTAGTTCTCTATTTATTATTAAAACGTTACATTATTTATATATTTTATTCCTCTGCAATGGGATGCAGTTTTTTTCTGCAACCAAAACTTTTAATTTGGACGTTTCATACACGAAAAACTTCAAAACGCATACTAATTAACGTTCATTTACAAACTTGGATAGTCGTAACAGCAACTGCATCACATGATTTAGGGAAAGTACTTAAAAATCATATACAATGCACATTTTGTCTACCTCCTCTTTGTGAAGTGTGAAAATACTTTGAACAAGCTTCCTTTGGTCTGAAAGTGTCTTCAATGAATAACTTTCTGTGACAGCAAAGCCAGCGTTCTTTTTCAATCCTTCTTGACTTCAAAGACTTCCTTTGTCACAACAATAAAAGCAACACCCATGTGCAGTTGTGCACATGCTTTCAAATTCAATCACAGGAACACCATAATCTCAAAAGGGTCATAATGTCAGGCTATCATTAGAGAATACTAAAGGGGATTGTACTGGTCACTACAGATGTTTGGGTTCGACCCATTGAATAGCAATTTCGGGCTTTCTTGGGGAGGGGCGTTAGAGGAGTAGATTAGCAAAAGAATAGAGGTACGGTGATTCCCCCCCCCCTTCTCCTTCCATTTGACAAAAATGATAAACAAACCAGCTTAAAACTTGTTTGGTGCCTTTTCAAAACAGCAGAAACGGAACAGTGCTGCTAAGTTGCCAAAGAAAAAAACCTTCGTTATAATGAAACTGAGCTTTAGTAATTTCGTTAAAATGGAAATTTTAAACTGTTATTCTTATGGGATTTCAAAAGAAACTGGGGATTTATTTCGTAATATTGGATATTTCGTTGTAATGATATTCATTATAAAGAAATTTTACTGTATACTAAACAAATTATACATTTATACTGTCAGTTACTGAACTTACATGACTAATCATATCTAGAAGAGCTTTATTACTGCTTTCCCACTTTTGCTTATAGACATTGGTTTCTTTTTCTAACTTCTTAATCTTCTTTGAAGTCTAAAAATAAGAATGGTAAACATAATTTAAATGCACACAAAAAAAATTGATGCTTTCAATGAGTTGAAGAAGTAGTAAATAATGCCTTATAATTAAACTCTTGAGTTTTGAATCTAAGTAAATTTTGTGGAATTGAATTTCAAATGACTAGAATGAAATTGTGATACATCAGAATAATTTTGATTTAAATTGCAAGTTTCACAGTCAATAAATTCTTTCAAAAAGTATTTTAACTTTAAAAACTCAATAGGGAAAGTGGAATAATATTTTAATAAGTGGAGTGCAAAAAAATAAAATACTTTGAAGGGTCTCTGTACAGTAATTTTTAAAAATAATTACAAATATAAGGCTTATTGTTATCGTAAAATTTTTACGCACAAGTGTAAAAATGATTGTAAAACAGTTTTCAAAAAATAAGTTGAGAGTTGGTTTTTCATAAAGATACCATAATTGTTTTTAAATAAAAATCTCAACCTTTTAATGTATTATGAATATCAAATGAAAAGCCCTTTTGAATAAAACAAAAAATTCTTACTGAACTTAATAGGCTACTTTCCTGTTACCTAAATACTTGCTGACATTTTTATTGAAAAACAAGTAGGTTCGCAACAGTAATTTAGAACTGCTTCCATATAAGATTTATAACCTTAGAAAAAAAAATCGTTGAACCCAGCATCAAGTTGTCATTTTAATTTTTAAAAGCCAAAATTAACTATTTTTCTTTAGTTATTTCCTTATTATTTGTTGAATTTACTTGCAGTTCGAAGAAAAGTTATTAAAATTGCTTGAGTTGAATCCTAGCATCCCAAATAAAAACTGACATCATTAATCTATTTAGACAAACATTTAGTTTCAAACTCAGATTCCATATTACTTTTAAAGGTCGAGAAAACTTTACTACTGTTAATAAGCCCACTTTGGAACTCCTCATACTTGGACATGTAATCACTTAGCTTGGTCCTCAACTGCAGCTTGTTTAAATTAATATTCTTTATCGATTATTGAATTTATTTGCAGTTTGAAGAATAATTATGTAAAATTGCTTGGGTTGAATCCTAGCTTCCCTAATAAAAACTGACATAATTAAATTTAGACACACATTCAGTTTAATATACTTACCGATTCCATATCACTTTTAAAAGTCGAGAAAACTTTACTGCTGTTACTCAGCACACTTTGGAACTCCTCATACTTGGACGTGTAATCACTTAGCTCGGTCCTCAATTGCAGCTCGTTTGAGGTCAGCACAGTGCACCTCTTTTGAAGCTCGCTGAGATTTTCCAGCAAAGACTGCTTCTCCCTCAAGAACTTTTCGGTCTCTTGTTTCAGGACTAAGTTGACCTTAGCGTGCTTGGCTTTAGCCAACTGGGTTTCAAGCTCTTTTTGCTGCACTACTTTGGCCATGTTCTGGAGAGAAAAGGAAATGATGTGGCATATTAAAGAAGACTGGATGCATTTAGTGTTATAGTTAAATTTAAGTCCACATAGAATTTAATAAAATAATTAGCATATCTATAAAATTTTTAATCGAATGAAGTAATGACACACATAAAAGAAAATTCATTAAATTGTGAAAACTAATTCTTATGGCTTAAAAACTTTTTAATTCTGAACTACAGTATTTCCATTTTTTAAAAATAGAAATTTGAGAAATTTTTTCAGACTAAATCAAATCTAGTTATAGATTAGACAAGACAAAAGACTATTAATTTCACATGCAAACTTCAACATTATTTAGTTTGGTACTAGATGAATGCAAACTAATATCAACATAGTTTATTTGAGAAAAACAACATTTGCACACCGAGTTGATTGACTTAATTTAGCAGAGATAATATTTTAAAAGTTACAATACAAACAACAAAATACATTATACTGTGTTGAATATTCGGAATAGGATTAATAAAGAATAATATTTAGATAAAATTATGAACTTTAAAAGTCAGAAATTTTTAAACAAAACATAACTAAAAACAATATACTACTATTTCATAATTTAATACAATTACCTGTTCCCATATTTCATAGTTATCCACCAAACCCTTGAGTTTAGTAGCTAATTCAGCATTCTCTTCCCTAAGCTGAATATTCCTTTTAGAATTTTCTTGCATTAAGGAACCAATGTCATTAAGGGTGGACTGAAACTTATTTGCTATTTCTTTCCTCTTTTCTTCCTCTTCTTTAATACGAGCCAAACTTTCTTCCTAATTTGAATAAGAATTTAAATTTTAGCAATCTCCCTCTGGTTGGATCTGTTTTAGAATAACTTCAAATTAACTTCAGGTTTTGTATTTCACTTTTAAAATTTTTCACATTTTTCTATCTTTCTTAAAAAAAGTCTCAAATCACTTTAACATTGATTCGATATGAATTAAGTTTTTAAGGATTGTGTTGTTATAAATGATAAAGATATTAATGAAGGCAGGGAATTACTTTAAACAGAATTACAGGTTTGCCTACAAAAAAAAAAAAAAATGTGAAAATAAGGCTGAATACGATGGATTTAAAGGGCAACCTGTCTAAGTTATGTTTTTTTTAGATTGTAGCATCTTCTAGACTGGATCTAGTTGAGCTGGATCAAAGAAAATCAGTAAAAAGATCATGAAAATCACAAAAAAAAGCTTCCTCTTAAACAAGAAGTGATAAAGCCATCACTATAAAAGAAAACAGTGTATATTTGTGCTGCTTTTTATTTCATTGGTTTCCTATATAGTTTGAGTTTCAGATTGATTTTGATAACTAAAGATTGTTAAAAAATAAGAAGTTTCTAAGAACTTTATTAAGATCTTACAAACCAGCCCAGTCGTTGGTGTATTTATAAACTATTGAAACAACTTCAAGAATATAAACTTCAAAATAAAGTACAGTAGAACCTCAGTTATCCGGAACTCTCTGTTAACCAACAGTCCATGTGACAATAAATTTTTTTTTTCTCTTACAAGGTCATTCTCGGTTTTTCACTAAATAAACTAGTCTCGGACACCTACCTCGATTCTAAAATAAGTTTATGAAATCGGGAAACATCGGTGATTTTTAGATGGCAAAAACTTTTGGCAACTCCAAAAAATAAAAATACATTTCTAGTAATCCTAAATTTTCGGAAAACTCCGGGGATTTTTTTAAAATAATCTAGTATAAAACGAAAAAAAAGCACTTTATCCAGAACTCTGCTCAGATATTATAAAAAATAAGAATAGAAATAAAAAAATACTTTTTAAACACGTTTTCATTGCTACGGAAGATTTAATTTCAGAGATAACTTAACACTAAACTCCAATGCTTTCTCCATTATCCGGAATTTTTGATTATCCGACCTACCTTTGGTCGCAATTAGAACAAATAATCAAGGTTCTACTGTACTAACTTACCTTTACACACTTGCTTTGCCTCTGCATTTCCCGGCACAACCCTTCCAGCCTTGACTTGGCAAGTATCATTCGATTAAGCTCAGCCTGCATAGATTCTTTCTCTCTTTGCTGAGTTATTATCTGCCTCTCGTATTGCCTCAGTCTTGGCTCAAACAAACGGTACTCGTCTTGAAGTTCTGCGTGTTTTTTGCAGAGCAACTGTAACTTTTCCTCAGCCGAGCCATTACCAAGTGATTTTAAAATCTGGTCTAAAAAAATATTAAAATTTAAATAATTTATTTATTCATGGAAGTATAATAAGTTATTTTAGCAATAATACAGTATGTTGATCCTGTGTAATAAAGTGAGTTGAATTGAATTATTTGCGCAATAGAGCTACATGAGGACTATTGGCGACGGGTGTTGCAATTTAGAATGACACCTTGGCTGCACAGACCGTTTATAGGTAGGCAGTTATGTTGCCAAAGCCCGGGATCGAACCTGGGAGCTTCGGCAAGCAAAGTAAGCCCCATCTGTAAGCTTTTCAATATAATACTTTATTTTTAAATTAATAAAAAATATAGTATATTTGATTTAAAACTTAAAAGTGTGTGTAATGCCTTTTCATGCTAAGTACTTTAATTTATCAACAAATGTAAAATTTTACATTATGAAAATATATATAATTTTGGAAAATCAGTGGGTTTCTATGGAAAAGTTAACATTTGGTATTCTAATCACAAGAAGTTTCTCATGGAGCACTTTTTGTTGAAGTTACAAACATTTACAATTTCATTAATAAAATTCTAAGAATAAATTTGCAAAATTGTAAAAGTTAAAAAAAGTTACTTAAAGTTTACGAAAATGTACATATAGATAAAAAAACATTTTTTCAACATTCTTTTTTTAAAAAATAAAATTACTATTAAGAAATATAGGATATATTTTTCAAACAAAGGTAATTTATACACCCACACAAAAAGTTAGTGAAAATGTACAGACCTATAGTTTTTTCTCCTTTCTTTTTTGAAGCACCATTTTTTTGTTTCTTGGCTAGCTTTTCTTCACTTTGTGCAATTAGACTTTTAAGTAACTCTTGATCAGATAACTGTAGCTGAAAATGTAAAAAAGTTTTTAAAAAACTTTTTTCAAAAAATATTTTTTGAATAACATTAACAAAAACTAAATAAAACATGATTTATCAAATAATTAAAAATATTTGTCTCAAGTAAGCCTCAATTAATTGCCTACTTTATACAACTGTAAGTACCGTAAATAATTATAATTTTTATATTTGCTTACTTCTGGCAATGCTGGGCTTGGAGACTTTTCAAACTTTTTATCATTCTTTTTAATATTTTTCTCATCTTTAGATGATGCAATATTAGATACAGTTGTGTCTGAACCATTACACTGTGACTGATCTTTAGCAGTTTTGATAGCCTCAGTCTTTGATATTAAATTTTTGTCATTTTTAGAAGCTTCCGTGGACTGCATTTTATTTGAGCTTTCAGATTTGGTGGAATCACTTTGTGTCAGATCTTCTAATACTTCTTCAATAACTACACCTTGAGCATCCTTCTCAATACTTGAACCAGAGGCTAAACAAACAAATGATCAAATATTGTTATGAAATTTAAGTATGCAAGTGAATAATTATCAAACAGTTATATTAACACATTAGTGTTCCGATTCTAATACCTTTTTAAAAAGGAATTCAAAAAGTTCAAAGGTGGGGAGGAAAGAATGCTTTACTATTTTAGGAATAGCTTGAAGCATATTCTTGTGATTACTTCAAACCTTAAATATTAAAATTTGATTTATCAAGTCAAATTTCAAAACTGTTTAATTTTTTCAAAACATTTGAAAGATTATACAATAGGCATGAATAAGGCGATTGTTCAATGTAAATACAAACTAAATACAAACCAGAGAAGGTGAATTTTGTTTGTGATTCTAGTTTTTAAACACAAGCCAGCAATGAATCACTTAAAAACTGTTTCATCCTAAAATTTCTTGAGCCTTGCAGCTTTTCAACTGGATGTTTCGCAATGAAAAAAAAGACTGCATTACTGTTGAACGATAAGCGGTCATTGGTATCGCTTCTGCACACAAAATTATTCATTTTGAATCATTCATTATTTTACTGCCTTAGCTGTCAAAATGGCACAAACGAATACTTTGTAAGTGATATTTATTTAGAAATACCATTTACAAATTATTTTGTTTAAACTACTACTAATAGGGTTAAAATTTATTTAATAGATGTCATTTAATAACTTTGATTAATAATATGAGTACATAATACATATTTTACACGATTTCCTGCACTTAAAAAAATTCAACCTTGTTTACAATGTTTGGTTTCCTATCAGTCCGTTGACAGAATCGAGCGGCCGCACGAAACTGGTTGTGACGTCACATTTTGAAGTCCCAGTACCAGAATAAAACTGTGATCAAAGAGTGTAAACCTAGCGACCTGTTGACGGTCGGCAGAAAGTGTCAAACATTCTGTGATTCGGACTTCAGAATGGATATGCTTGTGTCATATTTTGGCCCTTGGCATCGCTATCTTTATAAAGTTGAATTATCATCAGAAGAAAATTCAGAGGATGAAATGTAAAAAAACAGAGAGAGCATAATATTTTGTTTTGTCGACATTTAAAGTCAAATGACGAAGAGTTTGAAGAGTTCAGACAATATTTTCGATTAAATCCCAGCCTCTTCGAAAATGTGCTTGTGCATACCAAACAAGATATATATTTTAAATACTTGAAACGATGTATATATGAATAAATGAAATTAATAGTAAATTTCTTTGATATCTACTTGTATTGCAGCTAGCATACTTGAACTTGTCTATACATTAAAACTATCATTCAAAAATTCTTTTAATTTTGAATATGAATGTTGTTATAACTAGAAAATATTATGAAGCTCTGAAATAAATTTTCCAATTATATGAAAACAAATAAAAATTTTAAAGCTTAACTTGTTGATAAATTAAATTGTGCACTTAAAATATATAGTACAATACAAAGGTTTTTTTCTCTAGAAGATACAAAACAGAGTTAAAATAAAACTTATAGTACAACTATTTAGCCAAAACCCTATTTCTATCCATTTTCGTTTCTTTCTTTAATTAATGATTGTAATTAACATTATTTTAATTTTGAATGATCTGGTTGTTCCTTAAAAAATCAATGAAGATCTCATCATCCTCCATTGAAAAAATTAATTTTCGGGTTCTGCATGACATCCTGACCACTTTCGTTACCCACAAAGCAAAAAGCAACCAAAAATCACTGCTGTTTAGCAACAGACAACAACGATGGAGCCAACGTTCCTCGACGCACTCCAGGTGACAGACTGTAGCGGTGCTGAACGGTGGATGGACAACGCTCCCTAGGAAACCATACCGGTTTGTTTGTATTGTATCCATTTTCCCCCCCAGACTTTTACGGCCGCTCGATTCTGTCACCGGACTGCTAGGAAACCAAGGCTTTACTCATTTATAACATCATAAACATTGCAGTTCCTTGAATGGCGCTAGAACCGGGTTATATTGTATTATGTTTCACCAGTAATGTAAGCTAATGGTTTATACAAAAATTAGATCAAAAGATAAATAAACCAACCTTGATCAGAAGCATCACCTTCACCCAAGCACCCACTTATAACCCTCTTAAAAGCCTCCATTTTCTTATTAAGATTATCTTGGAGCTCTATCACTGGATCTTCCTTACAATCATCGGTCTTCTCTCGACTGCTGAGGATGTCGTTTATCGACTTCTTGATATTGCTTGTCGTAGAACTGCACAGGCTCATGATGCTTTTGTATGCCTCGTTGCTGCTGTCATCTGTGATGTCGCTACTGCTGTCATCTTTGACGTCCTTACTGTTGTCATCTGGAACATCGTCAAAATCAGGGTCGTCAAGGGCCAAGGTCTGGTTCAGCAGATTCGATGCAATCTGGACACCACTTAGGTCTATGTCGTCGTCATCATTGTTGGGGTTATTTAGGTTCTGATCAAGTGCAGTGTCTTTTTTAACTTCTTTGGAAGAAGTGTCTGCTTGGTTGGCATTTAACAGTGTTTCCTAAAATAAGTTAAGATTGATTAAGCAACTTTATAAAATGAAGCATAGAAATCCAGACATGGGAAAACAGTGGCAACATCCCGGCCAGCTCACAAAATTTGTTGTAAAACGGGGCCGCTCTGAACAGAAGGTCATGCTGGCGCGCTCGATGGAATTTGGAGGGATTGATTCACTTTGAGTTTGTTCCACGTGTTTCCGAATAGTATAACCATGGAATTGAACTATCAGAGATATGCCAAAAAACCATACTTCATAATGGAATGCACTTCAAGAAAAAAATACTCAGTATTGCGGGTAATCCTCAGTATTGTGGGGGAATGTTGTACATTTCTTTTGTAGGTGAAAATACAAAAAAACTTTTGACTCAACCTGATATGTGTCAATCAATAAAATGAGAACCAAGCAGGTTTTCGAACTAAACAAGGGGAGGTGAGGTTGACCACCTGACTGGGACCTAACCTTAGCGGTTAACCAAAGCCTAAAAATGAAAGTATAAAGATCATAACAGTATATAGGATTTGTAAATTGTATTGTTGCATTACAGTTCCATCATCACAGAAGCTCTTATAATCACCTATCTTAGCTTTGTGAAGTGTTCATCCTTGAGTATAGCAGTACTCAGTATTTATAATTCATTACAGTGTCTCTTGTTTATAATATCATCAGAGTTTTTGTAGTTCACTAAATGCCGCTCTAACAAGTTTTTTAACTGCATATAAAATTGTATTTAGTAATTTTTTATGCATTATTCTAAAAAAATATGTCTCATTTGTGATATGAAAATAACACGTTTACCTAATGAAAAACTAGCTTTTATTAAAGGGTTAAGCGATATTTGATGTTGGTTATATTTCAAAAAAATATTTAAACATCAGTATATAACATATATATATAGTAGTAGTAGTTGATTATTTGTTGACTTAAGATTTGAGTAACTACTAAGTTAAATTGACAACTGTTTAATACATCAAACAATATATTTCATGCTTAAAAAACATGCACTTACTTGTTTTTCTTGAGAAGCCATCATTGCTCTAAAAAAGTTAGAAAAGAATTAGTTAAATGCAAGAACAAAAAAAAAGAATTGGTTTAATTTTGGTCATATTAAACTTACACTAGAGCTATTGGCAATGAACCTAGTAATATTTGAACAAAATCAAGTGACAATACTCATGATAGTATTAAAAAAAACTAATAGCAGTATCATCTGTGTAGTCAGGAATTAGAACTACAAGAGATTTAATGTGCACAAATATTTTTTTTACCATCAATTTATAGGATGGTCCGATTGAGGATAAAACCTGCGAAGATAATATTTGTGGCAAGAAGCTTCAAACCACACTGGCTTGAGAAAAAAATAACCCAGTTAAATTTAGTTTGCAGCTGTATAAGGAATAGTTTAATTTAGATATCTTGAGGTAATGTTATCTAGTTTAAATGTACAAAACTTGTATGGATATTTTTATAATTATCATACAATCAATATTATTATTCATTTCAATCTTGTTGTCTATTATATCATGATTCAACAGAAAATGACATGGTGGAAATATATATTCTATTTGTATTTAAAATTATACGTAAAAGGGTTTGGTAATTTGTTTTACCTAAAACTTATTTGTTTTTTCTACAAGTAATTTTTACAAATTGTTATTATAAAACACTTTTATATGTTGTATGCTTCACTAGCTTTAGGGTCTTAATCTGGGCCAAGAGTGTGATATTATTGTTTAAAAAAAAACGAATTACATTTGACCACTCTAATAAGTATTCTATGCATATATAATAATTAAGAAATATTGGCAAATATACAGCAAAATAATACCCCATTTATATTATAATCAAACTAATCAGCTAGAAAACAGAACACCCAGCCTTATATAGCCCACTTAAAGAAATACAATATTTAATCGTACAAACGCTAAAGAATTGAAAGAACATTGAACATAATTGAAAATTTTAAGACCTTTTTAATTAAAAAGATTTTTTTGTAAGATGAGTTTGTGTTGCATTAATTTTGTACATAGATACGTTAAGTGTAAAAATACATGCGGTTAATAATGTGTCTTTATGAGGGAATACATAGTAATCCAGTCAACTTGAAGTTACATTTTTTATAATTTCGAACGTTTATAAACGGTTATACCTTATATGTCAACACAAAAGTACTGAATATCTCTATAAACAAAAGTAGCATGCAAACTAAGAGAGTAGAAAATATATGTTATGTAAAATAACACCAAAACGTGATTTCAATTTTTAAAAATTTATTTATTATTAAGAATAGTTTTATGTATACCTTATAATAAACCAGAGGATTATAATTTGGATATTTCAAAAATATTCCGGATATATATCTTAAATGCGGCTTTAAATGCACACAATTAAAAAATCGTCTGTAATGAAATATGAAACCAACGAAGAGGAAAGACAGGAGGAATGCTCAGTGGCGCCAATTTCAGAAACAGTAAATTTCCCACAAAACCCTTGTGGCTTTGCAAACACATACAGGAAATAAAATTGAATATCTGGGAATAATTTTAAACTTACTACAACAAATGCAGTTATGTAAATTGACAGAATTTTCTAAATCATTTAAGCAAATTATCAATACATTGAATTTTGTTTTCATAGTTATCGAAAGATTACTAAGACTTTTAAAACAAAACCAAACCTAAAAATCCCTAAAAGGGAAATCCTATTTTGCGTTCAAGAACTGAAGTGAGAAGTGAGTATAATCTCCAACCGGGAGAAAATATTGACATTGGTGTCTTGTTTACCAAAAATTTTAGTTCTTTTTTTAAACATACCTGATAGTTCATTGTTTTCCGAAACTATTAAAACTTTTTATAGATCACCGAGTTTGATCTTGAATTGATATGTTATTTCTAAAAAAACATATTAAACTAACTTAAACTGTTATTGTCCATTAAATTTCATAAGAATGAGTGAAAAAAGAAAATTATTTTCCAGTTTGTGGGATTTGCCGTATGGGAAAACAACTTCGCATAACCTGTTTGATAATGCTAAAAGTAAACATTTTGTGAAATTATGTGTTGTTTTTAATGCTTAGTTTCATTGCAATAATTTGAAAAAAATTGTTTTTAAAATAAGGGATTTTAAATATCACAATGTCGTCTACGCAATTTCACATTGTAGAGGACTGAATTAATGTATCCAAAATAACTGCATGCCTAAAACTAAAAACGCATTCATTTTTATTGTTAATTGAAATGTGCTTAATTTTGTTTGTGAGATTTTTTATATTAAATAGGGCTTAAGTTTTGTTTTGGGAAAATCCTTGTTAACATTTTCACAAAGTACACAAGAATCATAACATAAAGAATTGGAAGCTTTTATCGCTGGCAGTTGATAAAATCTTATGATTAAGTTTAGAATTGTCAAACAAACTTAAAAACTTTGTAAGACTGTTTTCTTATAAAATTGCACATTTATGTCATTTGTATTTATAACAAATGTATGAAAATCCAATCTTAATGAGTATCATATTGAATCAAACAATCATTTAAGTGTTATTTTCTAAAATTAACTTTATTACTTGCTAATTATGTATTAAGTTTTTAGCAATTAAGTCCTTTAATTTTTAAACATTAACAAACTGGTGTTTATACTTAATTTGAAGCCTTCTTTGGGGTATATTTAAATGTACCAGTTTACAGTTTTAAGTGCAGTATTTACAAAAGTAGTATAAGATTTGCTGTACATAAATTTTAAAATATATGAGAGGGCATACTTTTTAACTTTAAAAACAAAACCAGAAAGTACACACAATATTTTGAAACATCCTATATCGGGTAAACTCCTAATGCAGCACTGACTGTACTTATTTGTATTTTGAATGATAATTAGTTTTGCATTCTAAGATGTCTAAACTACTTAGAATTCAAGGTTAATAAACAAAAACAAATTTAAGCGAAAATAAACAATCTTTCCTTAAATAAAATTAATGATGAATTTCTCTGTATTTCGTTGATAACATCAAAATGAAAAGTTTAAAAAATACATTTGTCTGCCAAATATTGTTATAAATGTTATTTTTCTTTGATAGACAGTAAAGAGTTTGTTCAAAAGCTTCAACTCCAGAGAAAAATTCCTGTGCATGATGGCTGTGTAAGTAAACTAATATTTTATTTGGAAATAGGGTATTGACATAGTTTATTACCTGAAGCTTAGTTGGTCGATCCAATGACTCATTTGGGTTAATTTTAAGGTCTTGGTTCATGTTTTTGCCAATGTGATCCATTTTATCAGGAAAAATATATGGTTTATTGCCATGATTTTTACCTATAATGTTTTTATTTATTAACCGCTTTATTTCAATTGGGTTTGTTCAACTAAAATTGTTTCTTAACTTCAGCATAGTTTATTGTGCTTATGACATATTTGATTTGGTTTATTAGTTTTTGTACCAGGCTCAGCCATCCTATAAATAGACATGATGAATAGGGCTGCGCTGCTGGTGCTTTTTGGCTAATGCCAATTGTTAAAAAATAAAAAAATAAAAAAATTCTTTGCATCCGGCCAATTACAGATGTTGATGTAAAATGTCCAAATCAAAATTTGGTTATCTCATGTGGAAACAACCAAAAAATACGATCTTACCCTAACCCTCTACTATTTTAATTTTTTTTTTACGAATTTAGTATTTGTACCTTATTTAATTTAGTAATTGAGGAGTTAAACAGACGTAAGTAGCGGGCCATAAAGTCATAACGTTGCAGACTAGCCTAGGACTAATATCTGTCCTGAAATCCTTAAAAAAAGACTATACAATGTATGATTACGCAGAGAAATAGAATATGAGGTGTCGAGGTTTGGGTGATCGAATCGTTCTCAACTAAAACTATAAAAATAGTGAGATAGTACTATTGAAAATTTACTGAGAGCTAGCAAATACTGTGAGTTGTTGTTGAAGTTTGACTGAAGCATCCATCCTGAACTAAATCAACATTATAAAAATAACTAGACAATACTGCAGTTATGCCTAGAATTAGCAAATATTTCGAGGCATTATCTTAACACGTCTTGCCAAAACTTCCTTACGATCTCATTTCAGTGCAAACAGAAACGTAAAATGTTTGGGTTTAAAATTTAACAAAAATTAATCTCATCAAAGCTATAGGCAATAAACATCTTGAATTAAATTATGCTAAATAATGTTTATTCCTAATATAATATTTCAAATAGCCAATACCACTCTCAAGCTTGTTTATTATTACTTGTTAATTAATTTTTTGTTTATAGGTTAATAGCATTTGTTGGAATGATACTGGCAGTTATCTCTTATCAGGATCAGATGATCAGCGTTTGTCAATAGTTCATGGATATGATTATTCGGTATTGTATGGTGTTGTATATTTTCCCTATAGTGTTGTATATTTTCCCTGTAGTGTAGTATACTCTTCATGTCTCATTCGATTCACTATGCCTGCTAGTGTAATTCCTTTAATGAAACAACTTTAGCATTCAGGAATTTTAGAACTGAAACCTATTTTAACTCTCCCTCTTTTTTTTAAACTTAAAAAGCAGCTTCAAGCCAAGGTTCTCATGCTTTGTTATATTTTGTTTTGTAATTATGCTCAGAATTTCACTATTTTGGTGATTATACTTAAATTGCAAATAGGTGCAATTATAGTAAATAAAACTAATAAAATGTCACAAAATATATTTATACAATCTTTATATATACATACCGCTTTGTGTAAAATTGCAGTGCATTAATTGTTGTAGAAATTAATTATTAATCTTATATAAATCAAATTGTTTATAGTGTATTTTTATATTGTTTCTTCTTAGGTGCTGGCTTATATTCAGACTGGTCACAAAGCTAATATTTTCAGTGCTAAGTTTTTACCCAATAGAAACGACAAGCATGTAAGGTTTATTTTGCATTTAAAGTATATTTATTTTAGTTGAGTGTTTTGAACTAAGTATTACTTTAATTATCATTGTTAATGATTCTTAAAATGTTTAAAAACTACAAGGCACTGCTCTTGATTTTTTTTCAAAGTACAACTTGTGGTAAAAAAATAAAGATCAGGAAATTCCCATTATAGCCAAAAACTGTATTTAGAATCACAGATTGTTAGCTTCCTACTATCGGCGCGTTTAGGTGAGAGCAATTGAATCCATGGAATGCCAAACCCTCCATTAGGGGAAAAAGTGGTCGAGCAGGATTTCTAGCCTTTACTCCGCAATCAACCCCCCTTCGTAAAATAAGGTGTTTACATGATGGACGAAAGGCTAACCAAGGTTTTCATGATGTATTACGTAACATCATTGCGCGGGACATCTGACATTTCTTACTTGACAACTACTAAGCTTGAACATTTTCTTCAGTAGCTTTATTTTGTCTTTTATTTGCTGCATGTCCCACACGATACCTTTATCGGCCAGAAAGAGCTGAACATGTTTATATAATTCAGCATCTCGGACAGTTCCATCAGAAAGATGGAAATGCTACGAGTATGCCGCTAGTAAGTTTCTGGTGTCCTCTTCAGACCAAAAACATTTAGCTTTTTTTTTCAGACATTTTATATAAGCATGGCACGCACCACAACCGGGCTTAAAAATATAATCAAACATTGAAATTGGTGGTTACAGTTGTTGGTTCGCAAAGGATCATGGGATTGCCGAATCTATGGAATTAAACGTCAAACCCTCCAAGATTGGAGAGTTTGCGAAACCCCCAATGAACCCTGCAATTCCCGGCAATGCGAACCCTGCAATGCCTGATCGCTCGCTGGGCAAATATCCCCAATAGGGAAAAATTGCGAAGTTTATTCTTCATTCCACCGATTCGATGGTTCATCTAAACGTGCGTTATGTTTATGACGTAGAAGGTATTATAATTGTTCAGTCAACCTGTCTATCACCCACTTCCATATCCCAAAATACAAATGCTACATGCAGGTGTGATATGTAAAAAAATTCAGGGCATCGAAATTAGAAGACATTGAACATCTCAGAAAAAAAAATTCAAACCCGAAGTACTTCAATTGTTAAAAAAACTGCTCGCGTTAATGCTCATTTAAAAAGCATAAGCCATTTTACTAGAATTAAATCGCCATTTGCCATTCACAACGATCGCTTGAGAAACTTTATCTCTTTTAAATAATAAATTAAAATAAATTTATTTTTACAGCATAAATCAGTTTAAAATGACGTCAAATATATTTCACAAAGAAATAGATTCTTTGTAGGTTGATATGCAATGTTTTGCTTCTATTTAGTAGCAAGGAATATTATATATATATTCTTTGAATATAAATTAATTTAGCAAACGATAAGAAATAATTTTTGAAAGAAAATTAATAAACTAGTCAAATTTAGCATGTAAATGTTTAATAAAGAATTAATACTGTGTTTGGTGCCTTTTTTCTTGTTGAACACAAATGTTGTGTTTAATCAGGCTAAGTGACAGATTCTGTTACAAACCTGCTTGTTTATTTTACGTTATGTTTATGTGTATGGATATTAAAGATACGTCTTTAGATAAGGGCCATATTGCCAAAATCCAGATGCCTTTTTTTGCAACATCATTTTCTAATAAAATGAATTATGATCTTCATGAAAAATGAATTTTCTTGTCTTCAAAGTGTTTAAAAAAAAACCTATATATTTTCATCAACTTTTTCCACAAAACGGTTCGACAGAGGAAAGAATGAAATAACACTATTTATAATAATTTGACAAAATGAAAATACTTGACTTTGAAGTGTAAACTAAGAAATATTTTAATTTTCTATTCTCATTTTCAGGTTGTATCTTGCTCAGGTGATGGCATTATCATCTATTCAGACGTTGAGCGGGCCGAGACTAGTCTGCAAAACAAATTCGAATGTCACACAGGAACTGCTTACGAAATCATTACCGTTCCCAATGACCCCAATACTTTTCTGTCTTGTGGGGAAGACAGAACTGTACGTTGGTTTGACCTGAGAACCAAGACATCCTGTAACAGGCTCATATGTAAAGAGGTGAATTTATATTTTATTCAACCCTTTAAGGGATAGCCTGTTTGTCCAAATTGCCAAGTTGTTTTCACTGCATGATTTTTAAATATAATTTTTCAACTAATTAATTTTTTTTTATTGTATATGCTTGTGTATAATCCAAATCTGTGTATATGTTGACCCTGCATTTTAAACCAAATATCCTTCCAAAATCGGTAACCTGTGTATTACTCGAGATAGGAAATAAGGCCAGAGCCTTCTGAAGAAACTAAGAAGAAACCGGTTCATGACGGACCGTAATTTTTAAATTTTATTTTGCAAGCAAAATTTCAACCCCAATGAAAATACAGGTTTCGGCTCTGAGTGTCGTTGACATTGCTGACCCTGAATGAAGAAGCTAAGTAGATGCTATGTTCAGTGAAGCGTGCAGACCATGCGACAGCACCATGCCAAGGCATGACCGGCCAAGGTCATGGACCGCCAATGTTTTCTTTACACACTTGCAGACTGGTTGACTGAACCACCCTGTACTAGAGCTACACTGAAAATACGCTTCCTGCCGAGAACTAACAATTTCCTAAGCATCATTATGGTGGATACCATGAATCCATGCCAGTCTATTTCATCTTAATAATTCAACCGCTTTTGTGTCTTGATTTTTAATAAATAGGATCTAAACTTTAAGTTTGATTGAAGTTTAGTTTTAGTTTAGGGATGGGGCATTTAAAAATTTTGTGTGTGGAAATGTGATGTTTCGTGTATAAGTCGACTCTGATTTTTACGTCACTAAATTTGTCCAAAATTTCTCGGCTTATACATGAGTATATACAGTATTTAAAATTTTATCTTTGTAGTGAATAGTTTTAAGACTCTTAAAATATTAAAGTTTAGTGTGTGCTACTTGGCAAATTTGACATTCATTTGATGGGTTTATACGACAATATGCCTTAGGTGGCATATCGAAATTTTTAAAAAAACAAAAAAGTACTGCGGAAATTTTTAAATTCAAGTATAGTAAGTTTCAAGCATAAGTATATTGCTAAGACTTTTGATAGGGGTGCATTGACAACTTCTAGCCAAACACAACTACATTATTTTTTCAAGTTTATATGTATTGGTATCAATATTTTTTTATATAAATATTTGTATTAAAAAGTCATAGTGTATGATACAAGCTATTAATGGTGTCAGGATATTTCCCTAAAATCGGGAACTATTTGTCCCAATTTTGTTACTTGATTGATATTTTTTCACCGAACTCAATGCTTATACTTAAGAGATAGCTCAGTCTTCTCCCAATGTTCAGGTCGTTACAATTTTGTAAGGTTTTTTTCCTGGAACTGTTTATATTCAAGTTTTTGAATCTCCAAGGAATTCTTATCCATGGCGTTAATTCTGTACCACACACATCCAAAACGGCCATATAGTTAAACATCAAAATCTATTAAAAAATGATTATTCTTGCTTAGCTTATCTTTAACCCCATCCTTCTTGCTACCGCGAAAATAACGGGGTGAGGTTTCGCCCTCTATTTCTCGCTCCTGTGATATTTCCAGGCTGGAGTGTTCAATAGTAATGCAGCAATAAGATAACACCTTTCTTAAATCCACCAGTTAAAACAACAATGCATGGAGTGTTCAGTAGTAACACGCCAAAAAGGTTAAAACTAATTTGATTCCACCAATTTAAACACCAATTAACTTACTTTTTTTAAAATTTCTGGCTAAACAGAAATAAAAAATTCAAAATAAATATATTTATTGTTCATACACATGTCTTATATAATATACAAGAATAAAAAGAATAATCTATCTTGCATATATTTTAACAGGATATCCTTATACAAGGTCAGTCTCCTGTAACATCTTTAGCTGTGAATCCTTACATGCCTTATCAGTTAGCAGTGGGGTGTGCTGATTCCTCTGTGAGAATATATGATCGACGGATGCTTTGTACACAAAATGGTTCAGGTAGGTTAGAATGTATTTTTTATTTTAGTTAGTTTAGTGTATGTGGATTGTTGAAAGTTATTACAGGGGTGACAAAAACATCCTGTTGAATTTTAAGTATGTTCAAATATAATAATTGATTGATGTGGCAATTTTTAATCATGGTAAATACCAGGTTGAGTCACATTTTTTTTCGTATTTTCACTTACAAAAAAATTTACAACATTTCAGCAATACTAAGGATTTTTTCCTTGAAGTACCTTCCATTATGAAGTATGGTGTTTTGGCACCTCTCTGTTGAAAGTTTAATTCCATGGTTATACTATTCGGCTGGCTTTGATGCAAAGAATACGCGACACCCCGTCTCGACATCACTCACATTGGTGAACTGCCGTTTGGGCAGAAAGTGAGCCAAGGACAAAAAAACATAATCTGATGGAGAAAGGTGTGGGCTTTATGCAGAATGAGGCAACACTTCGATACTTTGCAGGTCTTAAAGTTTTTTCTTGGTCAATCTCGGTGTGTGCTGGAGCGTTGTCATGTTGTAGGAGTGCACGTTGTCTGTTGACTAGTGCTGGATATTGAGTCCTCAGAAATTTTGTTGTAGTTGCTGACTATAGAGGTCAGCGACCACAGTTCGGCCACATGGATCAAACTCAAAGTGAATCAATCCCTCCGAATTCCACCAAACGTCAGCAAGACCTTCTGTACATAGCGACCCTGTTTTACAAAAGGTTTTGGGAGCTGTAAGAGGTGTTGCCACTGTTTTTCCATGTCTGGATATTGGAAAAATATTAATTTTTCATCTCCAGTTACGAATCTACGCAAAATTCGAAGATCTTGGGGGTTGGAAAGCAGTTCTTTGCAGACCTCCACTGCTGGGATGGAGTCCATTCACAAGGAACTTCTCGACACCACTTATTCACGAGCTCCAGTCGGTGGAGCTGTTGATTGAAACTACTTTGGGAAGGATCAAGTTCTGCTGATAATGCTCGGGTGCTAGGACTCAGCTGGTGTTAGATAACTTCTAGTAAAACTTCGGTACTGACAACAGATGGCCTCCCAGATCTTGGTTACTTTTCAAGGTTTGTGTCACCTTCCTTGAAACGCTTAAACAAATTTTGAGAAGTGTGCTCATTCACAGAACCTGTATTCTCAACATCAATAATTTTCTTCGCCCCGGTTTTTGCATTAAGACCTTTTTTCAGGAGGAAATGCAAAATAACACGAATTGCCAGTTTATCGTCCACCATTTAAAGAGATTGTAACATCTACACAGGTGTGAGAAATCACACCAATTGACAATGATTATCAAGGTCGAACTCCGCTCTACCATTTTAGATCCTCTGCGCAGGAACTGTAATTTGCATATGTTAATTTCAATCCTTCCAATCAAGGCCAGGTAAAATACGAAAAAACTTTTGACTCAACCTGGTATATGTAATGCCATTCAATTTGCCTTCCAGGGTTGCTTGGTGTTTGTTGGGGGGAAAAATAAATTTTGGAAAAAACAAATTTTTAATTCCATTAAACATTACAGCGCCATATGTAAAGGATTTGGAAAACTTTTGTTTTTTACTCTGCTTTGTTTTGCAGTCGATAGCTTACATAACTCTTGCAATACACATAACTCTTGACAGGTGGGGGAACTTTAACTATCTATATTCTGTATTATTGTGCATTTTCCACATTCTACTTATTATATTTATTAAGATGTTTAAACTTATAAAAAAAAATTGCCTCACAAAATTCCCTTTTCTTTCATTATGAAAATAAGAAATCAACATATCCAAATGTAACTAAACTGTTGTTCTTAAATTCTCTGTATTTTTTTAAAAACAAAAGAATAAAAGTGGTTCGATCAAACTTGTATGTGTGTAAGTTAGTTTGCCATCTGCTCCACTTATTTTGATAAAATAATACCATTATATAAATTTAATGATTTTTTCTATTAAAATGAATTTTAGGAGCTTCTAGCAGCAATGGTGCAGAAGCTTTGATGTCTTGCTTCACAGTGCCAGATTTCACCCAGAATCGAAGGATAACTTCTTTATGCTACAGTGCTGATGGTCAAGAAATGCTTGTCAGTTATTCTTCAGATTACATTTATTTGTTTGATATCAAAGTAAGTTTAATGAGTTTTTAATTAATATGTTTAACTAAAAATTTAAACTAAGTTAAACTCCTCAGCGCAACAGCCCATTAGTAGGTTAAGTCTTGCCCTGTCCATTTCAAGGGCTCTGGGGTTCTAGGAATATGTCCTGGTTAGGTGGTCAACCTCATGCGGAACCCCCAGTGTTTAGTTGCCCATCATAGTTCATCCTCATTTTATCAACCCACTTAGGGATGAGAGAATGAGTCAACCTCGCCCAATCCGGGATTCGATTCCCGGATCTGGGGCGTGACAATGTGGATCACTACCACTAAGCCACTGGTCCTCTATATGTATAAAACTATGATTTTAATTTTGTGTGCTTCATATTTGACCTCTTTTTATAATGTTATAAATCCAACCGTCCCTGTAAATCATTTATTAAGAAATTTCTACTATGGTTGTATTTAAAGTTTTTGGGACAACTTTGTGATTTCTGCTCTTTGGAAAAATGTTTTCAGTTCATATAAGAATAACGCACATAATTTGGAATTCATTAAGATGGGTCTCAAAATGAATTTCAAATTTGTTCTAGGACGACATGAACAAGAAACCTAGAAGTCTTTCAGTGAATGGTTCATCCCCCGAAGCTGATTCTGTAAGTAAAAAAAAAGTTTCTGTTAGAAAAAAAAAGACCTTCCAATTGTAGCTCTAGTGCAATGTAAATTCAACCAACCAACCTGTCAACTCTCCGGATTTAACTTGGCAATAACCATTTTCCTAATTACTGGCGCCAAGAGAAAGTAAATGTTTCCCCTCTTTCAAAATCCTGCAATCAGTTCGTATGACATGGAAAATCAGAAAATACTGTAGAACCTCAATTTTCCTGAACTTTCTGTTAACCAACCGTCTCCAAGTAAACACCAAAAAATTTCTCCAACAAAGACGCCAGTCTCAGAAATTTATGGTGTTTTAAAAGTAGCAAGGTAGCAATGGTGTTTTAAAAGTAACAATGATGTTTTAATAGTGAGGCGATACTGAAATTGAAATTCAATGCACCGTTTAGGAAATCGGGAAATTCTGGTGTTTATGAAATCGTGAAAGTGAGGTCTCAGTTTCAGAGATAACACTAAAATGCAATGTTTAGAGCCGCAAAACCAACACAGATTTCAACATTTGGCAGATTTGATGTCCGCAGTCTTTCGGCGCTGTACTATACTGCTGCTCCTTTGTATTATTTTACTATTCAATGAAAATTCTCTATTATCCGGAATTTTTGATTATCCTACCTACCTCCGGTTCTCATTAGATCAGATAATTGAGGTTCTACTGTAGTTAAGAATCCTTTAATGCCGTGTTTAATGCGGGGAGTTGGCAGGTCTGGAAATAACAGATTTGTGTCTTCCGCTGATCGATAGTTTTCCATTTTTTAGTATTCCTCAATTATTTTTTTAATAAATTTTCCCACATAAAGTATTAAAAGTCCTTAAACTACCTTTATTTTTAAGTAAACAACATTTCACAGTTCTTGTTCTTTTTAAAGGATGCTGGTTCATGTTTCCGGGGAAGACCTTTGATGAGAAGACTTCGAATAAGGGGCGATTGGTCGGACACAGGGCCAAATGCTAGGCCTGAAGCTGAAGCTAGGGGTAAGTTAGTATGCCTAATACAAGGTATTTAAATTTCTTAAAAATATTTACAATCATATAATTTATATTATGTTGAATAAAGGCATGTGGTTGGCTATATTTCTGAATAATTTTCTTTTTCTTTTTCCTACGCCTTTACCTGAAGTTGAAACTAGAGGTAACATAAAATTTGTTTAGTATTTTTTTAACAATACTTTGTTGTACTTTTGTATCCTAAATTTTTTCAAATATTGCAAATTTCTTCCCTATGATAATTTTGTTCAAAAATTGGTTATATTTGCATTTGGTCCAATATATATTTTCTGTTTAAAATTTTCTAAAGTCAAATTCATGCAATTTCTTAAATTGGTTGTTATTAAATATTCTTCTTGTATTAAAAAACTAATTTGTATATATCAAATAGATTAAGTTTGTCGAATAGAAACAAATAGCACTTCAAAATTGAGCTATTGATACCATGGTACAGTTTGGTGTCCAAACTTTTATTAGTAAACCTAAAAAGTCTAATTTAAATACCACAAAGTACAATTAAGAATGAGCCAATTTGGGCTTTCAATTTGCAATACCTCCATTATTCTTTTCTTAATTGTTATACTTTCAACATACTATAAATCAATAATTTTTATTGCAGTGAAAAATTCTAGAATTGATCTAAGATAAAAAAAAAAGGATATTGTCAGGTTTTGTATTACAATATTACCTTTTTCTCGCCTTTGTAGCAGTGGAAGAGAATCCTTCCGTTCCTGCAAGGACAACCATTGTGCGCACCATGTCTGACATTCTTACGAGGATGTTCAACAACAGCAGTCGAGGAACAGAGTCCACAGATTTTCCACCCTCTTCAGGGCCATCTCAGGCTTCGAATGAAGTTGCTGATGCACTGGATGAGGTCATGAATGTTGAAAATGGTACTATGTTGCAAATATATGATCATATTAAAGGTCCATTTATTGAGAATCTCTGCCTCAAGGCCACCACTTTCTCCACTTATTGCCAGCTGTCATACTACAGTCAAACTCAGTTATAGCAACCTTGTTTACAGTGACAACTTGTTTGTAAATTGAAGTCCCTTGAATTAAGGCTGTAATATCTTATTCATTACATCAATTTTTAAATAGCTTCTCAATCTAACGCTAGAGATATATGTTTATATAAAATACAAAATGCTTTCTTAAAGTTAAAAAAAAACATTTTAAAAAGCATTGAAAAAATAGATGACGACTTTAAATAGTTTGCTTTTCAGTACCAAAACTAAGCAAACAAATATTAATGATTTTTTTTACATATTTTAATATGTAATTTATATGATTTCCTGTAATTAATATGCAACCTTGTTTACAACGTTACTCGTTAATAACATCATAAACATTGCGGTCTCTTGAATGGTGCTATAACTGGGTTAGCACCATTCAAGAGACCGCATTTTTAAAAAAAGTGACATTGAAGTCACAAGATTATTAGTAAATCAACCACAGTATTATACTACAACCCTGAACTACTCTTAGTAGTGCATAGTACTATAGAACAGAGGTCAAAGTGCTTGGGGCATGTAAAGAGTAAATAGATATATTAATAAATACTATTTAATTAATATTATCTAGATGAACTTTCAAAAAAGTTTATTTTATGTTATAACTCCCCAATGTTTATCTGTGGTCAAATTGAATAGTATTTTTTATTATTAGCATTCAAAATTTTTTACCAATTGTTTCTGGATGCTAGTCATAAAAAAAACTATCCAATTTCTCCTTGGGTTAACACTGGGTAGTTAGATTCGTTTCCAGAAATTCATGGCCCAGCTGTATGTTTATTGCACTCTTAATTTTTTAGAAGCAGGTTCCAACACTACAGAGACAAGTCCACTCCTACCCTCTGATGTACAATCGTCAACAGAACCTTTGGCCAACCATTCAGCAAGCCTCTCTGACCAGTTATCAGAGCCCGGTACTTCCGGCATATGCGACTGTCCTTGTTCATCAGAAAACCAGTTGGTTGTTGGTGAAGAAACTGATGAAAAACACAATCTAGTCGAAAAGAAACCGGATTGTAGAAATATGAACAACGTGGAAGAACCAAGTGAAGGCTCTAGTGCTTGCAGTATTAGTGAAGATAATGAACTAGATGGAGTTGAAAGGTATGTGTTAACTCCCAACTAATGTTCTTAGAGTTTTTGTTTTATTTTAATATTTAATATATTACTCTTGCATTAAAATGGTATAATTTGAAAGTCATTATGTTGATTATAATTAGTTTTTAATTTTTTTTTGAAAAATTCTCTCCTAAAAATACTTTCTAAAAAAGATAGGTGAAAGATTCTAATTCAGGTGAATTCTTCAAAATCTCTCCATTGCTATACTCCATTCCTAAATAATTCTCTGCTAGATTGTTGAGTGACTGATGTATCTTCGAACCAAAAGTTTCTGATTGAGGAAAATCCGTTGTAATTTCTCGAGTAACGGACTTCATCCCAAGGCGTTGCTCACCCGGGTCTTTGAGTTTCTGAGGACTTGATTTTATTATGTTGGTTTTCTTTGTAGATTGTAAAT